>CM021733.1:85266208-85350979 GCA_011075105.1 Heteronetta atricapilla
AAAGAAAGAAAGAAAGAAAGAAAGAAAGAAAGAAAGAAAGAAAGAAAGAAAGAAGGAAAAAAGTACACAAAGCACAAAACCCTATGCACACAAATCCAAATTAATGGAGACAGAGACAATTTCTTTCTATTTCCTGAGAAGATCTAAAGCCATGTCTCCTCTAAAGCAAAGCAGTTACAACATTGTAAGGTATTATTCCTGAGAGGTTTGTTCACAGTCTCTCCCACTGATTCTGTTTTTAAGTAGTCCATTTTTTATGAACTACTTAAATATTCATTAATCTAGTGTGAAGGGAAAGCTCTTAAAGCACTTTCCAGGAAGGTGACAAATCTGGGCTTAAATCCATGTTGTTTTGATACACAAGAAATTTGAATCAAGGTCTATCTTTTCTCAGAAATTTATCTTAACCAGCAAGTGGTTTGTTTTTTGGCTGTCTTTTGATGTTTTGTTGTTGTTTGGTTGATTGGTTTGGTTTGTTTTAACTCTTTTTTTTTATTCTGCTAGTGAACAGCCTCTACAAGATGGAAGAGCAAAAATGTTGTACACAAAATAGAGGATAATGTGGTAAGGTGATCCTGGAATGTGCAAATTCAAATCTCTGTGGGCTGTGTCCCATGGATGAAATGGACAAATTCACCAGCTAGAGCACATAAAACCACAGTACAACAATACTTTCATCTTCAGTTATCTGAAGATGAAATCTTGCAGTTATACCTATATAGTTTTTTGATCCATATGTTAGAGTTCAGTCCTAAAACAGAAAACAGTGATGATTCTTCTGACAGGATGTAGGAAAACTGCTTAATATCCTAAAAAGGACAGATTGTGACCCCGTAGCTTGAGCATTCAATGCCATGGGAAATCTTAGCCTTAAATTTATCTCAGTGTTTGGATTTCTGAGGAAACACCCAGCTACATAGCAGAAGCAGTCTTCAGAAAAGTCCACCTTTCTCTTCAAGCCTTAAAAAGTGATAAAAATGTTAATATTCTATGTTTTCATTAATAAATTAAATGTTAATATATGTTAAGTGCTGTTAAGAACTGATTCTGTCTACCAACAACAATTGTGCTGGCAGAACGAAGCCACCGCTCTGGGACACCTATGTTAGTCTAAGGCTGAAGGATAAAAGAGAAGATTACTTGCCATGGCTACTGTATCCAAAGCTAAAGGAACACCAGAAAAAAAATAAACCAATATTTCAGCTCACATAAGAAATTAGATCTTCTGTTCTTTTTCCTTCATTATGCAAGGGAAAGATAAAATCAAAAGCACATCGTGAAGAGCAACATATCATTTCAGACTTTTATATTCTGAAATATCATTTCATTTTATCTTATTTTTTTGCAATTATTACAGTTAGGTGAATACTTTAAATGTCCCAGATAATTCTGATTGCATATTAATTCAAGATCCTCTGGAAACTTAAATAAAATAAAATAAAATAAAATAAAATAAAATAAAATAAATAGAATAGAATAAAATAAAATAATAAAAAGCAGGGCTTTACTCTGAAACCAAATCTATTTATCTGGAGGAAGAGCAAGTCATATTCATGATGTTCAGCCAGAAACACTAGTTTACAGGGCAAAACATGACAGTAGAAGTTTTATGCTCTTCCCTTTGCCTCAAGACATAAACTACATAGGAAAGAAGCCACCAGGAGCCACCAGAAGGTCTGACATCTCTGCAGAGAAAAAGAACCAAAGGTGCAGCCAGTCATACAGAAATCAGCAAGCAGGACTAGATCTGCATTGCCTTGAGGGCACGCTGCCCCTGCACAGTACCACCAGAGAGGCAGAGATCAGAAATCTTAGGGGCACCCAGAGCAGCCAGATGGCACAGTTTCCACTCTGACATGCATACAATTCCTAACGACATCTCCACCCTCCAGCACCAGAACATTTTCTGATGCCTTCAAAATCTGGTAGGAGATCCCCAACTTGAGACTTTTCCTTGAAGCTGCATACTTACTGTTCCAGGGCATTTACAATGAGACAAACAGCAGGATGAACAGCAAGTAGGCAAGTTTCTGAATCTGTGTATATATAAAAGGAAACCTTTGCTTCTTATCAGTGTAGAAAGCTTTCCTTTCCTTGCTAAGTTTTTACACTTACTGTCTGTAAGTACTAGAGGTAGTTTTTAGGGTTTGGGGTTGTCTTTGTAAGAAAACCAAAGGAAGGATTTCTGTATCATGCATTTTTAACATATTTTTGACATATACAAGAATCACATCTCTGTAATGTAAGACTTAAGTTCTTCCTCTCACATATTTCCTTTGAAGAAAAATACATACTCAAGCCTGCCTAAAAATTAACATTTTGTTTACCATATTAAAGGACATGATAAAAAGCTTCATTATAAAAAATAACTGCTGTCTGCCATGACTTTTAACTTCACAAAAGGAGATTTAACTAAATCTTCCTTCTTTCTCCTGAATTTGAGCAGTAACATATGTCCATGGATGTACTGATTCTATATTGCCTCTGCAATGAATCCAAAGATCCCAGAATGCAAACTCAATGCACTTGCACAGAAGAGCTGCTCTCCCTTCATGAAGTATAAATTGTATGTCTTAAATGGCTGTGCTTGCTCTCATGGGTTATTCAGATTTAAAAAAAAAGAAAAAAAAGAAAAAAAAAACCATTTTGTTATAAGCAGACAGAGCATAACAACAATTTTAGACTCTGACTTTCTTATTCTGACATGAATTCTCAGATGAAATTTTCTGAAATCTATTAATTAGTTGGAAAAAAATGCATTTCACTTCCACTACTTCAATGTTATACCACTGAGGTTCCACTTAGGTTGAATCTTGCTGAAGATTCAAAATCCTCTGTCTGTCAGCTGGAATACTTCTAAATGCATAACTTCAGAACAAAGTTGTACAAAGTTGCTTAGAATATTGATGCATTGCAGTGAGTTCCAAACATGAGTTAAATTAAATATATATATATTTAATATTAAATTAATTATATAATTAAATATACATATACATATACAATTAAATATATATATAAATAATCTAAATGGCCAAAAAAAATCAAGTTTTAGAAACCCTCATCTTCTTTAGGAAAAGAGACTCAGGGGAAAACAGGATACACCAAGTGATAATTTTAGCAATAAGAAATTATTTAAATTAAATACATTCCAGGTATCACAGAATCACAGAATCATCTAGGTTGGAGGAGACCTCCAAGATCACTGAGTCCAACCTCTGACGTACCACTAACAAGTCCTGCACTAAACCATATCACTAAACTCTACATGTAAACATCTTTTAAAGACCTCCAGGGATGGTGACTCAACCACTTCCCTCGGCAGCCTATTCCAATGCCTAACAACCCTTTCAGTAAACAAGTTCTTCTTAATATCCAACCTAAACCTCTCTGACGTAACTTTAGCCCATTCCCCCTAGTCCTGTCACCAGGCATGTGGGAAAATAGACCAACCCCCACCTCGCTACAGCCTCCTTTAAGGTATCCTCCTGGCACTCTATAGAGCATAGGTATTATGTGCATGAAGTAGTCTGAATGTTAGTGGATAAATCTAGGTAGAGTAACAGTTTAACAGAGAAGAAGCCTTACTACCAAATGTTCAGTGAGAGGTCATGGAGATCCATTACTGATTGTATTGAAAAGAATGCTCTAATTTCTGAAGGATACTGAAGACATGTTAGAAGTTCGTCAGCAGAGAAGTCACTAAAATACCAATTTTGGCAAATAATAGTGAAACTTATCAGTTTATATTATTCTCTGGTCTATGTGAAACATAATATCACCATTGTAAATACGTGGCGCTTGCCGTTGCGGGTTTGAGGGAGTGTGATATAATCAATCCGCCAGGCCTCTCCATATTTATATTTCAGCCATCGTCCTCCATACCAGAGAGGCTTTGACCGTTTGGCTTGCTTGATTGCAGCACATGTTTCACAATCATGAATAACCTGTGCTATAGCGTCCATGGTTAGGTCCACCCCTCGATCATGAGCCCATCTGTATGTTGCATCTCTCCCATCCCAGAGAGGGAGGGGGGAGGGTGAGCAAATGGCTGTGTGGTGGTTAGCTGCTGGTCGGGTTAAACCACAACACCATGTTTTTTAAAATCTCTCCCAGTATTGACTTGTCCAAATTATTTTCTGTTGGGAGAGCGCAGACAAAAGATAAAAGTCCAGACCATCTCAATTAGTCAGTGGGAACAGCACATGACAATCTGACTAGTCTCATGAGCCCAGAAAGAAGCAGTAGCCCTAAACGCACCAGCTTCAAAAACCAGTGGCCATGCAGTACTACAGCACAACCTCAGATACAGCAGCTCCAAACTGGTTATTTGTGGGGAGAAACAGAGCTGGTCTGGGTAGCATCTGAAGCTGTGAAAGAAGGGGATTGCTGGCATAATCCTCCTTTGTCTGTCAAAGGTCAAAAGTACTGCCCACCAAACAATGAAAGCTGTACTTTCCAGTGAAAGATGTACTTTCCAGTTGAGGCTTCTGTCTTGATCCTTATTTCATACTAACCGCTTCTACACTTAATATGTAAACACTTCATCACATTTGGAGCCTAATCTTTTTTATTGTCACTGAAATTGATATACAAAACCCAATCTTGCCTGGCAGATAACGTTAGCGGTAGTCATGGTAGCAGCATACTTCACTTTAGAAAGTGAGCCCAGGTCACAGTTCAAGATACTAACAAGAACAGCATTGAATTACTTGAATTACTGGTGCTTAGGACTTCTCTGCTCTATGAAGGAAAAAGAAATAATAATAATAATAACACATATCTTGGATTTCATTTTCAGATGACTGCAGACAAAAAAAAATGATACTCAATTGAATTTAAACTCTAATTTATTTTCTGAAAAAGCAATTCCATAGCTTTATATATATATATATAAAGATATTAATTATTATTATCTAGCTAGATATTATTATTAATATCTAGCTTTATATATATATATATATAAAGCTAGATATTAATATCTTCATTATCTGCTAGATAGCTCCTGATACTATAAAAATGAAGGGTACTTCAGAAAACTGAGACCACTTTTTGCATGGCTTCAGCTTCACCAACATTGTAGTCTTTAAATGTTAAGTCTTCATATACAGGCTTATAGCATGAACTGGCATTATATGTGAGTATATAAAATAATTGCAGTGTGCAAAACATTTGAAGTAATCTCTTCTCTCTGGTTATCACTAGTAAGAACTAAGTTTTCTCCAGTGTCAGGCACCTTACTTCAGGAAGGACATGGAACAGCTGAGCAGAGTCCTTAGGAAGGCAATGGAAAATAGAAGTTGGGTAATCATGATCTACAGAAGAAGGTTGAAAGTGTACAGATCATTTAAATTAAAACATACAGAAGTATATGTATCCATACAACACATCATAGTGTTCAAATACAAAAAAGGCTGCTGAATGGAGAAATGAAATAATTGCCAGTGGTTTATGAGATAAGAAATAATTGATCTGAATATGAGTGAATATTTAGATTAGAAATTAGCGAAGTTTTCTGATGTTAAGTGTAATGTAGCACTGGAATAGATCACCTGGGGAAAATGTTGAGGCTCGAGGCTCTGGCACTGGAGATCCTTGGGAACTGCTTAGACAAACATCTGATGATGAGGACGGTCCAGTCACCCTTGCTGTGGAGCAGAGGAACACACTGAGGCCCTCTTGCTGTCCTTGCTGGTCATGTGCTGTGATTCCTCTAAAGATTATAGCGTTCCTCTGCACAGCAAGTTTAAGAGGAATGCAGTTAGCCTCAACTGTCATGTTTAAATTCTACTGTGACTATTATATGTAATTTATGGATTACTGGCTCTGTTGAAAGACAGAGCTTGAAAACAAATGTGCATCTTTTCTATATTGATCAAATTGTGTGATCATGATCAATAGGAAAGAAGCATAATATTTCACCTGCTAATCTATTCTATATTTTATAGTTGTTATTCATGTCAGCTCACTTTTGAGGTGTCTGGCAAAAGGCTTCCTCTTTAAGATGCAAGACCTCTCTTCAGGTCAACTCACTTTATTCTTGCTGCCTCAGTTAAACAAGGTGGTTTGTTTACAATGTGCCAGTCTCTCTCTTGGCAACACAGGAAGCCTAGTCAACTAGGTTGTGACCTGTTTTTGTGAATTGCCAAGATAAACCTTGAAGTAACTGAAGAGATTTTGAAAAGAATAGCAATCTTAGTGTGGAAATGGCAATATGTATTTCAATTCATATTGGACTACTGATGACATAGTACCAGTGCAATTGGTGTAGTGGTTTTACTTTGCTGGGCAGCTAAACTCCACCACATCCTCTCTCTCACTCTTCCTCCTTAAAAGAAGAGGGGGAGAAGAAAGTATGCTGGAAAGAAAGGAAAAAAAAAAAAAAAAAAAAAAAAAAAAAAAAAAACAGTTTTGGGTAAGGTAAGGATAATTTAATTAAAGGAAAAGGGAGAGGGAAAAAAAAAAAAAGGCTACATGGAAGCATAAAATAAAAATATTCATATTTATTCTCTACTTTCCATCAATGAGCAATGTTCGGCCATGTCCCAGGAGTAGGGCCTCAATACACCACATAGGGGTTGTTTGGGATGACCGATTTCTTTATAAAGAGAGCCCCTCCTCTCCTTCCCCTTTCCTGCCTTTTATTGCTGAATGTGACATCACATGGCATGGAATATCCCTTTGGTTGGTTTAGGTCAGCTGCCCTGGTGATGTCCCCTCCCCATCACTTGCCCACCCCCAGCTCTTGGGGCTTGGAGGGAGTCCTGATGTGGTGCCAGTATTGCTCAGCAGCAGACACAACACTGGTGTGATACCACTGCTGTTTCAGTTACAGGTGCAGAGCACAGCACTTTATGGGCTGCTGCAGGCAAAGTTAACTCCATCCCAGTCAGACCCAGTACAACTGATCACATCTATTTCAGGGATCTTCAGAGGTACAGCTTCTGCTGTATATCTAGGCATATTTACAACTTCTCACCATTTGACAATGATTGTCTGGATTCAAAAGCCCGACCCTCTTGCCATGCCATTTCATTCTCATCCACGGGATTTGATACTTCAGTGTGCTTTCTACTCAAGAAAATCTTAGCATCTGATAATAGCAGGGTTTATAAAGTCCATTTAAGTTCCTGTCAGTATTTCTTAACAAAATTAAACAAATGTACATTTGGATCCAAATATTTGTTTAAACAATATAGTAAGTCTATATGAATTATCTTGGTTAACTTGGAACCAACACCACTAAGGAGGTTCCTAATTAGTCCTTATGAATAAGGAAAGCATGAACTTTAATTTGTTCAGATTTTATTATAGTGTCACTATTTTTGTAGCCTTACCTTATAAGTAAACTTTGAAGCAAAATATATAATTTGAAAAAATAAATTGGTGTAAGCTATGTTTTGTGATGTGGATATTACATAAATCAAATTTCATTGTGAAAGCCTTGTACCCACATACACATGCACACAGAAATTATTCATTCCTAAGCTGTAACTGATATTATATACAATATGCAAATAACATAATTGCTTTCCCTGCTGCATGGATAAATAAGATCTATTTCTTAATTTTCCATACAGCTTTGGAAAGTTATAAATGTTGCTAAATAAAATTCATTTTTGGTTTGGGTGCTCTAATATCTTTCATGAAAGGAACTCCAAATTAATTCTAAAATCAAAAAAAATAACACAGCAGGGAGCAGAGGCTGATATGCAAGGGTTTGCTCAGTGCTTGATATATTAATTAACATTTTAAATACATCTCTGTCATTGGGACCAATGTTAAATAAAGGTTCTGCCCAACAGAATGTTAGCATGGAAGGCAAGACAATTGTTCCCCAAAAGTGGGAACAATCTGGCTATTGATAAATTGAATGGCATTCCAGTAATGTATATATCCTTAAGAAACTATTTCATTTCTTCATAAAGAAGAATATATTGAGAGTGTGACTGAACACCACCCCAAACTCTATTGCCCCTGCTCTGAGCTAAGGAGATCAAACTAGATGACTTTCAGAGATGCCTTCCCACTGCTTCTGTCATTCTGTCACAGGCCGGTGAACTAACAGAACTAGTAGCTGCAATGTAGTGATGTTTGTGAATTTTCTTTTCCCTGGATATCTTCCATTTAAAACAAGTTATTTTTTTTGACTAGACATTCAACAGCATGACTCCAAATTCCTGTGTTGTGGATAGACTATCTGTCCCTGAAGGGACTAAATCACAAAGAAAAAAGAAGGAAATAAAATAATAAATAATAATAATAATAATAAAACTGATTAGAGACAGTGCTGCATAGCACAGTAAAAGGAATACATCTATCTGAGCAAAGTAAGAGTAGCATTCTCTTCCAGTTTTATTATCTGAAAATCCACCATCTAATAGCTTAGCCGTCCCAAACCCCTTTGTGATATAGGTGGAATTAAGGCATCTTTAGCAGAAAATTTATTTACCAAACTAAAAAAGGACCTTAGGAGACTGATGACAGATTACATTGTCCACATAAGTTTAAGATAGCAAAGGTTTTGAAAAATGAACTTTATGATAAATATATATAGTCTCCATACATATATCCAAATATTATATTATATATTATATATCATATATCGTATATCATATATCATATATCATATATCATATATTATATATTATATATTATATATATAGTCTCCAAATCTCTCTGTCATATATATATGAGACTATCACCTTAAGTGAATACTAGGAACATTATATTAGTTGGTGAGATCAAAACAAATATATTTTGTGTTTAAATCTCCACATGGATATATCACCTGTTATCTACAGGCATTAATTGAATTCAGTCCAAGACCCTGCTTTGAGGAAAGCACAATAATACTTCCCTGGGACAACATTTCTGCAGAGGCAGATGTGTGTTTTCACCATCTTGTTGTCTGCATGCCTGTTTATGTTCACATTTGCTCAGAGAATCAGCAGAGCCTGAATGCTCTCAGGCAGAACAGAGCAGACACAGATGAGTGTGTGCCAGTATGAGGAAGGCTTGGGAGTGATCAGGTAGAATTTGATGTGAGAGCATCTCTTCAGCACATATCACCTTGTAATATTCCCCAAGATGCAGCAAGGTGTGTTCAGCCACTCCTACTGAACGGATCCTGACAACCTTCTGAAATTAATTGTTCTTCCTATTCATTTGTTCTCTATTCTAGCATTTCTTTAAAATTAATGCAATATTTCTCCCCCTTTTTGTCATTCTCTGCAATTGACAGGTCCTTCTGCTATTGCTAGCTGGCAAACTATTATACCTGAGAAAAAAGAAAATCTATGAAACCCAAAGACAGCAAGACCGATAAAGGAGAAACAGCAGCATTACAAGGTCTGAACCACCATTCAGAAAAGTGAGAAACAGAGATGTCCTGGTTTTGGTACCAGGCAAAGAAGGATTTTCCCCCAGACAGGGAAAGAATTTATATGCATTTGGCTGTGCAGTTTCAGCAAATTACTACAATGTGAGTAAGCAGAGAGTAAGTAGGAAAACTAAAAATGTATTTCCTGCCTCCATCATTTCCAGGTGATGTTCATGGTAACAGTGTTTCTGCACCAAAGGCTGTTTGAGAAGAGTATTGCTAAAGAGGTGTGTTACACCTGTGCCCATGGTGCTCCTGAAGCCTCTAACAGCACGCTATAAACTGAACCATTTTCTGATGTTAAAGACACGGAGATGTTAGAACTTCCATATCTTTCCCTGAGGAAAGAGAAAAAAGATAATGCAAAAGATAATTTTCTAGCACACCAGCTAGAGGCAGTTATTTGGACCTCCAGTGCTTACTTATTTTTCCCTTGATTGAACTGTAAAAGAAAGTTTAGTTCGAATGACAAAACTTTCTACATTCAGGTAACTCTCCATGGAGCTCTTTGGCTCAAAGTCTAGAAAAACGGGAACAGGCAGCTTCACCTTTTGTTATCTAGTGCTCCGTGGGAGCGTGGGGGCAGGAACTGAAAGGAAAGACTCCTGTTTCTGCTAGAAACTAATCCTAAAGGCAGCTTTTCAGCTGGAACCAGGTGGCTGCCAGGCTACAGAACATCAGCTGTGACAGCTGGGCAGGAGCTGGAACAGAAGATAAAGGATTGATGGTGATGGAGGGCAGTTTGCTGTAATCCACCACTGTAAGAGAGACAGCCTTTTTTGATGGATGTCATCAAAACTGAACACAATCTCCCTCAGACCACATGCCTTTTCTGTGGGATGTGCAGTCAAAGAATGGAGTTGCACACTCAGTTGGTCACCTAATAAGCTGTGAGTGAATTTCATGAACAATAAGGTTTGATCAGTATTTCAGCAAATGTGCAGTGTGTAATACTGCTCAGAATGTTTGCAGTAGAGGAGAAAATCAAAAAGGAGATGTTTAGAAAGGATTTTGTCCTTTCTAAAAATGGGACAAAGTCCTTTCTAAAGTCTCTTGACTCTCGTATGCGTCCTGTGTGCACCCCCCTCCTCCCCCTCCTGGCAGTCTGTGAAGTCCCCAGTGAGGGATGCTTTTGGTGGTTGGAGAAAAAGTAGGGGGAAGGAATAAAAAACTAAAAACTAAAAACTCAGAATGTACTGCAGGTTCTTTCATTCATTGTGGCTCAGAGTAAATTGTTCTAGGGATAAAATGATGAGGAAAAAAAGATTGATGGACTGATGGAAAGCCATGCAGTGCATGATTTCTGAGTTTATGAATCTTCTAACGTAATTTCTCTTTCATTTCCAAAGTAAAATGTATCACCACAGCAAAAACAGAATTAAGTAATTAGAGTTTTGTCCAGTCACACACCGTGAATCAATGTCCATTACACATGACACTCTTTTTTCTATGATAGGGACCCGGTCCACAATGCTAACTTTCCCACTGTTCAGCTAACTTACCGTTATCACTGCAGCTCTTGTGGGCTCCACAAAGGTTTGATCAACTTCCCATTCCTGCATTTAATTATTCATGCTATTGAATATGTCCACCTATTTCTAGCTCAAAATGTCTTTTTTTTTTTTTTTTTTTTTTTTTTTTTTTTTTCAGAAATAACCCTGCTCTTACTTGGAGTGAATTTTTTTATTTTTTATTTTTTTGCCAAGTGCAAAAACAAAAAACAAGGCAACTGAGAAAACATTTTCAAGTAGAAAGTGTACTTAATATGAATGTACTGTTTAAAAACTTTTTTTTCTTTCATTTTTCTTTTTTTCTTTTTCTTTTTTCTTTTTTTTCCCAAATAAAACAGTTCAAGATAAAACATCTTGGCTATTCTAGCTTGACCATTGTTCCGAAGGTACTAGGTACAATTTGGAATTTTCATCCAAGGTACAATTTGGTGAGCAACATTGATTAAAAAATATTGCATTTGGAATGCAAAGTGTTAGAGTTGTAGGTTTTGACAAAAATTCAAGGTGTTTCACTAGGATTTCATGTTGGTGTCTCTCAGCAATTTGGCATTTTAGCATAGTCATGCAGCCACAGTTTGGCTTTAGATAGGGAGGAGTGTCCATCACTGAATTTTCAAAGAAGAAAACCCAGATCTCCAGTTTCAAAACAACCAGGTTTCATTTGCTTTAGCACAGCAGTCCCTTGTGGACTTTCGGCTTGAGTGCTTCTAATGCAAATTCTGCATTGTCTGCTTCCTCCAAGTGGACACAAGCCTATTTGGGAATGGTTACACATCTTTTGATCACTTCATGAAGTGCACAACGCACATAGCATGTTTGAGACTGAAATGTAATGTGAGATCAAAAATATTTCATATGGTTTTGAGTCTAGTTGCAAGTATTCCCCAAATACTATATAGAATCAGAGAAAACTGCTGGTTAAAAATTACCCTAAACTCAGGTTGGTGGAAGGGAGAAGGGAGAAATAACAGGTTGTGGGTTTTTTTTGTGACATTTGTATCATAGCCAGAATTAAGAACATCACAAGGTGTTCCAACATGCTGGGTGTTACACAATTTAGTCACATTTGTTTAAATTTTGATTTTCATGTTTATAACCGTTATACTCTTCAATGAATTTTCAGGCAGTTGGTCTTTACTATTATGAATATTTCTCATAAGGTAGCATAGCAATATTTCACACAGTCCTAGAGATGAACTTGTTAGTCTGTTAGTTATGAAAAGTGAAATAATAATTCCACCTTTTTTGTAAAATACAAAATTCAATGCAAGTTTAACCACAGGGAAAAAAAAAAAAAAAAAAAAAAAAAAAAAAAAAAACAGATTTCAAGTGTGAAAAAATATACCTAACAAGTTTATAAGTTCTTTTGTGCAATGAACAAAAGTGAAGTGATTGAAGTATTTCAATCCATTCAAAAAACATTTTTAGACATACATAAGAAAAATTCAAATGTGTTCTTCAATAGAAACAATTTTTGAGTTCTCATGGTAACCATTGTAACATATAAAAGTCAACCACAATTTTAACATCAGTTTATCTCATAAGTTAATTTGTTGATTTTGATTCTATTGTGCTGAGGATGGTGAGCATAAAGTTACAACACTCTTTTCATATGTCCTATGAATGGAAGTTCACCTCATTTGTATAAATAGGATGAATTCTGTATATTTTGACAAAAGGAATGGATTTTGCCTCTTTATTTTATTTTATTTTGTTAAATTTTAACAAATTCTGCTAAGTTAGTTGAATTACAGAGGGTAAAAGTTTTTAGATATGAAACTAAGTTCAATTTTATCCTTAAATAATATCATGAATGCAACATTGGGGAATCTGCTGGACACTAATAAATGTGGAGGTATGGCTTGAATGAATATAGAAAAGTTGGTGTTTTTTTCAGATCCATTTTAGCCTCTTCAGTCAAAATATGGACATAACGCAAGAACATGATTTTGTTATTTGTGCAATTTTTGCTTTGTGCTTTGACTGTCCCTCCAAAGCCAAAATACACTGATAAAGGTAAAAGTTTTCAAACTAAAACCTTGAATTTATTTATTTATTTATTTATTTATTTATTTATGAGCATAAAAAGCAAGTCAGATTTATCTAAGTGTTTAGAAAGCTCATAGGTCATATATTACCAGAACAACTGTTCCTCTCTATGGAGAAATTTTGAAAATACTACAAATAGCTTCTGCACACTCAGGATTCATCTGGCCTTTAATTCATTTTTATACGTTTGGTGTTCATATCTGTAAAATATCAGAAAGATTCTGAGATTTTACATTTAATGAAAGATTAGAAGTGTTTTTCTTCTGTTTTTAGATTAAAATTTCTCAACATGCAAACAAAATCAAATTATTTTATGGAATTGTTCTGATAGTTGTTGAATTTTATATATGTTGGGAATTGTTCATTAGACATCTTAAAGTACTGTGAAACACATTTACATAGAAGATTAGAAAGATAATTACACACTTTAAACACAAGCTGTGAACACAGTGGTAATTGCATGCCTTCACAGATCTCCAGTCAGTGATGGTGAGAGCATACTTTTACTTGATAATGGCATGTTATCTGGAGTTTTTATCTGCTAATGCAAGGCATGGGGACATTGCTGCGAGCTTTCTTGTCCCTAGTTCATATCCTAAAATTCTTAATAACAGCCCGTGGCAATTGTTTCAAAATATGTATATGCATTTGTGGATTGGGGAAGGGGAGGCTCTATGCTAAAGGACAGAGGGTTCTTCTTGGCTTTTGTGTTAAAAATGAGATTCACAGTATCTTCTAATTATACGGTTTATCCAAAGCTCTAGTTCCAGTTGCTAAAACCTGGTCTCACTTTCACAATGTGCCTCATCTACATTGCTGAATACAGCTTTCTTTCTTCTTTCACAAATGTAAATTCCAAAATAGGGTGAATGTTCTTAGCTACACTGGGAAATTAGCATTTAGCACAGTTTTCCGCTTTTTTTTTTTTTTTTTTTTTGGAAGCTAGCAAGTTCCCTACTGAGTTATGTGGGCTAAAGTGGTATATTTAGCCAAGCAAAGGGAAATGTAAAAGGCCGAACACACCAACGCACTCTGATTCTTTCTGGCACAAGAGTTGAATATTATATGCAGCACTTGTTTGTGAATGTGAATGTCCAAAACATACTGAGAAGAAAAACTTTTCCTTGTTATGTTTTAAAAACTGAGTTGAATTTCCTGTCCTTATAAGTATACCCAGACTGCATTTGTCCAGTGTTTTTCTGAGAACACAAGCTCATGCATGAGTAGAGGATGTGAAGGACATGGTTCAGCTGTGTATAATATTATGCAATGACCTTCTATTTAGAAGAGTTTCTAAGACACACAGAGTTTCTAAGACACACAAAAAGCAAGTACAATAAAGGGCTTTGGGCCATTTGCATATTTCTGGAGTTGTAGCTACAAAGATCTGGACAGATATATTCAGGCAATGGATTTCACCCCAAGGTATCCCAAGAGCTTAAACTATGGTGTACAAAGAGATCCGTTTTGAAGACAAGAGTTGAGACCGTCATGTGACAAAAGCCACATTAAATAGCTGTGGTCGTATATTTATTGTCATGTTAGCCTGGATCCAAGTTCATAATGTCTACCTGTTGTTTCTTGCTCAGGATTGTGAGGCACAAACTGACAGACTCCACAGAAATCTTCCCTTCCTCCATGAACAGTTTACATTTGTTTCTTTTTCATGGTTTTGTTTTGTTTTGTTTTGTTTTGTTTTGTTTTCCCATATACAACCAGTAAATTGTATACTCCTTCCAAACCATTCTTCAACAATGAGGTTAGGAAATAGTCAGGGTCCTAAAGCCAGGTGGCCTATGTCCATACAATTAAATGTTATCACCCTCCAAATGCATGAATGGATCCAAACTACCAAATAGCAATGGTTCTTCACCTATGCTTACTCACAGATAATATCAAAAATTTGTGGGGAGTCCCTAGCTTGTGAGGCCAAAAGTATGCTAAGAGACTGTTTAATGCCTTTTGCAGAATGCGCAATCACACCCTAATGCCCAGGACATTCTGGCCCATGTACCATTCAATTTGCTGGTACACAGAGAGAGTCAGTTTCTGCAGGAATTAAATTAGATTTTCAACCCAGCTACAAAAGGGCAGTTCAGCTGGATCTAACCAAGCATATTATCTGTTCTGTAGGAAAGAAAACCATTTTGTTCTGGTCTCCTTGACATAATACTTCAGACTTCACTGTCTCTAAATCTTAATCTGAGAACTCTCAGCCAGCAACAAAGTAGCAATAGAAGGGAGGGGAGGGGAGAGGAGAGGCTTTTTTAGATAACATATAGTTCACAAAAAATGTTCAGTATTAAAAGCTCCACTGCAGTGGAGCGGAGTAATTAATATTTATGAAATCTTCCTATAAACTTGTGGTATAGGTGCATACTTAATGAGTTAATAAAAAATAAAGAATATTACTTTACTCTTATATTAAAAGCTGAATTATCTTCCAAATTCTTAAATTACTGAGTAACTCAGGGAGCACTGGTGTGTATGCATAAGAGTTGTGTTCTCATTTCTTTACGAGACATTTTTAGTCAGTTTAAGGTAAACAACCTACTATTTGTGTAAAAAGAGTAGCTTCTGCATCTCCCCATAAGTCTACAGAAAAAAAAAGAAAATCCATAAAAACAAAAAGTGTTAAAATGAAACCAAACTCTCAGTGAACTCACAGTGTCAAATTCACTGTCATGATTGGTTTAGTAGTTACTGACTCATAGGTCAGACAAAAAGTCATCCTGATGATTTCAAAGCCCACCACAATGTACTTTAAATAACTATTCAAACATAGTGGCTCCATCTGAAATGTGTATAGAAAAGTAATATTCTCTAGCAAAGGAGGCACGATGCACTGCAATTAGAACAATCCCCAAAGTGCAAACAGTTCCAAACAACAGTCCCAAACAAAAGAGGAAATATTCTGTGACAACTTTTCAGAATTGGTGTTAAATCAGTTTTACCCACATGAAGTGGGGTAAATCATGATGTTTCTACTTGTAGACCTTGTTTGATACTGAAGCAAAAGAACATTAAGTTTTCTCCCTGATAGAGCAATAGAGTCAAATCTGAAATTTTTACGAGCAGATAGGTCAAACCTTTACTATGTTTTGTTAAATGGAAGGAAGTTTAAAAGCCTTGTATCCCTGACGCTACCTTACTTGCTAATTAATCATCTTTATTTGTAAGAACATACAGACTTGTATCTCATAGTGAGAACTAGATGACCCAGGCCTGTCAGAAGATTTGGTGAGGAACCCATGGTATGCATATGTCCTTGGATGTGTAAATGACTGAGATTAGTATACATGCCTAAATTGAAACAGTAAGATAAGAAGGATATGACCTGAGCATGTGCAAGAACTGGGTTCAACCACCAAACACCGTGAAGAAGAATATCGATGACCACCAGAAGACTCTGAAAGACCACCAGTAGAAACAATTATGCATGTGTCAGGTATATTTACATATTTTAATGAGTTCTGGTAAATAATACGAATACATTAATTGTTTCTTGTGAATTTAATGAACATGTATGTTCTGATTGCATATAACTCTGTAACTTGAACAATTCATCATGCATACTAGGTGGAGTAATCCCCTGTGCATCTGGCAGTGCAATTAAAGAATGCCTGCTTTCTAAAACTCCTAATTGAATCTTAGAGAATTTCTTTGACTTTTACAGTAACAGTTTTCCCAGCATAATACAGTTAAACATAAAAAGATCCTACAGCAAGCACCTATGCAGCCTTGATATGCAGACAAATATTTCACAAAATAGGCATATTTAGGTAGAGTAGGAAGTTCTAGAACTCCTAGAATGCTTTGGAGATAGGAAATTTATTCTCTGAAGATAGTTTAGTAGTATAGGAAAATGTATAACAAGCTGGAACTGAGTTTAAACCAAAGTGAGTAGATGGGTAGAGTTCTACTATATTTGCAGTTCATTTTTAAGGCAGGGAAATTGAACTCAATTACCACTTCATATTTTTCACTACAGTTTTCAAACAGGGAAAAATACACGTTAACCTCAAAGTGCAACACAGCTCCCACTGATGTAGCAGGAGGAAGTAATATCAGTTCAGAGGTAACAAACCTACACTTTTTCTTTTAAATTATGGTGCAATATTTATTCAGAAACTTGTAGTACTATTTGTTGGGGAAAATGTGGTGGTGTTTTGGAATCACTGTGTAGCATCCTTTGCTCCTTCTCTCTCCTTCTTTTTTTCTTTTTTTTTTTCTTTCCTTTCTTTCTAATTCCTTATGCCCTTCTACCTAACATCATTGCAGTCTTCATTCCATGCTCCATCAAAGTGATCTGACATTAACACAGTTAATGTTTTCAGCAGTGCCAGTTGTAATGCTTTTAATCTTCAGATTAAAAACAGAATTCTCAAAATAATATTTCTTAACAAATCATGGCAGGGGATAGGGACTGTGTGCCTGCACCCATGACACAACAAAGATTTAAGAGAATTATATTATACAAAATAAGACCATAATAATTTATTTGTAACCAAAGTCATATTATCAAGCCAAGAACATCAGAGAAAACATAAACATTGACCATTACTATATAAAGGACCTTGTAACTGTCTCTTGCGTGTGCCTTCTGCATTCAGCCCCAGCTAATAATATATGCTCACCTCCCTGAGTTTGGGAAGACCAGCAAGATTGCAACTGACAGTTACCATGCAAACGCAAATGTGCAAGAATTAGGTAGCACATTTAAGTGCTATTAAAAATGTACAAATCTACTGAGACATATTACATAATGTAAGAACTCTGTACAGTATTTTAGTAACTCCTATTGCATTATGCTGCTATTGCATGATACTACTGTGAGAAAAAGACAAAGAAAGAGCTGGTTGGAGATGGCTGGGATGGACCCCACTATTCACCTCCAAGAAACCCTGATTTCTACTTTGATTCATTTATAGTGACCCAATGAGATGATGCATGCATAGTAAACTTCCACCCTCAAATCACTGCTTCATGTGATTATAGACTTATTGAGACTATAGGAGACTATATTGTATCAGTTACACTTAGGTCACTTTGGTTTTTCTTCCTAACCCTGAACAGAAACTTTAATTTCTGCACAATCTAAGGGTGGCATTTGGATGACAATTAAAAAAAAAAAAAAAAAAAAAAAAAAAAAAAAAAAAAGTAATAATAATTAAAAACAACAACACAACAACAAAAAATCAAGCAGGAGATATTATCTGACACCACCTAACAGAAAGACTTAATGCAAATGTCAGCTTCCAGTGGCACAGACTCCTTGGAAAGTAATCTCTTCATTGGACTGCAAAGAGAACAAGGAACTACTTCTCTCCAGCTAATGATAGTGTAACAACAGAGATGGGGACAGCTAATCTTCACTGCTTTCTAAATGTCCTCTGGCCTGTTGAAATGAGTTGGCAGCTTCTTTGTAGTTCATCATGTCCAAGTTATGAATATAAAAAATATGCTCAGTGGGCCTTTACTGAAGTACAGTTTTGCAGATGCATGTTCTCTCAGTTTCATAGAGATAATCTATAAATAACTACGGAATGTGTACTGGAAGAACATTGGCCCTATTGACATGGTTCTTCATTTTGGCCAGTCATTCCCTCAGTGCCAGTCACCTGACCATTCACTGAAATGGCAAAAGCAGTAGGGTTTCTTTTGCTTAAGGAGATCCTCTTGTTCCTTTGGCTAGACTAAAAGGCTGATGGGTCTGTTTCAGCCAAAAAGACTAGCTGAATTTGTTGATATTGTAAGATGTAGATAATGTACAGCAGTGGAAGATAACAGAGTAACATGGTAACAGAAAGAGAGTTAGGCAAGGGTTATAAAGACAAATCCATGACAGGGAAAATAATCATAATAATAATCTTAACGAACTGAACACTTCATGCAGAAAATTGTTCTATAAACCTTTGGCACAGTTTTTCAAATAATGCCTGACCTTTAACCAAATCTAGCCAAAATCAATCTGTCTGCTATGCAGACAAAAATCAGACCTTTGTCATGATAGAACTGTAATCTTCCTTTTTCTTTTTTTTTTTCTCTTTTTTTCTTTTCTTTTCTTTTCTTTTTTCTTTTCTTTTCTTTTCTTTTCTTTTCTTTTTTCTTTTCTTTTCTTTTCTTTTCTTTTCTTTTCTTTTCTTTTCTTTTTTCTTTTCTTTTCTTTTCTTTTCTCTTCTTTTCTTTTTTCTTTTCTTTTCTTTTCTTTTCTTTTCTTTTCTTTTCTTTTTCAGCCTGTTGTTTGCTTCCTTCAAATAACTTTTGGAGCCAATGGGCCAATTGTGAATCTGTAAGGGAGGTAGAGCTCTTTGTTGAGCTCCCACAGGTTTCATCAAGACAGATAGCTGTAAAAAAGAAAGATTGTATTATTGCTTGCATAATTGTCATTGCAGTTGTGTCACTGTATAAAATGTAGTAGCATTAGACCACTTCTTATAAGAGGTTCATGAATTCATACACAAGAGAGACAGTATAATTTTCTCAACCACAGTAAAACATTCAGTGCTTACATCTTACTAGACACTCTTGTCTCAGGATCTTGTCATATTCCTGGTGGACAAAGAGAACAACATATTCCTTTTCTCTCTCCAGCACTTTTTGTTCACATATTTGAATATTAGTTACTTGTCCTTAGATTTCTTTTATCTAAATGAAACTGCTCTCTAGTAAGACAATAAATGGTTTTAATTTTATGTTGAAAATGTCATCTAAGAGTCAACAAAGTCTTAACTCATTTCTTGTTACAGAGCAGATGATGGCTAGACTGGAAAAAGACAAGTGGAATATGAGGTATATCTGTACCCATGGCTTCTATAATTTTTAATTGTGTTCTTCTTCAAGAGAAATATAGATATGTGATAACCAGGCACAAGAGTCTCCTACACCTTATCTACTGATCTGAAATAATTGTAAGTATTGAGCAGTAAGTCACTGTTCCTGGTTGAAGTTTTATTAATTCTAGCATATGGTAGAAGAAGTAGAAGCAGTGTATGGAAGTTGTGTGACATACAGTACAAAAATTTTCAGCTGCACATTTCTCACAGAATTCATGTGGCGGTAGAAGACTGGAGCTCATAGTTAGCAAGCACCGTTCTTGGGTTTACACACTGAAGTAATGAAATAAAAACAGAAACTATAAAATAGAAGCTACAGGCAACCAGTGTCACCAATGAGTAACATATTAGGACTCACAGGAAGAGAAAAAGTGTAAGCACAGAACGAGGTAGCTGCTGGAAATAGTCACCTCTAAACAAATACAGATGTTAAACGTCATTGAGTATGACATTTGGCTGAACTCAAAACAAAGGGCTACTTGCGCAACAGTAGTCATCACAGAACTTTTAATCCATAAAAGGCTTTCAAAAATTGATTCAATTGTTTAAACAGGTTCTTGTGTAAGCTTTGATCTTTCTAACATATCAATGCTTTGAAGACAGTTGTTATTTAAGAGACAACATCAAGGTCATATAAAGGCCTTTACTATAATTGAGTTTACATATGAACAAATGTGGTAAACTTGTCAAATTTGAGAGCTTCAGGTGAAGGCTAGTATACTATTGTGAATATTTTCCTTGAGGAAAACTTGGGATTTTGATAGATGACTAACTGTTGATATGAGATTATTTGAAAGCATATTACAAAAATAAAGCCAATATCAGGGGGAGGTAAAAATACAATCCCATTTGTCTGAACTTGGACATTGCCTGGGTTCTCGTGTGTGATGTTAATGACAGAAGACAGCAAAACTATTTGGAAAGCTCTGGCATAGCGGGGTGTGACTAATATTAAGAAGTAGTTCTTGTGTCATGGGTCTAGGGCCATTCAAGATTCCTCATGTCTACCTGGATGCAACCTACTATACAAGAAAGACATGGACCTTCCACAGGGTTAGTAGCTTATTAGTTCCAGATAGATCTCTCAGTTACATCTTCTAAAATGGTATTGGGAGCTTATTTTTAGGCATTCAGATTTCTTGCTCACACTCAGGTCTTTTCACATCAATTCTTCACTTTCTAAACTCTGTTTAAAAGCAACATTTTTTTTTTTTTTTAAATACCAGGGTTTACTCCACATTAGGAGGGTATTCCAACACACTGTATAATAAAAGACACACAAAATAACACAAAAAATGAAAGTTACCATGATCCCAGACACTGGCCTCTCACTGATAATACTCAAGCAATGCTCAGCTTCCCCTGAATGATTCTGACCTGAAGAAACAGAGATATCATTTGGACAAATGCAGTGTTGTCCATAGTTTTAAAAATTGCACTCAGTAGAAATCAACCATTAAACTTTGGAAATAAAGAAAAATTTTGAAGTGGGATAGAGAGAAGGAATTTATTTATTTGTAGCAGTGACACAGAAAACCAAAGAATCTCAGCTGATCATTTCTATGATAAGGTAAAGCTACCATGTGAACAGGTAACAAAAAACATGCAATATATTCAAGATGTGACAACTCAAGGTCCCAGCTCAATGAAGCCCGTAATCATCTATTTAATTAAAGTTCCATTGATTTCAAGATCTTTTATGTTAAGAAGGTGGTCTAGTGCTTTGCTGATTCGTTAGCTGACAAAGTAGCTTCAGTCAATAAGAACGTTTTGGGGGAATGTTTTAGGAGAGCAATTACACCTGTTTAATCAGACAGGAGCAAAAGAAAACATACAACTCAAGATATTAAATAAAGCTAGACACATTAAATAAGAAATGGAATGCACATTTTTAAAGCTGGGGGGTTCCTTATGCACGGGCTCCAGAATATGTGGATTCTCTGTTTTTAAAATCTTCATGTCAAGACATGCTAAGATTAAATTGTATTTAGTTTTATTTCCTTTCTTATGATCATCACAGTACCATAGCTCTTCCTGGTGTGTCGGAATGGGAGTGACCCAGAGTAACGATGCAACCTCGATGCGAGTATAATCGTTCTCCGTTTAATGAGTGTTCTAGCAAGGTATATATAGGCTACCGTTACAGCATGCGCAGACAATAACTTATAATTGGTCTAACTTCTATGCACACATCTCTAGCACTAATATAATTGGTACAACGGTGCCATCGCTCCTCCCGAACATAGTTCCGCATATTTTAGCTATAACATCACTCAAGGTTATCAGCCCTGGGCCTACACTATCTTCACAGTACTTCAAGGCCTGAGTTGCGCACTTTAATTAAATCATGCCCCTTCTCATTTAAACATAGCTCCACAATTCCCCCTTTTTGTTTTTGAGCAACCCAGGCCTGGCCTACTACCTTTAACACTGCAAACATTGTAATAAGCAACGCACTACAGGTAACAGGGTAAAGATAGAATAGTGCTTCGCAGCGATGCTGCTCCTCACTCACACAGCACAATTACACAATCACACAAAGAGGCCTCTTCCACCTTTCATTCATACCACAAGAAAATATCACTTAAAATATCTTGTCTGCGGCTTCAGGAGGTCCATGTCTATTCCCATGGTGAGTGACTGAGAGCGGACACCCCTCCGAGGAAAATGCTCGGGGTGCACCTAAGGGCGTCCATTCCACAGTCGATCCCACAGCCGAGCAGAGCGGCTCCTGGTGCAAGAAATAATGCTATTCTAGTTTTGTATAACTACACCAAAGAGATGCATTGGGATAAGGAGCAAGTGTAACATTGACAATTTGTTTCATGGTTTGGTTTTTGCTCATGTAATTGAACCTTACACATGGTGTGGCTGTTACACTACCCAGAGTATCTAATTCCTGTGGCTCTAAGGGCAATCATAGCAAGTAAACAGTCCAGTCTTTGTTATCTGCTGGGAGCCCCACCAGACATGTCTTAAATTGAGTCATTAGCACTAGCCAGGGAAAGGCACATCGCTTCTTGTCCTGTCATGTTGGTGAGGGTGACCCAGATGTTGCAGCATGGTTGGATGGAGACCCAGGTCTGGCAATAACCGATGACAGCGGTGATTGTGAGGAGGAGGCCAGCCATGGCCTTACCCCCTTGCTGGTACCCATCTTGATCCGTGACCTGTAAAGACACAAGCATACTCTCGACCCCAAGTTATTAGAGGCTGGGGTCCCTCCCAAAGACCTGTATTTAAATTTTTTACCATCACTAAGACCTGCTCTGATTGTGGCACCCATGACAGTGCGGAATTCATACTTTTGTAATGTTTTACTGTGGGTGGTACCTCTTTGTGAGGAAAGGGTAATGCTAGCTGATTCATTACATAACGTGCCTTTCCCAGTCTGTTCTGTGGTGTTTCCTAGGTGTCTCCCCCCCTCCCCTTTTTTTTTTCTTTTTTTTTTTTTTTTTTTCTTTTTTCTTCTTCTGGTTCGCACTTGTTGCAAAATTTTCCAGACATGCGGCCCCCACTTTGCCGCACCGTTCTCGTGTATCACAGGACAAGCAATGCTACCGGCTGCACTCCATTGGCCTTCCAGGATAGCACGCTTTATGACCCCACTCCGTCGCTTGGGTCTCACTGGCGCCGGTGGGGCAGCAGGGGGAAATGATGGGGTGGGCTCCTCTCCGCTCAACGGAGAACGATCCGCTACTGATACCTTGTCTCTTAACTGCAGGTCCGGATCCGCAAGGCGCTGCTGGACAATTTATAACAAGTTTTCCGATTTTTCTAGGGGTGGTTCTACACAGTCGCAGCGAGGTGAAGTTGCCGGAGCCGAGGAGCCAGCATGGAGCGGCAGGGGCGGCTGAAGGGGCGGAGCCGAGGGCAGGGGTTGGCGCGCCTCCCCTCCCTCGCCTGCGGGCGGTGCAGGACATCCCCCCTGGGTGTCCTGGGGTGTTACTTCCGCAAGCGGCTCAGATCTCTGCTCTGGCCTGGCCCCGTCAACTTCCGCTTTCATTGCGGTCGATGGTGGGTCCGGCGGGACTCCTGCGTAGTGTGGGGGCGGCCCGTTACCCGGCCCATCACCGTCAGTGCGCGATAGGAGTTCGGAGACCGCCGAGCATGGAACCCTGTTCATTCCTTTAACCGCAAAGAGCCCAAAAATACTCGCAAGAGTCCCGGGTTTTCTTTCCGAATCCCCAGATTTTTTAGGGACCGTCCTTGGGATTAACATTTGAGCAGCAGCACAGGCTACGTCCTTTTCTGCTTTCATGGTTTTTAACGTCTCTATTACTGTACGCCACAACTCGCGGACAGTTTTCACTTTCTTTCTATCTTTTGAATCTCCCGTTATAGTCTTTTCCCACATGGTATTCCCAAATTCTTGCCATTCCGTAACGGAGAACAGCAGGGTCATCTCTCTAAAGTGTCCCCATCGCTGTCCCAACTTGATCAATTTGATCAGTTTCTTTCCCGTTGTCTCGATATCTCTCTTAGAGAGTATTCCAGTGAGCAACACTGCTGCAGCTTCCACCTCCAAAGCTGCGCCTTCCACTGGGAGGGGAGGTCCATGTCTGCCCCAGTTTGCACACAGGCAGCACTCCTCCCAGACGTCTTGTTTCCCATTCCCCCCCTCTTGCTGCTTACCGCAGTCTCGGAGACTCAATCGAGTTTGACCATCTGGCAAGTAACCATCCTCTGCTACCAGATGTCGGAATGGGAGTGACCCAGAGTAACGATGCAACCTCGATGCGAGTATAATCGTTCTCCATTTAATGAGTGTTCTAGCAAGGTATATATAGGCTACCGTTACAGCATGCGCAGACAATAACTTATAATTGGTCTAACTTCTATGCACACATCTCTAGCACTAATATAATTGGTACAATGGTGCCGTCGCTCCTCCCGAACATAGTTCCGCATATTTTAGCTATAACATCACTCAAGGTTATCAGCCCTGGGCCTACACTATCTTCACAGTACTTCAAGGCCTGAGTTGCGCACTTTAATTAAATCATGCCCCTTCTCATTTAAACATACCTCCACACTGGTGTTAAAACTGATACATCCCCTGACACATTATAAGACTATAAATTAAAACCTAAACATTATACCCTAACTTCAAAGTTCAAGGTTTAGTTCTGAGATTTTTGAAATGTAGCCTCTTTTCTGAATACCACATTTCATTACACTTTTATTCATAAATACTCTATATTTCTCTTTTTAAAATTATATTGTCATATTAAGTGATCAATTTCATAGTCTGCATTCATGAAAGAAAGAATGAAATATTCATCCTACTCTACTGAGTGCATGGACTCAAAAGAACTCCATGCATTTGCAAATGGAAACCATGCACTTCTGCCTGTAAATGGTAATATGTTGAACCTACAGGGCAGATATACTGCCTACTCCTTAGCCTGGAGAAAAACATCATTGTTTGCAAAATCATTTTTCTTTGAAATTATTTGTACAATCTACATAATAAAAACAATATCATAGCTATGGCTGTGAGTAAGATCAATACTAAATTGTTTTTCACTTAAATATCTTCAGCTGGAATTCTCCATATCAGTTGAAATAACCTCTTGGAAAGTCTCTATAGCATTTTAAATTTCAAATGCATTTTGTGATTGGAAGTCATTCTACTTTCTTTTGATTTTGTATTATCTCTAGTTACTGTAACAACTGATGTAACAACTGTAGAAGCATATGGATGGTAAGGAAGGTGTACCAGTAACTACACCTATAAACTACACATGTAAAAGAACAATATTATTTTAGTATTTGCTTAATACTTTGCATTGCACCTACCCCACAATAATGATTTGTTGTTGTTGTTGTTGTTGTTTTGACAATTCAATATGCAAATTAACTACCTTAATAATTACAAATAGATGTAAGTTCAGAAGATGTGAGAGTGTGAGGATCTAAGATGTTTCTCATCAGTGTTTTTTATCAGTGGTAAAATATGCTCAGCTTTGCATAAAAAGATAATGCCTCTAGGACAACAGCGTGCATGAATGCACCACAACAGAAAAAACACTGGGAAGAAGAAGCAACTTTTCAAAGAAGGACATTGACAAACAAGCAATTAATTTAGCAAAAGTGATCTATATATATAAAATGCTAAGGTATAATTCAAAACTTTTAAATTAAATATATATCCAAATTGGGACACTTACAAGTTAAACTATATCACAAAAAAAAACAAAACAAACAAACAAACAAAAAAACTGTTTTTTACTTGTATTTTAATGATCTCTGTCACAGTTTTATTTCTGTATCCCAAGAAAAATGCATTTGATAAAGAGTTATGTGCTCAATAATTGTTCTGGGTCTAAGATTCTTGGAAGATTTCTTTACTCAGTGATGTACTTTCAACAGTCTGATTAATAGACCATGTACTCTACATTGCCCTTTCTCAACGGGTCCTAAGTCTGGGAAACATCAGTTTAAGAGGTGCAGAACTTAAAATATCTCAAAGCTCCTTTTTCCATCGCAGATCAATTTGTATTTTTTAACTGTTAATACTTCCCTAAGTAGAAAAAAAAGAAAACTTTCATCTTTTCCAACTAATTCTCAAATGCTAATAATAATTAAAAAAAGAAAAAAACATTCCTTCCTATTATATCTTCTGGTTTTTCTGTTTTTGTGTGTGTGTTTGTTTGATTTTTTTTCTTTATTATTAATGTTGAGCATTTCAGATATATTTATGTCAAACAAGGAATTCTTTTTCTTGCAGATCGGGACAGCAACAGAGACTGGACAGAAAATCAATAGGGGAAAAAGAGCAATAATTTGGCAAATGGAAGAAGAGATTGCTAAATATTTTTGCTATCACTTGCTTTGTTTGTCACCTTCCTACATTCCAAGATAAAACCTGAAAGTGAAATTTTGCACATCATCTCCCATCTGCTTTTCTTAAAAATGATTTGACATATTTATCACCTAGGAAATAATAAGAAACAAAAATAGGTAAAAAACTTCTCTCTCCTATTTTTTCCCTTTTGGAATTAAGGGAGAATACTACACAAAATTTTGAACAGCTCTTGCAACTGTACTTCATAAAAATATGACATGTTTAGGAATCAATGTTGGAAAATTGCAGTTAGCATAACTTTAAATACAAGCCTTAAAATTGTCATCAATTTTCTTCCCCCCCTTTCAGAACAGTTTAAACAAATGCATAGCAAATTCCTTGCAAGCTTTTTTGACTTATATGCACATCTTTTTTGCAGCAGCCTGAATGAATTTCTTCTGGAGAGACATTTAAAGCTGTCATAATAAGATGGTCTGCCCTAGACAGATACAAAGTGTGTGTATCTGCCTCTACGAGCAGACAACCCAGACAAAGCTTTTCTCCTGTGACCTGGGCACCAGCTTTGCTCTGCATCACCCACCTTCCCCTTTAATTTTCTTTAACTCATGCCATTGAAAACAACAACAAAAATTAATTTTGCTGCCACTAGTGATGAGAACAAAGAAAACCTCTCTTTATCATCTGTAGGGTGGAAAAAAAAATCTATTTCTCTCAGACTTCTGAGAACCTTTGGATCAGCTCTGTCTTACAGTGCCTGCTTATCAACAGGAGCAAATAAGCTCCCAACATACATTTACTATTGCAAACACTCCTTGTAGATTCATTCTGATTCCAATTATCAGTCTGGTGTGAAGTTCAATAATTACAGGATTTGAGAGCTCTTTCACACAGTTTTCTCTACAGAGAAATCTAGACACTGTGCTGAACAAGAGTACAGAATAATTATCGACTAAACAGAGAGCACAAGACCCTATATTTACATGTCAATTGACTTTTGAAGAGAAAAATAGGGGCTAAAATCTCCAGTGATTCAGATCCAGACCAAAATCTCCGAGTACTTATTATAAACATTGTGCTAATATTAAGATTTTATTTTTTACTATTTTTTGCAATTCAAGTCTACATACAAATATCCTTAATTTTATGTTATTAATTAGTATTTTCCATAGGTAATATTCATATTCATATTTATGCTTGTGAAGGTATTTTATTTTACAACATCATTATATTTTGCTAAATTTGATTACTTTCAGAATATTCAGGATTAATATAATTGTAACACTTTTCAAGAGATTTATTATTTCTGATTCTTGAGCATCTGGCAATAAAACTGGAAGCAAACAAGATTTTGTAGTTAGACCTCTCAGACATCAGCATTCAAATAGCAGTGAAATCCAATAAATGCAAATTTAAAAGACTGTTGGTTCTTTGAAACCAAAATGATTTTTTAACAGTAAATTACTTTTTTTTCTGATTTCTAAGCTTTGCAGACATTAAGAATTACATGTTTTAATATTATATCTCTGTTGCAACATGAAAATCTACAGAAGTGACAAATGAAAAACCTCTTTATCTGTACAAGGAAACAGAGTAGAGTGATTAGTATTATGTTGATTCCAAGTATAGTTTAAAAATCAGGAAAAATATTTTCATTTAAATAATTATTTTAAATCTTATTTTCACTTTTCACTGCAAGAATGCCAATATAATTACGAGATCGTGTAACATAGATTCATTTAAATTCTTAGATTTTGTAGAGCCCCATGTTTAAAAATTATCAACAACTTTATTTTAGACAACTGTTCAATTTATGATTTATAATGAGTTCCATTCTAGGCTGAAACTGGAGTTAAATTTTTACCCATAAAAATGTTTTTTCATTGATCAGAACAAATTTAGGAACAAAAGCTTGTTTGTTAATGAGGGGTGTATTTTCCATAATTAAGAAATGTAACATTGCTTCTGGTTTACATGCACTTCAAGACTATAAAGCTAATAGAACCTACCTCTCTAACTTCATTTCCTTCACATATTTGAAAGTTTCTACCTTTCCAAGTTAGTTTTACAACTTTAAGAGATCAGCTAACTAAACTGAGGAAGAGCAATGGCAAAATAAATAAATAAATCATTTTTATCAGCACCAAACATTATAATTCATAATAATAATAATAATAATTTTTTAACTCTTTGCTGGCTGTCACAATGACAAATCCAGACTTAAAAACAGCTTAACATTTATTGATAATTCTGAAGTGTTGAAGTTTGCATTACCTTGTTATTTATACTCAACTTTGCCAACTTCTATTGTTCAATCTAGTTCGGATAGTAATGCCTACAGTCTCCACAATTTGATGTGAAGCAGGCCATTTGCATGCTCCAAGCCTGAAGATGAAGTCAGATGGATCTAGGCTTGAACCAGAGGATTAGCCAATGTGTGGACAGTGTAGGTGAGTAGGGAGCTTGGGTTTGAGCCTGGGCTCCCTCTGTTGCAAACATAAAATCAATAGCTGAGGCATGCGGTCACCTACATATCATGGGCAGTTCATCTGCAAGAAGGATCCATCATGCCAAGAAAACAATGACACACAGCTTGGCTCTCTACAGATTCTGGTTCTGTGCTGAAAATATCTTGCCTTCTTGGTCGGTTGTGCTTAATGAGGAGTATCTCCAGGTCTGCCCTGAACAAAGCCAATGCTAATAGATGTCGAAGACCAACACTGTCTCTGTGCTGTGTCATGGGATGACACATGATTTGCCTTCATGCTGTTCCCAGAACTAACAGAGAGAATAGTATGTAGGCAAGCCGATAAGCATCTCTCTAGAGAGCCAGATACCATTTTGCAAGGCTGGCACTGGGCTAGAGCTGGAACAACCTGTTACATCCAAGCTGCTCTGGGCAGAGCTGCATACCCACTACACTCCATCTTCCAGTGGTGTGTATTTGCTTAAATGCAAGAACAAGCAGATGATGGGTCCTTGCATCTGCCTGGAGCAAGACACAGAGACTCCTGAGTGACTTTGCAGGGGCACTTGCAGGGCAGCAGAGTAACACAGCCCACATTGTAGCTTCGCATTGCAGCCCACTTTCTATGTCTTCCCGTTACCCAGTGAATCCTAGCACCCACGGAAGTGCAGAGCTGACAACCACAGAGGCAACAAATGTTTTTAATAAATGTTTCATGCTTTAACTATCATAACTTGCTATTTATAGCACTGAATTGTATAGGCTGGGAGGTATCTCTGGATGGAGATCTCTCAGCCCAACTCCCTACTCAAAAGGGTCAATCACAAACTGAACCAGGGGCAAGCTGATCTAACGTTCTAGTTGGGTCTGCTTCCAAGTCACTCATTGCACTTCCATTTCAGTTATCTTATATTAAATATGTAGAAACAGATTGTTTTTCATTTCAGGATCAAGCCTTCTTTGCAATTCAAAGACATCCCATTTCTACATAAATCTAAGCAAAAAAATCTCACACAAAATTTACTGACTCATCTCTGTACTACCATCAAGCTCTGTTGGAATCCTTAATCTGAAATATATTTACAGAGCGATACGCACTCTTTATAAGAAGAGGACTTCAAATTATTGCAGAGACACACAGTTTGCTGAGGTCTCCATGTACAGGCAGACACCAGTTTACATAGTTTTAAATGCACTGCTGTACACGAGAGTTAATGTACAACATGCCAATGGCAGAAACCATGAGATATTAAGAGTATATTTTAGAGAAAGGAAGAAATGTATTACTGTTTAAACACACCACATGACGCAGTTAATCTGCACAGAAATAACAACACAGAACAAATCATTAAATTGAAAGAGAAAATATAAATAAATCTATTAACAGTAGTTTAACATTTGTTTTGTTAAAAGCATCATTTCCTGCTAATACCAAAACCATTGATGCAAGAGCTTTTAAAATGCATGTGTTCATCACAATCACATATACAAGCAAAATACATTTCATGAACTCCATTTTGCATGAAACTATATTATTTCAGTTACTCATGCTATCCGCAACATGTTTTAGAAATCTTAATGGGTTTTGGAAGAACCATACTAGCCACAGACTTAGGAGGCCAAACACCTTTTGGGTGAGCTTTTGAAGACTGTGACATTTTGTACACGTTTATCAGTCAGTATAAGGAATTTGCTGCTCAGCACACAGAGAAAAAAAAAAAAAAATAACATACAAACAACGAAAAAAAGAGCTTCTTCTTCTTCTTCAAGAAGTTAAATGTCTGTGAACTAAAAAATGCACTCAGATCTATTTGTAAAGAAACATGATTTAATTTGTTTGCTTCCTCGATTAAAACTGCCTTTGTTTTTGAAAATCTTAGTTAGCTGACACCATTAGTGCTGAAAATTCTGCATTCATCTGCTTAGAGTTAATCTGTCAGTAGAACACAGAGTAGATTCATTTCTAGGCCCAAATAATCCAAAGAAATTGAGAATTATTTTCTCAGATATCCTGTCTCTGAAGAACTATTCTCTTCTCTGAGCAAATGTACTTCCACTTTGTGAAATTATTGCTGAGGCATCTCTTTGCTTTATTAAGTTTCTTTCATAAATAAATTATTTTCAGGTAATGGGAAGAAATATCACTTATTCTGGACTGCCCTCTGTGACACTCAAGAACAAATTGATCAACCATGTTATAGCCACCCATGGAAGCATTCATCCTGCCATGGCCTGAGGCTGCCTGCCCTTCAGTGCACTATGCATGTTACTTGCCCCAGCAGACCGGTTGCATTAAGCAACCTCAAAGCCATCTGCAGGCACTTGTGCATTTCTCTTGCGACCACCTTTTAAGAGCAGTTTAGACATACCCAGCTAGTCATTCGAAAATTTTGTACATTAATCTCCCACCTTCATAATGTACTTGTAAGATAGGGGTTTTAAACTTTCTTTCTCATTCCTCTTTTCTGAGTACTCCATGCATAGAATAGCAGCTTATTCTAACTACCATCTGGTGTAGTTGCATGTTTAGCTTAAATTTGAGAGTTTTGTGTGGGGGCTTGAAGGTTCCTGGGTTCAGACTCTGAAATGCTTTTAATAGAGAAATTTTAGTTCAGTTTTAATTTGGGCCTGCTCAAGGACAAAGCAAAGACATTAATTTCAATAGGGTGTGAATCAGAACTATGCCTGAAATAAAGAGATTTTGGTGATAAATACAAAGCTCTGTCACTGGAGTACCCCATCAGAAGATGAGAATAAAGCACTACTCTTATGTCTTATCTGGGCTAGCTACAAAGGGGAGATACAGCACTTTCTTGACTCCTGCATATTGTTCCTTTCCCTCATTAAATGGGAAAGGGAGATGCACAGGGCAGCTACATAACTGATGTTGTAATTTTATAATGTTAAACTAGAATTGAAACAGGGCAATGGGGAGAAGCGAAAAAATTCACTTGGCACTCTGCTTTTCCCAACCAGCAAATCAGCAGCTGATTTGTTGGTAAAATGAATACTAAAGCAGTTAACATACTAAACATACTATGTTTAAACATGTTAACATATTAAAAGAGTATGTTAACAAGAACACAGCTACAAGGTATGGTAGTGTGAAAAGTTAGGACATGTAAAATAGATGCAACAAGAAAATATGGATATTGTTTGTATTAATTTAGTTAAAAGTTAGGTCAAGCACTAGCCTGACATCAGTTTTTACCAGTAAACTAGCTTTCCAACTTGATCCCTCTTCAGTAGATCATTAATGTTAAGAAACTTTTAATCCTGTAGTTAAGTTCCCTACAATATCTGAAATATGACAGGTTTGATTCATATCTGCTTTAAGAAGTATTATTTCATGTCACATTGAATGAATTCAAAACTTTGGACAAGAAAATTTATTCCTATTCTGATGTTAATCTATTGGTTTCGTTAGTTATATTTTCCCAATGGGTCCAATGGGACTTTCTCTATGTATATATGTGTAAAAAAAATTCTTCATCCTTCAAGATTAAAATTCAAACACACCATTTCACTTAAGGATCATGTTCAGATAGAGAGACACAAGAGAGATCTAGCAGCTTTCATGTTCTCTGTCACAGGTTCCTCTCAGATATAAATCTTAATATTTTTATACTATCTTAAAATTTTTATACTTTTGTCTTGTCTTTTTAGTAGCATATTTTCCTTTTCTTACACTAATGTTAATTTAGGATTTGGTTCAGGCAATGGACTTGTACTTGTTATTTGTAGGTTTATTTTCAATTCTTAGTGAAGACATTCTTATACTGGAAAAACTTAGCTTTTTTAGCGTCCCCAGGCAGGTTACAAATAAAAGCTTACAGATAGAAAGACCATAAGGAAGATCCTCTGTACATTAAATCCAGCACCTAAACATATTTTCCTGAAATGTTTACAAATGAAATCTGGTATACAGGGTTGGATCAACAACTTACTTTTTTTCTACTTACTTTGCTTATTTTCTTTTGTATAAAATAATGTATATCTGAATATAAAAAATCAAATCAAAAATATATTTTTTTCATTTTTGAATTATCAAATGGAAGGTGTCAATGATTTGCAAACTAATGAAAGAAAAAGAATGTCACTGAGCAATTAATTTAAACCAAGCCCTTCCACTGAGAAGGCTGTAGGTTAATCTCTTGAAATTTTCTACAGAAAGGCTTCACTGAAAAGATGTCTCAGTGAATATACATTGCACCTTATTTCATCTTTTCATGTTTGCCAACAAAACATTGCCAACCCACTAATCAATAATGAAGTCTAAAATAAAAAAATCCTATAAATTACGGGTTGATATACATCATAGGCTATTAGTGTGCATATTTGTACATTGTTTAGTTTTAGCTGTAAACATATTAGAATTTGTTAAAAAAAAAAAATAAAGTATTAATTACTTATATGCAGTATTTTAGTGAGTACTATCTTACATTACTCAGAGAACTAGTGCATGCACACATGCCATTACCATAGTGGAAGTAACAGGCTCTAAATTCACTACTTTAGCACACAATAACCTGTTGAGCATTTCACTTTCTTAGATAGCTATGCCAGTCTTTAAGATCATATTTCTGTTCTTGAGTCATCAGAAACAACACAAAAACCCCTCTGGAGAACTAAAAACATTGTTCTTCTTGTGAACTGATGCTTCATGCCAGTACTGGGTGCACTATGCACTGAGACAAACTCTTACTGTGTTTCCATTACTGTTGGGCTGGTTGTAGCAACAGGTGAGTACTGAGCAATTGTGCAAGTGCATTTTATATCCAAAAACATTACTACAGCAGTGACAGAGAAGACAATATATGAGCCCTTCAGGGCAAATGCTGAAATTGTGCAAATATTTTTAAGCTCGGCTTCCTGGCAAGGGTCATTATATATTCTTTTTATTGCAAAAGTGTCAAGAGGCCCTAACTTTAAATACAATTCAAGCATGCTGGGCTACAGTGTTACAGTCACAAACACACAGCATATATATATATCCAGGCCACAAAAGAATGGAAACCTTAACAGTGGGGTACAGGTAGTGCTATACATGCTGTTGTATAGGCAAGGAACTAATGCATGGAGAGATTAAGGCCATTGTTTAGCAAAACCCTTAAGCACATGTACAATCCCACTCCTGTTCAGGATGGCATTACTGCCAAAATGAAGGTCTATAGCCCTTTGTGTTAAATCAGGGCCTTGGTGACCTGTTCAAGGTCACCCAGTAAATCTGCGATAATGCTGGGATTTGGACTCAAGCCTCCTGCTTTACACTAAGATGCCTTAAACAGAAACCCAGTCTCCACTTTTTAGTTCAGCTTTATCACTGTTTCATTTTATTCCATTGTTTACAATTTCAAAATACTTACATAGAATCTCATACAAGTATTTAACACTATGAGTCTCAATTCCAATGTGTCTGAAATCTAATTGACATGCAAATATAACAGGAAAATAATATAAGCATAGACATGGGACAAGAATTTTGCTGAAAAACAGAAAATTGACATCTAAGTCTTCATTAGAATAAATAAAAATATTTTTTAAAAAAAAAAGTAAAATAAGGTTTTGCTGAGCAAAATTGGAAATATACTTTTAGGAAAAGAGAAAATCAGAATAAGTTATCTTACAAATACAGGCATCATCACAGAATAATCAGGCAACAGGGATTTGCTTTGCAGAAAACAAAAATATCTTTCACTCAAAACCATACCTGGTTATTACAAAATTGATTTTATTATTAAAAAGTGGCCACTTAAAATTTACACTGAGGACAAAATATAGTAGAATTTACACTGGGCTTAATTAATTCAAGATATCTTACCTGAATTCACTGTTTTCCAATGAAGATACACTGTAATGCCTCTGACTTAGTTATATCAAATCGTTTTCCACTAAAAAAAAAAACGGGCAGTTAGGAGAAAAGGCTATTACTGTACTCAGCATTTCTAAACAGCTTTTAAGCCAGTGTTGTGGATGAAATTACATACTTTACTCATAAGAAAGAAGAAGCAATATATTTATTGATACAATGTATTGATCTAACAAAGAGTGTCTAGAGGCCCTAACTTTAAATAGGTGCTGGATGCGGTCTTGTTCAACATCTTCATCAACAACCTTGATGAGGGAATAGTGTCTGCCCTCAGCAAAGTATGCTGATGACACAAAGCTGGGAGAAGTGGCTGACACTCCAGAAGGCTGTGCTGCTGTTCAGCAAGACCTGGACCGGCTAGAGAGATGGGCAGGAAGAAACCAGATGCAGTTTAGTAAGAGCAAATGTGGAGTCCTGCACCTGCGAAAGGACAACCACACGTATCAGTACAGGCTGGGGGATGACCTGCTGGAGAGGAGCTCTGAGGAGAAGGACCTGGGGATCCTGGTGGACAACAGGGTGACCATGAGCCAGTAGTGTGCCCTCATGGCCAGGAGGGCCAATGGGATCCTGGTGTGCATTAAAAGGAGTATGACCAGCAGGTCAAGGGAGGTGATCCTCCCCCTCTACTCTGCCCTGGTCAGGCCTCACCTGGAGTACTGTGTCCAGTTCTGGGCTTCCTGGTACAAAAAAGACAGGGGTCTCCTGGAAAGAGTGCAGCAGAGAGTCACAAAGATGGTATGGGGCCTGGAGTATCTTCTCTATGAAGAAAGGCTGAGAGACCTGGGTCTGTTCAGCCTGGAGAAGAGCAGACTGAGAGAGGATCTCATCAATGTCTATAAATACCTGAGGTGTGGGAGACAGAAGGATGTAGCCAACCTCTTCTCAGTGGTTTGTGGGTATAGGACAAGGGGCAATGGCTGCAAGATAGAGCACAGGAAGTTTCACATCGACGTGCAAAAGAACTTCTTCATGGTGAGGGTGACAGAGCACTGGAACAGGCTGCCTAGGGAGGTTGTGGAGTCTCCTTCTCTGGAAGGCCCATCTGTATACCTATTTGGGCAGCCTGCTTTGAGGAACCTGCTTTGGCAGGGGGGTTGGACCCAATGATCTTTCAAGGTCCCTTCCAACCCCTACAATTCTGTGGTTCTGTGAAAGCTTAATAGTAAATAAGACAGAGACTTAAAAATATTCAAGATAGCAAGATACACATGTTTATTTACTGCATAGAGGGGAGGGTTAAGTCAGATGTGTCAGGGATACATCTCATTGAGTCACAAGGTTCAGAGGAGACCCCCTTGCTTTCTAAACTCCTTGAACTAAAGGGGTAAGAAACCTAGGTACAATCTAAGACATAATCTTAGTGAAGCTTTCAAAGTTTAGATCCCTGCTCAGTGGGAGATTAGAACAGAACAGAAAAGAACAGAACAGAATAGAATCAATTAGGTTGGAAAAGACCTCCAAGATCATCTGGTCCAACCATACACCAACCACCAATATCACCCACTAGACCATGTCCCTAGGCACCATGTCCAACATTTCCTTAAACACCCCCAGGGACGATGACTTCACCACCTCCCTGGGCAATCCGTTCCAATGCCTGACCACTCTTTCTGAGAAGAAATTACTCTCTCTCTCTGAGAAATTAGATTTTCAACCTAAACCTTCCCTTGAACAACTTGAGGCCAGCCCCTCTAGTACTATTGCTAGTTATCTGCAAGAAGAGGCCTACCCCAGCTCCCCACAGCTTCCTTTCAGGTAGTTATGGAGAGCAATAACGTCTCCCCTGAGCATCCTCTTCTGCAGACTAAACAACCCCAGTTCCCTCAGCCACTCCTCACAGGTCTTGTGCTCCAGGCCCTTCACCAGCTTTGTAGCCCTTCTCTGGACACACTCCAGGGTGTCAATGTCTTTCTTGAAGTGAGGGACATAAAGATGAACACAGTACTCAAGATGCAGCCTCACCAGAGCAGAGTACAGGGGGATGATCACCTCCCTGGTCCTGCTGGCTACACTATTCCTGATACAAGCCAGGATGCTGTTGGCCTTCTTGGCCATTCTGGGCACACTGCCAGCTCATGTTCACGTGAGCATTGACCAACACCCCCAGATCTTTTTCCTCTGCACAGCTTTCCAGCCACTCTGTCCCAAGCCTGTATCATTGCAGGAGTTATTGTGGTGAGATAGGTTAGTTTTACCCTACTGACGACGTGTTGTTGCACTAGTAATCCTGCTCAGTACAAGAGGAACCACAGGTTCAGACACCTGGTGTATTTGGCTGAAGAGACACTGGAGTGAGGCTACCATCTGTGGGATTATGACTGAACGCCTCTAAATCAGAATACCCCCTAAACATAACAACACTACAGTGCCAAGAAGCCTCAGTGGGCTTGTGATAGCTGGCCTCTCCAGCAGCTGGTGTGGAGTGCTGGTTGTGGTCAGGAGTGGAGTGCAGATGGATGTGGCACCACCTCTCCCCCACCATATATTGCATGTTCATGGGGAACCTGATGCTAAATCATTCATAGACAACCTGAATCTGGGTCAGGGTTTTGTACATAGCAGAGTAGCTCCCTCGATGCAACCTATTGAGAGTCAGCCCTCAACAATAATTTTTACTACCTGAAAGGAAGTTATGTGGAGCTGGGGATCAGCCTTTTCTCACAGATAACTAGTGATAGGTCTAGAGGGAACAGCCTCAAGTTGTGCCAGAGGAGGTTTAGGTTGGAAATTAGGAGACATTTCTTCTCAGAAAGCACATTCAAGCATCGCAATGGGTTGCCTAGGGAAGTGGTGGAGTCACCATCCCTAAGGGGGTTTCAAGGAAAGGTTGTACCCGGCACTTAGGGACATGGTTTAGTGGGTGACATTGGTAGTAGGGTGATGGTTGGACCAGATGGTCTTGGAGGTCTTTTCCAACCTTAATGATTCTATGATTTAAAGTGCAGTACCTGGCACTCAGCCATGTTGATCCTGTCATGCAGCCAGCTGCCATGCAGAAGAGCTCTTGGGCTGCTCTGTATTTATGGATTAAGATGAGGAATAACAGGAATATTGTTTTATTGTTGTTGTTTGTTAGATGTCTGTCTGTCAGTTTCTTCAGCACTCAACTTGAGACAATATTGCAGTCACCATCTGCCTAAGCAAGGCCTTGGGTACAACAGCTATTGTTTGAGCAAGGAAATGCCAAACTGAAGGGAGAGGGAGGGGGACGGAGGGGCAGGAAATGACACCATCACAGCCAGAACAGGGGAAAAAAAATAGCCCGGTTTGTGGGGTCCCAGGTACTGCAAGATCATTTAATCAAAACAGCTACAGGACAACTATCACTTCATTTCTCTGAAGCTGTTTAAGAGGCTTCTTTTGTTTTCACTCCCTTCCCTTTTTCTTTCAAAAAATAAAATAAAATTAAAAAATCAACTGTACAGAAAGCTAATTTACCCACCCTTTGTCACAATTGCTGAAGCAAAGTTCAGATTCAACTGAACTGACTAAAAAAATTGACTCCTTTATAGGTAGATATTTGGTTATGAAGTGTAACATGTTCAACTTTGCTGCCAGGGTGACAATGAAGGAGACAAGTTTGTGACAGAACAGGAGAAATGAGAAGCAGCTGCACAGACTGTGCTACCAAAGAACCAAGAACCACATGAAGAGCAGGTTTCCACAGGTTGCAGTAGCATTGCTTAGCATGTCTCCAAGGGAAGTAACACTAACAGAAAAATCCTCCTTTAGGATATGAAGCCTGATGTCTTCTTAACAACACTGAATGAGCCATTTAGAGAGGTTTGTTAGCACAGTGCCCTCAGCAGCCTGCTGAAAAACCCTGCACCAACAGGTATCAGACGCAGTGGTAAAAGCTCTCACTCAGACTAATTCAAAGAGCAAGGATCTCCATTAGGCTTGCCCACAAGTGCCTACAAACCAGGTGATTAGTCCATTTCAGAATCTGCCACTGATTTTCATTTGTATATGCATATATTAAAGAAATTTTAGTGACCCTTATGCATATCGGTTGGCACCATCCATTAGTAATGTTGTCAGACACTTCCCATTGCAACACCTTGCTTGCTTTTTTTCTTAACCTTGCCAAGCTAAATGGGCAGAAATTTTCTAGGCCAGATGTCTGCCTGAGATCACACTTTAATGGAAAAATTCTAGGAGGATAGTTCAGCTGGGAACCAAGCCAGAAGAAAATATTTTTTGTTTAAATATTGAAAGCATTTATATTTTCTTGTAGAAGTTCTACTGGCCCCTGACTCTGTAAAAGATCCATGAAATTTGGCAGGGATTAGCTTTTTCATCAAGAATGTGCCTTTTGCACCCCCTGTGAAAATCATCCCCTCTGGTTTCAAAGACTTTGCAAAGTCAGGGTTTGTGCGGATAGGCCCAACAGAAACTTGCCAAAGTTCCTGAGGTTTTAAAGCTAAAGTTCCTGAAGGCTTATCTTCACTGCACCTGTGTCTGATGGAAGTGCACAGAAATGGCAGAAAGCACAGACAAACTCAAAGAAAAAAAAAAATAAAAGAAAAATATATATAAAAAAAAGAGGGGGCGGGGGTTGGGAGCAACAAAGCAGAGGAAAGGGCAAAACTGTGAAAAAGAAACAGAAAGAGAGATCTTGGTCAGAAAGCTATCTGAAGATACTTGGAGCAGTAAAAAAATGAGATCTGCTGTGTTCAAAGAGAGGATACATCATGCTTTCTTTATAAATAAGCAAATCCACATCAAAGAGAGGTAAGCCTTCTCATCAGTTCTTCCTCCTAACAGAAACAATCCCTGAATTTTAGCTGAAAAGGAATAGAAAGTGGAGGAACGGAAAGAAGTGAAGAGGAAAAAAAAAAAAAAAAAAGTGAAGAAAAGGAATAAACAGCTTTTTTGCAGCATTACTTCCCTGTTTTCTAGGAGTTTGATTTTCTTCAGGATACTTAGAATTTTTAATTCCGCTAGAAGGACATGGGTTGCTATTGATCACCAGATTAATGAATTCAAATCATCTGAAGGTCTTTGCAATATTGTCAGAATTAAGTGAAGTTCCACATAATTAATAATACGATTATTTAGAAAATATGTATATTACGGAGGCAACTGCCAGTATTTATGGTTCATCTCAACATCCTGTTTTTGTTTTTCTACATGTAACTACTTGTTTATCAAAGTACATTTCTAGAGTATCATAATGATATTTATGGTTACCATCATGTGAGTAGCAGCTTGTCCTAAAAAGCCATGGGCTGTGGGATTTGAGGGCAAATCCAATTTAGTTCATTCTCCAGTGGCCACTATTCATAAAACTGAACATAATTTGTCACAATTGGCAACTTCAGTTGAAAAGAAACTTCAAAGTTCCCCAGTATAATAAAGGATAGAGGTGCTGTCAAACTCCAATTTCTTTCAGCTGCAGGGGTTTTGGAATGGAGAGAATCACAGCCTAATTTAGTTTTCCAAATCCTTTTCCAGGATCTTGGCGTACATATATTATCCTTATTAAAGTTTACTATAAAACACAGGGAACAGGAAAACCCCACTAGTTTCAATGCAATCTGACACCATTAGACACAGATACACAGATACACAGAATCACAGAACTGTAGGGGTTGGAAGGGACCTCGGAAGATCATTGGGTCCAACCCCTCTGCAAAGCAGGATCCTCAGAGCAGGCTGCCCAGGTAGGCGTCCAGATGGGCCTTGAATATCTCCAGAGAAGGAGACTCCACAACCTCTCTAGGTAGCCTGTTCCAGTGCTCCACCCACCAGGACCCCCAGGTCCTTCTTTGTCAAGGAGCATAATAGAATTAACTGTAACAGTGTATATTGTTTATGATTTGTTAGCTCAAATGTGTCATTGTCTGACCTGATCTCTCCACACACAGATGTGAATAAACAGCACTTGTACAGCAAAGATCTCTGCTAGCTCAGGTCTTTGTACCATTCTCCATTTTGTGGTGTAGATTTTCCCTGGAGGTGGCAGAATTGATAGCAACTGCTTTCTCAAGGGACCTGGCAGGAGTACAGGGAAAGATTTTCTCTTAAGATATTGAGGTTTACTGTATTTTTCCACCCATGCAGGCAATTTCAGCAATTGCTGATTGATTTTCAGGCAATTGTAGCAAGTAGATTTGATCACTGAAATCAGAAGGGCAAAGACAGTAGAGTAAGCACATGCATTGCAGAGAAAGTGGAAGAGTTTGTAAGAAAGTGATAACAGAGTCCCCTGCTGGGTAAGCTTCTTTATTATCTTATCTAAGCTCAACTGCAATGCAACTGAAAGCAGGCCTGTTCACTGCAGGCAAGGCTTTAGTTCCAGCCTGTCTCTTCTGTGGCTTGCCCTTTATACGAGACTGCTTGACTCCAGCATTATCCACACCTACACATTTGCCAGAGGTTCCACCTTTAGAAATTTTGCAGGTAGTCCTGCTGTCTATGAAAAAGGACTAAGAGGTATTTTCATAATTCATTAGCTTTAAATAATGGGTAAAGTACATTGTTTATAGATCATTTTCTTATGAAAGTTTTTACACACATGAACAAAAAACTTCCAGTCTTGTATCTTGACATTTCAGTTACACAGAGGAATGTGAGCTAATTGTTACTTGCTAACACAAGATGTACAAGGATATCATTTTTATTTTTTTCACAAGTTCTGCCTGCCTATTAGAAAAGAAAACACAAAATGGGCTAATTAATTTACAATTTCATTATCTGTCTCCAGGCATTCACACATTTGTTGGTGAGAAATTTTATCTTTGCAACTCACACAAGTATCACCTAAAAAAGCTTTGTGCTGCTTCTTCAGTATGGTTCTTCAGCAACCTTTTCACAGAATGAAATGAAATCTCACTCCCAGTGAAATCAATGGGCAGTTTGAACAGGATTGCCCCAGACTTCTCCACAGATGCTTTGAACTTGTCATGTTATTCCAATCAATTTACACACTTGTTGCTTTACAACTTTTGCAGCCTCTTGGCATAAATTGAACATAATGATTTTTGTTTATTTATTTTTTCTTATTTTACTTTTACAGGAACTAAAGCATGTCATAACACATTCTTACCTTGCCTTCACTGTAAAGCATTTAGATGACCAAGTGCAAATCACCTCTTGTTTCCCTTCAGGTAGAAAATTCTATGAGATATATATATATTTTTTCTGCTCAGAAACATGCTACCTTCTCACTTAACTCACTTGATGACATATACTGACACCATATTCAAAATCTACTGTGATTCTTGATTCAGTATTCTTTCAAAATAATTTTGGAGGTGCTTTTCTTTATTTTCTGAAGTATATAATGACCATTACAATATTTTCCAATGATTTCTTTCTAACCATAGAATCATAGAACCACAGATTCTATGATTTGGGTATGGGTTGGAAGGGACCTAAAGATCATCTATTTCCACCCCCCTGTCATGGGCAGGGACACCTCCCACTAGACCAGGTTGCTCAAAGCCCCATCCAGCCTGGCCTTAAACCCTTCCATGGATGGGGCATCCACAGCTTCTCTGGGCAACCTGTTTTAGTGCCTCTCCACCCTCTGAGTAAAGAATTTCCTCCTAATCTCTAATCTAAATCTCCCCTCTTTCAGTTTAAAACCATTCTCCCTTGTCCTGTCAATCTATACATGACTCCTCGTCTCTTCTCACAAAGGCCAGCCCTGCAGTCAGCTTTCTGCCCCCCCACCTCACCCTTAATACAGTTTCTTCGTATTGCTTTTTATATAACATATGAACAGCTAGAACCCAGAGGAAGACTTCAGGGAAGCAAAAGTAGTACCAGCCTTCAAGCGGGAATGATGATAAAGCATCTTATAATAAACATTTTTTCTTTGTCTAATGAAAAAGTGGTAAGATATTCAGATGAACCATCAGTAAGCAAACAAAAGCTATCTGAACCATGTTTTGTAAATTGTACAAATTGAATAATAAATCTTGCCAAGCAAATATGGTTGGTTCTTTTGATAAAATTTAATTGCCATTAAGTACTACATAGAGTATATTTCTACTAATCAAAGTAGGACCAGGAATTGCTCACCATAATGAGCAATTATTACTAGAGTAGATAAAAAGATTTGATTGTAAGTAATAAATTGATACTAGATTGAAATACTTATTCACAATACTAATTCATCTTAGCTGAAATTTTCTTTATAGCAATAAAAACTAGACTTCAAACTTGCAAGATGCAAAGGATTATTGAAAAATAATTGTGGACTAAAACAATCAGAACGTCCACATAAATGCCATAATCAATGTTAAAGCCATCTTATTGCTGATTTTCAGTAATGACATGGCAGATGACGAAGCCATGACATTTGTTTATGAAAGCAAATATAGAGTAATATAAGTGGTACATTAAGGGGAAATTACTCTGGCAGAAAATGCCTTCAAAAATGGTTCAGCAAGTCATGTCTTCCCCATTTTTCTGTTTAAATTCTTTTCACAAACAATTTGACTGTTTTCTGTTCTGTAAAGACTGACCTTTAAAACTTCAAGCATGAATATTGCTTGTTCTTAATTTCTTTTCTTTTCAAAAATATAATTGTCTTGGTCATTTGCACTTAAATAATCACTTATTGTTAGTTTTGTAATAAAAAATATTTTCATCACAGTAGGGATTGCGGGCAAAGTTCTTGCCTTGAATATCTCTCTTATAATATTTTTAAAATTTTGCAAAATTCTAAATACTGTCAGTATAAACCTTCCTGAACATGTTGGTCAGATTAATGTCCTAACTAATAACAGGTATTTTTTCCTGCTTCTTGTAGATGGCTGCTTAATGATTGATTTTCCTGTTTTCCAGTCTGTGATTTATCTATTAACACATTGATCTACTCAATTCTGAGATTATTCAATTTAAAGTTAACTGCAATTCTGAAATAAAAGATGCTGTTATGACACTGTGCCACTACCATTGTCTGCATTGCTTCTTTGTCTAATAGGTCCTTCCCATAAAAGTTTTATAAACTTAGACTAATATTCCAGTGATGTTCAAATGTTTAGTGGTATTCACTAAGATACATTTTATGGTAGCAAATGATGCACTTTATGTAATGATCAAATTTGTAATGTTAATAAGAAGCAAACTGTTTTTGTTGTTGTTGTTGTTTGTTTGTTTGTTTTAAGTGTTCATTTTAGAACCATCAAAACCTTGCCTCTCTGGTGATGTCTTGATTTTATTTCCCTTCTCTTATAGGCCATATATGACACAGATGATAATTCCTTAAAATTATAAAATTGTTAAGATATGTTAAGATATTCAGTTGCAGATTCTTCTTCAATTCACCTGTTCCTAATGCAATACAACTAAAGCAAAGCAGTTTACTTTTGTGCTAAAGAATTATTATAACTTCTTATCCATAGGCCTGATCTATAGGCCTCTTCATAAATTAGTTATATTCCAGTGAATGAACAAGTGTTAAACAAGGAATTAAGAATGAAGCCATTTACTTGATCCTAACTGAAGAAAGAATTGTTTGCATATTCTAGGCACAGACAAAAATTAATTTGTTTAGAAAAAAATTACCTTGCATTTCAGTCTACCTTATGTTAGGTCTAAGCAGTTACTTTTCACAAAAGAAGAGTATAATGAAAATAACCATATTCATATTTCTTTGCAATAGTGTCAGTTGAGAACTGTTGTGAGGTTATGGTCTCCAGGATGAACCTCAATGCAGCTGCAGAATCATCTTACAGACAGCTTATAATGCAGCAGTATTAATCACTGGTGTGTTAAATAGACTATAATAAAAGGGGCTTGAACTGAAATAGAATAATGGTACATAGAGGAAGAATGACATTTAAAATGGATCCACTGAACATGCAGTGGTTATAGCCATCTGATAAATTGTAAAGCACAAATAAAAACAGAGACTTGCAACAGCAAGATAGAAACTGGTGTTTGGTGTTAGAACTCTGAACAGTAGAGGAGATAAATCCTATAATTACAACAACACATTTCCTAACACTGCATTTCATATTAAGTTAAAACTTGTACTGACTTCAGCTCATCACTTAGGAAATATTTCCTGGCAGAAAGTCCCTCTTGTTTTCAGAAAGGCATGTTCATATCTTTCCTGACTGTGCAATGAGCACAGGCTGGAACTGATAACAGTTATTTTTCACCATACAACACCCTTCCGTGAAACATAATTGCCATTTACATTTCAGTTTTGCCCAGGAGTCTAAGATTGTTCAAGTTATGTACAAACACACAGGAACAATTTCTGAATCCAGACATTTACAACATAAATAAGTGCTGGTTTTCTCCTGCCTTTGCAACAGCGCTCCAGTTCAGGCTCACATTCAGCACGCTCCCTGGCTTCAGCTGGCTGTTTCTACTATGCCCTGCACTCATGGGGTGAGGCTGGAGTTCACCTGTGATGATTCCCACTCTTTTTTTTTCTCTTGCCTAGTATACATTTACAGGTGGTAAACTATTTGGATTGCTCTAGATTTGAATCAGTCTGAAAACCAACACATGACCAGAGATCCTAAGCTTGCTCTTGACCTTAAGCCACAAGCTAAGATGACGACAGAAGGATAAACCTAGGAGACATCAAGTAGCTGCCCCAACTGTCATTTGCTTTGAGCACCACTGGTGCTGGGAAGTGAAAATCACCCTGTTGATGAATGCCCCTCAAAGCAAGAGGAATTTTCCTGCAAGAGAAACCTGTTCCAACTTCAAGGTGCACTCAAGGATAGATCTAAGGTATAGCTACCCTCCCTGCACCGCTCACAGCAGCCTATCTGGACCAGAAAGCCTGGTTCAGTTGGTAAACCACCAGCTTTTCAGAAGAGACAGCATTTTATGGCATTAATAAGAATTAATAAGATTAGGAAGTTCCTGAGAACAGGAAACTTGAACCAAAGGGAAGGAGATTAAAAAAAAAAAAAAAAGAAAGAAAGAAAAAAAAGAGAAAAAAAAAGTTATATGACAATATTGGGCAGGTAATAGGGAGGGAATTCTCAAAGGAACATGATGTATTAACATGGATAATATGAGGGGTTAAGAAAGTAATGCACAACTGTCATGGACTGAAGAAACAAGATAGGTACTTACAATACAATGCTATTTTTAAGATTATCTATGAGATGGAAGACAAAATGAGCAGAGAAAATTACCATTATGGGTCAATCTCTTTCCTTGACTAAGGATTTTATGTCAGAAAAAGAATCATTGGATTCGTTCATTTCATTAATCAGATTAATTGCATTTCAAATATCAAATCTTTTTAATAACCATGAACATGTAAAACCTTTTTCCCCTTTCTGTGATGAGTTTTGCTGCTCCTGAATACTTCTGAACATTTTCTTGTCTCTCACACATCTTCTCTTAATGACAGTCAGGTATCTATCTTCCTCCTGTCCTGGCATTGCCCTTTTCTTCCACAGTATTACCACACATTTAGTATTTGATATTTAATATACTGATTTATTTTCATCTGTATGATAAAGAACATTTAGAAACAGTAATAATAAAAATAAGATTTGTTTCTAATTTGCCAGTTCATGCTTTCAATTAATAATGTGTGTTTGTTATGTGTAAGCAAAGAACAAAGAAACTGAAAATGAAGGCTCTTGTAGCATTAGAGATTATACACTAGTTGATTTGTCTCTTAGTATCCTATTAGTTAATCAGAATGTTTACACTCACTGTGCTCACGCTATATATGTGTGTTGCTTTTTAAATAAATTTTCTACTAACCAGGGAAAAAACAAAAATTCTTTCTTTTTAAAGGTCTCACTACTATTCTAGAGAGACTGAACTGAATTCTAAGCTGCAAGATCTACAGCACAAGGAATAATCCTCATTATAAAGTGATAACTTTGTGTTAGAAAATTGTTAAATTCAGCAAGTAATTGTCAGTGTAGTATTTAGACAGTGAAACATCTTTCAATTTTTAACTGGCACATACTATATTTTTAAGTAGCATACAGTATACTACATTAAAAAGAAAAAAACATAGATATTTATTATAAGCATAAAAAGTGGGATTGAAATATATTTTACATATAGGAGAAGTATCCAAATTCATGATGAAAAAAAAATCATTGTAGTTTTTTATTTATATTTATTTGATTTTAGAAACTGAACTGTATGTTGCTTTCGATTTTTTAATTAATATGGTAATATTTTTTTTTTTACTAGGCTTGATGAACAACTGCAGTATCTGCCTGAGATAACTGTAACATGCATTTGACATGTAATGTAACAAACATAGTATCATATGCAATTGACAAAACCTCAACTTTTGCCTCCATTTATTTATTTATTTATTTTTGAGGGCAGAAACATCTGAAGACATGATTTGGCCATTCTAAGAGTGGAATAGAACTGCACGTCAATTTTGAAGGGTAATGATAACAGCTAAGGTATTAGTCAATCATTTAAGAAAATATCTGCAAAATGGTATAGCAGTGTAGCTATTGACTTCCTACAACACCTGCAATTAGACTGTCTCTGCTACTTTTCAGTTGCTTAGTTTCTTGACAGTGCAAGATACCATGGTCCAGCATGTGAAATGTCTTTTAGTTATGAATAGAATTTTTAGTTATAAGCAGATAAAGCAGTTTTCATGAATAAATAAATAAATAGAAATCTAAGCTTAACTCAGTACCCTTACTGCTATTTGAAATGCAGAATTGCTCTGTATAATTGCTAGCAATTATTTCAGATAATTCAATTTGTGAAAATGAATATAATTTTCTCTGGCTTTGCAGTTCTCTCTCTCTGGTCTCTATACAAGGCTGTTCATTTCTGTATCTGAGGGACTTCACAAACTGTTGTCACAGACGTAATTTTAATTGTTTTAACAGCATAAGAACAAGATCAATACAGTACAGCAGGCAGAAATGCCATCTAACCTTTGAGTTCATCTTGACAACACTCAAGATGCAGCAGGAGAAGAACCAAGCTTTGATGCTTTTTATTCATACTTAGCAAACACTGGGAGAGTCCTAATGAGAGTGGATGATTTATGTCCTCTCACTTTGGGCTGAATGCCCTCCATGTTGCCTTACCTTCATAAGCAAACCATGATGGCTTGCCACATACTTAATGGTGATATTTCCTATAAGTTCACAGTTCAGAGAATCACAGTCATCAGCAACAACAGCATGCCAGACTGCATACACCACCACCCTGCTGGAAAGACCCTGCTGGTTAATCCCACAACATTTAACTTCTGTGAAATCTAAAAGTCACTTCCAAGCCCTCCAGTTCAGGTGCACATGCCACAGTTGTCACCTGAGGGTCCCTGCCTGGGAAGGAAATCCAAGTGAGAAGGCTTGAAGGGAGCCACAAGGTATGGCACACTCCCTTCTCCATGGACTGAAGATTGGGTACCACAGTATAAAACTGCTGAAAAGTTTCCATGCACTCAGTCTCACAGTTAAGCTGAGAGCTGGGAAGTAGGGAAAGGATGTAGGAATGGGCAACACTTTGACAACAAAGCATTAGCCTTCTGAACTGAGGCAAAGTGAAAAGATAGTATGCCTTCTCTGTGAACCACACTATGATTCCATTTCTGTGAGGAAATATATCTTGCAATTGCATAGGTCTCCATGTCCTAAGAGTTATAAACTATATCACTCATAAAAATGATGTGCCTAATTATCTATCACCTTCAGCATCTTACTGTAATGGGAATCATATACTTTACTGAGTGAGTGATATCTAATTGCCATTAGTTTCCTGATCAACATGACTTACATTCTCCTTTACTCAAAAAGTAATTTAATGATTCAAATAAATAATACAAAATCCATTCAAAGAGGTACTTAGGTTTGCTGCCACATCTTAAACATTCTTTGTTAGACTGGAGTCTCAGTGCACAATGTGGCAGATTCATCCCCACTGCACCTAGCTGTACAAGCCCTAGGTTAATGTAAATGCAAAGAAGCATATGCCCAGTGGTGTCATGACAGCAACTGGGAGAGACATAAACTACTTTAAAAACACCCACTGAAACAAGAGATATTTGTCTTCTGCATTTCACCTATTTTTTTTTTTTCAGGCAATTTTTGAAAAGAGGCTCTAAGCTCAAGTGACCTATTGAAAAGTTCTAAATGGACTTAAGTAGGAAGATTTATCAGTCTCATGATTGACAGATAGTAACAAGTCTCAAATAATTTATTCAGCCTGAGACTTTGGTCTCCAAGAGCTAGTTATAACATACCTAATGTGTCAAGGCTACAGACTACCAAGCAGGAAAATCTTTGAAGATTTTAATTACAAAATATTTAATAAATATTAAAAAAAAAAAAAAAAAAAAAAAAAAAAGGTCCTGAATTGGAGCACTGAATGAGACTGGGCAACAATGCAAAACAATAGTGGAAGAAGGGTACTGTCCACAAAAAGAACTTCTGCAAGTTGTACAGTGCTCATTGCTGCAGTATCCAGCCTCCAGACCCTTTGTCTTTGTAGATGAATCTGTAGATAACCTGTAGGTGAAGAGCCTTCTAAAAATTACCACAGGACGGGAGCCACAAAAACTAATTTTAAGTATTAAAGAAGAAGGTGTGTCCCTTTGGCTCTCTCCAGGCCTTGATGTATCCAAGGATTCACAGATCTGAACTCCTTCCCAAATCAGGACAGAAGAGTGGTTTCATTAAAAAACAAGGCAGGTCTTTCATTCAAAGCAGTGTTCCCCTTTACTCAATTGCTTGTGAGAGCATCCGTTCTCTAATGATCTCATGCAGACTTGGTCAAATATTTCCAGTTGCTAAGCAGTGTACACTAATTTCAGGGTATGAGAAAACCCTGCTTCTTGACACACTGAAACTATTTCCTCCCTCATGATAAAGAAAAAATTGGCTGCTGCTCCACCACAATACATGCAGAAAGCCCTCATCAGTAGGCTAATGAATGGAAGTATTACTGAGGGAAATCTAATAAATTGTGGGTGGACCTCTCACCTACCTTCAGCTTAAAAGTGATGGTGCTATTTGAAAAGAAAAGATTATTGATATGACAGATTACACTTTAACTGCAACAGAGTGTTCTTCAAGCCTCACTAAATCTTGTCAGTGTAAAATATTTTTTTATTTCCTTTAGACTTTCGTCAGCAACTGGAAATATCAGGCAATGGACAAGATCATGTGAATCATTTTCCTCTCTCTTCCTCTACCTTATCAAAGATACATCTTTAGGATTTTGAAGCACTCCTACTTTGCAATTCTACATAGGCCACAGACTAGAGACGGAAGGTGGCCAATATCCTAGTACAATATCCAGCCAATATCCTAGTACAAAACCCATTTAACTCTCAGCAAGGAGTAAATTCTGAGTTGTCTCTCTAGAGTACAAAGGAAAATTACACTATCACTACATATTTTCAGGGACCAACTGTGTTCTGAAAAATCAAGAAGCAAAATGCAATCTTGAAATCTAATTAATTATTTTAAATACTTTATCCCAATGTAGTCCCAAAACACATTCACTTGAAGACAATGTCAATTATAATGTGACTTTCTTTCTTTATATATTATCATATCATATTTCCATCATTTACAGTTTAAATTCAGCATATGGCATGAAAATCAAATATTATAGAACCAGCACCCAGCACAAAGGGTGCCACTGTTTTCCTTCTTTTTCCTACCTCTCTCTAACGGAATAGCAGAGAAATTTTGTCCATTGATGAAAATATGTAAACTGAAAACAAAGCATTTTTTTAATGAAAGAGACAAAATTCCTGCAGATTTTAATTTTTGCTCCTTGTGCTGCTATCAAAGCATAAATATACAGGCAGAAAATCTTAATTATGTATTACTGTTTCAATTCTTTTTAAGGTCTTTGTTGCTTACAAGGCAGTGATTTCTGTTGAAAAGCCAGTGACGGAACAACAAGCTGCAGGCCATGTAAATTGCTTATCTATTGATTAGTCAGTAGAAAGTGCACAATCACAAAGAATGAATCAGTTTTGTATGGAGGCACCTTGAGTTTAACAATAAATGTCAAGTGTAATTTGGGATTAAAAACAGATAAGTGAGAGACTGCTTTTAGACACAATCTGACAGCACAAATATGTTTATCAAACTGGAGGGAGCCTAATAATATCCTATTCAGGCAAATGTGACATTATCAGAATAACAGAAACATGCTGGAAATGGTTCTTCTTTCTACAAAAAAATATTTCACCAAGTGTTAATGGCAAATAATGTTGCAAAATATTTATTTCTTCAGATTCTTTCATTTATTCTTTTATGTATAAAATTTTGTTCCATGCATGACATGATGAAATGGTGCTTATTTCAATTGAAATTTCCGGAATACTTTTTTTTTTTTTTTTTTTTTTTTTTTTTTTAGATACACAAGATACACAGTTATTCTGTGAAACTACTACAGTCAAAAGTTAAGACACCCATGTATGTTCATGTCAGATTATCATCTTTTCCACACAGACTTCTCTTATGCTATAAATATTTCCAGTTTAATTGCTGATCATAGCAATGGTGCTGTTAATTGATTTCACGCTTTATCTACTTTTTACATTCTGCAACATGGTATTAATTCCTGGGCCTTTCCTGCCTCCTCTTAATAATACATAAATGTTACATTTTATTGATAAGTACTATGTCACCACACATTACCATGCTGACTCTGTTCCACAAATCATGCAGAGCTGTAAAATGTGTCTTATCAGTTCTTGGAAAACTGAGTTTACAACACAACAGAAATGTTTTTAGCTTGGGGGGCTGAAAACAGTTGTGACAGCTACAAGGCTAAGAAACACCACAAGTAACTCAATACAGTAGAGAGAATTACATGTTTTGGTATGTCACTGTGTACCATTCCATTAAAAAGAATTACTGAAAATCTAGATGAGCATCTTTTGTTTAACCTTAGACAAACCTCACATGCTTTGATTTCCTCCAATAAAAGTAAAACAACAACAAAAGCCATTGCTTATGGCAGTTATTTGGTAGAAAATAATGGTTTTTGCATGGTTGCACTAATAATGTTAGCAACAAATGCTTGGGTTGTGAAATATACTACACAAATATAAAAATTCATTGACAATTTTTGAAATTTTTGTGCCACTATTACATTCACTAGTAACAAATTTCACCTCTGTCCAGTCAGGACATAACTCCCTCCACTATGAAATGCAGGATAACAAAAATTCCTAATTTTCAGATAGAAATGACTCAAGACAGCTCTTGCTTCCACAAGTGTGATTCCTGCCACAAGTCATTTTCAGGTCCCATGTAATTCTTTGCTATTTGCCCTAGTAACAAGTCACTTCCCCCTCTCCTTTACCAGCTGCTGCTGGGACTGCCCATTCTCTTACTACAAGGAATGGCCTTGCTTCTTATGATGGAAATGGTACCAAACACCAGCAACTTCTGTGGGACTTCTGCTGTATTACTTCATAAACACAGGAGCAATGGGGAGAAACTGGAACTAAGGTTTCAGCCTGCTCCATGGTCCTCACCACTACCCTATGGTGCCCTTGCTTAGCTGGCACTCAGAGACCTCTGACATCTGTGAATTCAGTTTGGTAAATGTTAAGGAATACACTCAAAGTCTGTTTGACTTTGAGTGTATTCCTTAACATTAACTGTCTAAGAGCTGTTACCAGTATTTTACCACTCCTGCGTTAATACACTCCTTAATTTACCACTGTGGTTAATTTACCACTCCTTGTTAATACAGACAGGTGAAGTATAGTTTATCTTTAAGAGTACACACTTAAGAACAAGTGTGTTATGGAGCACAGTTCAGAGTTCAAGGACTCCCCATCTCACCCCTTCCTTGCATGATCATGCTCTCTTACTTATTCTGTTCTTGAGGTGGAAGGCAGAGATTGCATTACCCACAGAAGAAGAAAATGAACCCATGGAGGAGTCTTGCAATTAGATCTGTTCAGGGTCAAATCACTGACTACCAGCAGGCATTTGACAAATAAGAAGCAACATGGATTTAGCTCTAGTAGAAAGGCAATACAACAGCAAAGACAGGTGCAATAAAAGAAATTTTTGAGCCTGTTATTGATCTCCAACATCATTTTTCCATGCTTTTGTTTTAATCCAAATGAATTTCAGTAATTTCAAGCATACTGGCTTGATTTATTCTGTATTTTATTTTCTCTCATTTTATTCAGATGTGTTTATTATATAACAACTCCACAATGACTGCTAGGCAGGAAATAATGATTCATTTAATTATTTGTTTGCTTTTGATATAATAGCATTCTAGAATTTGTTTTGGAACACCACATTTCTCAATAGTCTTAGAAGTTATTTAAATTGGTAAGCCAGCATGTGCCCAATGGGCTGGACTAATAAAACCTGAACAAAAGCTTGTAAATAATGAATAAACATTTATGTTGAATAAATGTGAAACAAAATAGCCACCTCTTTCTGTTATTTTTTCCTGTTTGAAAAAGGACAAAGACCATTATTTTTCTAAATGAAAGGCAAAAAGAGTCCCAAATACCTGAATCAATAGAGAAAAATTTTCTCTTAAAATGAAATAGCATGCTGTTTATGACATCAGTTGGTGACTTCAGTGTTATGGCTGATATAATTACGTTCTTCCCAGAGCAGCCGCAAAGAAGCAGCGTGTCATCCTGGGCAATCCAGGGCAGCAAGTTCCAGCAGCCTCCTGGCAAAGCTCACAGAAAGATGTCAAAGCCCACTGTGTTGAAGTCACGACTAAATAGAAAGGGTGAAATAAAGGCCTGTACTGATAACCAAAGACATAGCTGACTAATAAAACATGGAAAAAAGACGTTGTTTACATGAGGACTAGAGGAACCCTTTGGGTGGCTCACCAATAAGAGATCCAATAATGAAAAGTAAGTCAAACCATAAATCTATAGTAGTGTTAAGGGATCTTAAAATATGAAGCAACCAAAAAATTTCTGTTATTACCAAAAGAAAAACAAGAAAGGCAGCAAGGGCTGGATGCTGAGCATCCGTTGCCCCCATATTACCGTGATCTCAGCCAGACCACTGTCTGGGAAATGCCCTTAAACCGCTTCACTGTGCAGATAGTGCTTAATATTTCATTTGATCTGGAAGAGTGGGAATGCCCTCCAAGCTCATCTATCCAGTTTAAAAGATCCTTACTCTCTCTGTCAAAGAGAGAAAGGAGATTTTCATCACATACAGAAAACATTATTCAAAATCCAACTGATAAGATACATCTGTATTTTTACAGCCAGATAAAACATACATTTCCTTATAAAATATCATAGATTATGGCAACTATAATAATTTGGAAGTGGATAAAAATCAGGGGATTTACAAAATTATGTCAGAGAGGGGGTAGTGAAAAAAGTTATTTTGCTTAGAAAATCTGGGCATAAATTTTTGGTCAGGTGCTAACAATGTTTTTTAGATACATAAGTAAATCTGAGAAAACTTGAAGTAGCTACTTAATTATGAGTAAGTCAGAACAATGTTCATAACATCTTTTTTCAGTACAAGAGATCAGCACTTTAAAAGACTGCAATTATTTTTCATTACCCAAAGATAATGGTCTTTAGTACATGAAAAAGCTCATGTAAAACTTGTAAAATTCACATCAGAAAATGTTTCACATAAGAACCATATAATTGGTAAATAAAAGTAATAGAATAATAGGATGAGACATAAGAGGATGAAATCATTCTGCTCTAATCTAATGTATGGAAGAAACACATCACTGTGGACAAGCTACCATATCAATCTGGGAGTTGATTCTGACAAGACCTTGTATTGGTTAGTATTTTTGTGAAAATGAAATATATTTTGCTATTACTACTTGAAAATCAGTGTGGATATTTAGTGGTTAAAGTGCACTTCCTGAAGTACTGGAAAAAAAAAAAGATCATATCCTTCATGTTGTAAACCTTCATGATGTAAAGTTATTGGTTTTACCTTTGGTTCCAGTAGGAGCTGAGATCTCCATAATTGTTTTTTATTTTCTTCAGTTAGCATTATCCCCTTTGTAAGTAAATATATCTTGGCACCTAGTAATTTGGGAAGAATTTGCTTACATCTATGACAGTCTAAATTGATATTAAAACAAGGTTTTGAGGGGAAAGTAATAACTTTTAGAACACCAACTATTATATTTATAAAAATAAAGGTCTTACAGGGTCTCAAGCCATCCTTAAGGTCTTCATAACAATAAAATTGAGGTCGGAGTATGTATTTATTAACAAACTGATAGTGGCTTTTTTAATGTCTTCAAATTTCATTAGTAAGAAATAGAATACAAAAGTTGAATAAGCAGTATCATCAATATATCATTTTTTAAATGTTACTTGTCCTAAAGGATAATCCATTAAAGTGTTTATTTTGGTTGTTGTTTTTGTTGGTTTCTTTGTTTGTTTTTAAAGCAAAACAACTAAATTAAAAACTTTGTAGCCCTTCTGCAGCAAGCATGACTGATAGAAACTAAGCTGGAAACTCTCCACAACACTGGATTTCCACAAAACAACTCTACAAAGAAAACTGTAGTTCCCTCTCTTTAAATTACATTAAAAATTGGAACCCTAAATATTTAATTTAATTTTATTAAAACCTCCTATCAAAAAGAAAGATTATTTTAAGTTATTTAATTAAATATTTATTTTCCAGGAAAAAATAAATAAATAAACCAAGTTTTCACCTAAGCCTAGGCACTTTCAGCAAGAAAGGAACTTATATATGATTATAAATTTTTAACAAAGATAAAATACTTACACAATGAAACAAGTTACAAATTCTTATCCATCTGCACTCATCTGTTTAAATCAGTGTCACCTAGGGATAAATTCAGTGGGCACTATGGCTCACAAAGGCAATAACAGAGTGTTAAATGAGACTTACAACCTTCACACAAATGAAACAGATGTTGTTGAAGACAAACTGCTATTGGTTTGCCTAAAGCTATTAACAAATTCTTTTAGAACTCTTTTCTAATACTAGTACTAGTAACCCCATCTGCAGCCACAATGAGATCACCGTCCACACAGATCTCGGGGGTGGGGAGGGGGGGGGGGGGGGAAGGGAAGGTGTGGCAGAAGGTCACTAAAAGCCTTGTACAGTCTCAGCCCAGAAACTAAGTCCACTTCACACAGACTGGTGTAACAAATAGCAATAAATAGCATACATATGTGCCAGGGAACTTCTCCCTGCAGCACCACACACTATAGCCTGCATGACTGCATCTTGAGATGACTACATCGTTTCTTTTCATTAGGCATGAATATTATGCTATTAATAGTATGACAACAGCTCTGCAAAACACACATCACTTCCATCCTGAATAAAATAAATAACTAGATAAATAAATAAATAAGAAGCATTTACATACATGCTTGTTCATCCCTAGTTCAGGAAGGTATTTTAACAAAACTTGAACATGCTCAAGATACGCATACATGGAGAACTAAAGAACGCATACATGGAGAACTAAAGAGTTCCATGTTTTAAATAGAACAAAGACTTGGAGTTCTAGTCAAATCTAACCTGAGGAAGTTAGAGGTTCTTCTAGTTACTACTGGGTAACATGATGTAAGAATGATTTGACTTTGACATTCTTTGACATTGAAGATAATGTTCATTGTTCATTAGACAGAAAGGTAAGGACCCTCTTATGTTTCATTTTGTTAGGACTGAAAGGTATTATGACTAATGAGAATTAGTCGAGTAAGTTGATCTGATACTTTAAAATGATATTTATGAGACAAGTTGTTTTGACTTTAAAATAATTCATTTGTAAGAATAAGGCTAAATTCTTTTTTTTGTTGTTGGCTTTGTTTTGTTTTGTTTTTCCATAAATACAAATGAGTACATGCTTACATCAATAATATAATGTCCTACTTTCATTATGGAGTCATAACAACCACTTGCTATAACTTAACAAGTATATAGATTTGTTGATGTTAAAATAACACCAACTGTTAAGAATGTTAAGAATGATTGGAGATGTTCCTCAAAGTGACAATTTGATTAACTTCACTCAACATTTTTTTCCAATATGTGGAGAGTTTGAACAAATTTACTGCTAGGATTAAGTTTGGCTTAGCAATAATGGAAATACCCCAAAATTTATTTGGGGTTGTTCTTGTTTTGGTTTGCTTTGGCTTCTTCTTCTGTGCAAACACAAGTCCTTGCAACATATCTCAGCCAAGCAACACATCTACTATTATTCCAAGCTGCAGAGTTGCTGAATTACCTTGGTTGCTTGCTGCTAATGTAGGACAAGCAGATGACAGCCTCTAAGAGTCAAAGCCTTTCTGTTCAAAGTCATAAAGCAGGACTGTCTGGGACAGAGGACAGAGGAGCTTTGGAACCTTCAGAGATGTCAGTGTTTGATACGACTCTTGTCAGAGGACTTTCAGAAGTGTGGATAAGATGGGGTCAGTCAGTCAGTTACACACTCCAGTTCAAATGGAGACTTACTCAGAAATATACTGCAAGTGTTCTCTATCTCAAATGAAGGAACTTGAAAGGCACGAGTTGGAAAATGGTGTCTAAAGTGCCTGTCCTCTAAACCACCATGTATAGGTGTCCAATAGATAAACCACCATGTATAGGTGTCCAATACATGGATTGGACACCTCCTAGATTTTCACTCTGTCACTGACCAGAATGGAAAAAATCCTTTTGTGAAATCCTTAATAATAAGAATAATTTAGCTTTGTTTCTGCTTTAGAGAGGTGAATGGTAGCCATTCTTGTGTGCTAGTTTTAGAGTTTCTTTGGTATGCATCAAATGATGGGAATGATGAGTCATACAAAGCTTTCAAAAAAGACACAAATAATATATTTGCACTGCTTTCAAAAGCACTCATTATTGCTCCTGTAAATTGTTGCAATTCAAAGAAATACTTGCAATTAATTTACAGTGAAGCTTTCTTCTCCTCTCCTCAGAAAAATATTTAAATTATATTCTTATTCTCATAACTTCCAAGGGCAGAATAACAAGATGTATACCCCAATGGGGAATCTTCTGCTAGTCATTAAAGATCCAGTGATTAACAGGATATTAAATTAAAAATCCTTTTTACAGTAGAATCAATCACTTGGTTTCTTTTTAAAGGTAGCTTTCTATTCTTTCTTGGTAATAACAAGATGACTCAGATTTCTTATTCACAATTTTTCAAGTAGAGGATGATTTTATCAGTTCGGTGTGCAACAAGGGAAGTAATACTATGTGGCACATCAGTAGAAAGAAATAATGCAATAGAATGCAAGAGAATTTTATCTTTAGATAAAAGAATTACATTTTAAGAACATCTAGGAAATCCTATTTGAGTATTCTGATAATGTTTTCCCAAAACATGAATTCAGTTGAAGGACATACCTTCATTACAAAGAGAGTCCCTCTTTCCTGTTTATAAAGATGAACTTTGTTTCCTTCAAAGAACAAGAGAGCTTTGCTAAATTTTTGTTTCAGAATTATATGAAGACTGAAAGAGCTGTTTAACCACAACAAAAATATGCTTATTTTCTCTGCTGGACAACACAAATTTGTAAGACCACAATCCAAGGAAAGCTTAAAAATAACAATAAATAAATAGATAAATAAATAAGGAACTGTCAGCATTCAGAACTGAATTATTTGAATTTCAAAGCACACAGTAGTCATTTTGTCCCAAGTAGAAAAAGGGTTATCATTTAGATAATATTTTCTATAAGGTCTTAAAATTACATGCTTCTTAACCTGTTAAAGGACCAGGACCACAAAGAGTATTACTGCAACTGGTGTCATCACTGAAATACACATTTTCAGCCTAATAATAATATAATGACATAGTCGTTTTTTGAGGGAGTTTTGTAGAGAGCAGTGATTTCATAGATGCTTAAACTGTTGTCTTGGGGTGAACCAAGTGTAGGCTTCAAAAAAACCTGAGAGCCACTCCTGAATGCCTCGACTAATCAACAGAGACAGATTCCTATGACTCTCCAACAGAGTTGAAAAAGTGATGGGGCAAACTATTATATCTTATTATCTTGACAAAAGGAGGTGTCTTGCCAAGTAAGTAGACCACATACTTAGCTTTTAGATGGTTAAGCTGGGTGAAATAATTTTTTTCCTAAACAATGTGGAGCACATACTTCCTAGTTCCAAGATTATCTGTTAAACTATGAGAGGTTATAGTAACCAATAAAAACCAAGCAGTAATTCATTATAAACTATAACTTTGTAACAGTGAAGAAGTGTACAAAAGGCTTTAAAACTCTAATCTTAAGAAATAAATAAATAAATAAGACAATTGACTAAATTTTGTAATAAACACAGAAGAAATTATGCTGTAGTGGTAGTTCAGAAAAGTGATTCATTTTTTGGTTTAAAAAAGTGATTTCATATTTAGACTGAACTCACTTTTTTGAATACTAAGTTTGTAAAGGGAAATTAGTATAGGTTGTCTAAACTGGCAATAAAATGCCCAGAAATTTTATGTTGTTTTCTCTAGTCCAGCACCTTCAAAATATTGTCACTCCTCAGTATGGCAAAAGTTTGCTCACCTCTTTTTTATCAGCAGAGGAAAGATGCTTAGGAGAATGCTTCAAGGTTTTCATCTGCAGTAGAAGAGCTTACTCTTATTCTCTACCTACACTCCTCCCTACATCTCACCCCAGAATAGACACCTCTAGCTGCACTAGAATTTTGTTCTATTTTCCTTACTTCCTCAGAGGAATTAAGAGGAAGTGATCTGAACTCCATCTCAAAAAAACTTCACTTTACAATGTCTCCCACTGTGAATTATCTGTTACTTTCCTATCTCCTGTATATCTAGGAGCACCAGGTAAGTTAACAAGGTACAGCTTCTTGCTCAGCATTTCTACCTCATTACATTGACCTAATGGACAGTGTCCATGAAAGGAAGTAAGATAACCTACACCATTTTGAAAATGTTTTCAACTAAATTGATCCTAAGCCCTGATTTTTCAAACTTCTTATGATTCATAGCAGCACCTGAATTCAGTGTGAAGAAATTTAATGTACGACATCAAAATTCAGATCCTAGAAACCACAAACCAGGAGATGAATACACAGAGTACATAGTCACCTGCCTATAACATAAGTACATTTATTTTCTGAAGGGCTGTGAATATGAATGCTTTGTGACAAACTCTGATTTTATATGGTAAATCATAAAGCTAATGAGAAAACATTAAATTCTTATTCCAGAAGAGATTCTGATTAGCATGTAGAAGATAATTTATTATATATATGCATATATATATGCATTATCAAAAAGCAAAATTGAGCATATAGAAATATGTTTTCATCCTTAATTCAGGCCTGTATAGATATGTATATATGTTACAATACACACATATACTTTCAAGGTACATAGAGTTGCAATGTAAAAAAAAATAATATTTGTTTGGTTTAATTAAATATCACCATAATTTTTGAGAGGTTTCCTACCTACTTAGAAATTATGCAAAGATAATTAAGACTTCTAATACACTATTTTCAATTTCCATTTTTAATACAGCAGGTCTCAGAAAATTTAAAAAAAAAAATTTTTTATTTGCCAGAACATTCGGCAAAGAAAATGGTTTATGAAAATCATTAGGCTTTCCTAACAGGAAAGAGCTTTGAGAGTGAAAAATGTACAAAAGATGTATTTAAGATGTTTCTTTTTTAAAAAATAAACACTTATATTTAACTATTAGAAACAAACAATCCATACGCTTATTGTCCCATCTTCCAGATTTAGAGTCTGAAGCTGGAAATTGTATGGCCCTACTGGATATCTGTGAAATTCTGCTCTCTAGACATATAAAGCTCACATTTTTCTCTCTGAATGGCTGATAGGTACAGGATTTTAAGTGGTCACTTGTGCATGATTGAATAATACCCTCCTGTACTCAGACCAGTTTGTTTTTGAGGTAAAATTATTTAGCTGGACAATTGAGTTTGATTTTTAAAAGGTAGGCTAACAATTTAAAGCTCCTTAGAGACTTAAAGCATCTGAATTTTCCTAGGCAAGATGGGACAGTAGAGAGAAGACTGATGAAGCAGATAAAATATCAGAGGTATAACCAATGTGGTTAATAACCTACCCTTGCTATGTATGTCTTATTTATTACTCTTGCCAACAGCCGTGCAACTATTTCTGTAATAAAAATAAGTATTTATCAGGGCAAAATCATACCATTGATTAATATGCATTCAAGGATTCTTTTTTATTAAATCAATAATTGTGAGATAAGAGAAAAAAAAATGAATGAAATACAATGTAAAAATATATATTTATGACAAGACTAAAAAGCGAACAGATCAAGGTGTATTCAGTTTCTGCTTTCAATCCAGGGGCAAATGTAGGGAGATAAGGTTCTACACCCTCATACACTCTCCTATTAAATATAATCAGTTTATGTTATTTAGTTGCAAGAAGCCATAGGCATAGAACAAGATCTCTGCTGGAATCTGTGTTATATATAATGATAATAAACTTTTATTACAGCAGTACTTAAGAGCGCAAATCAAACTGTTTTCTGTGTGGTACAAATGGAAAAAAAGACAACACCACTGATGCCAACTATATGCCTAACTAAAAAGTACAGTGATTAATAATACTTTCACAATAACCAAGACCTCTAGATTTCAAAACGCTGGGGGCACTGGCATGAAAGCTTCTCTCAGTATCGAGTCAGCAGGTGTAATGAAGTCAGGAAAACAAGGAAACAGAAAAGATTAAAATAGGAAAGAGTGAGCGCAGTATTTGAAAGAGAAGGTAAAATAGGAAACAAACAAATCAGAAGGAAAAAAAAAAAAAGAGAGAGAGAGAAAAACATACTGAACTAAAACAGAAAGGGGAAAAAAAAGCAAAACCATTTGACAGTCTCCCTAAAACTGCCTTCAAACCTTCCTCCACCTTGTTTTATATTATGGATTTAAAAGCAGAAAATATGTCAGCTACATAATCAGAGTAGGTGCCATCTAAAAACAAGGAAAATCAGCACTCTGTTGGTAAGAAGTGAGCCTCAATTCCAGGTTCTCTCTAAAAGCTCCATATTCCTTCTCTGATCCCTGTTGCGGGACCTCAGGAGCTCTATAAAAAAGGCAATGTCCTCTGAGAACTATCAAAAAAATCAATTTAAATTCTGTTCAGAGTATTTTAATTCTCTTTCGCTGTTCTCTGTCCATATGCACAGTTCCTGCTGAAGACGAATATCAGCTGATAGTTGCTATGCATATCTGTAATCAGATTTATATTTAATACTTCTAATTTAACAGAAGAAAACACAGCCACTAACACAGTTCACTTGAAATATGCTCCTGCTACAAAAATGACACATTATTTATTTACCAACATTTTTAGCTTGTGATGTTTTTCTACACAAGGCAACCATCACTGTAATTCATGCCGGAGTGCTTTAGTCCACAGACTGAAACATGAGCTGTTATCATCCTAACAGCAAAACACACAAGGCTGTCATGTCATTTTAAAAGACATTCACCTGGTTGAGGAGCCATCACCAAATTTCCAGAAAGGCCTTCTTAAAACTAAGTATTATCATGTTAAAAACCATAACTTAAAAGAGAGAGAGAGAGAGAGAGATGATAGATGCAGTGTATAGGCATCTTTTACCTCCTTAAGTTTTACCAGATTCTGTAACACTTACCAGCATTGCAAACATTGTCAAAAACTTCCCATTTCCTTCCTCTGTAGACAGTTTTCAACTAATTAGATTTCTTAACCTCCAAACTCACTCCATATTAGAGTTTGAAAGTATGCCACTGTTTATTACTTGCCCTCTCATATATTGTTGCTCTTCCTCTCTCTCCAGTTATGCTCTTATTAGGACAGACTACCTAATTTCATAAAAGGAAACATCTACAATATTGCTTCACAGCCCATCCCATACAACGTATTTGTAAACTTATTGCATATCTGCATTATAATGTGTTGCCAATTCACATCTTTATTTTGTGCTTCTCTCGTTTTGCAAAGCATAGCCAACTTTCATATGTAAAGAGGATGGCAGATCAATACTTTATACAATACACCTATACAATACTATATACAATATACACCTTTGGCATGAAAAATAATTGTCACCACCATTCCTTTTTAGACTCTCCAAACTGCACTGCTACTAAACAAAGGGTACCACAGGACACAAACATCTTCTTCAGAGGATAAATTCTTGTCTTTACTGCTTCTAGAACTGAGCCACTGAAGAAAGAATTTTATATATGCATGTGTCCTGGTTTCAGTTGGGACAGAGTTATTTTTCCTCCTAGTAGCTGGTAGGGTGCTATGTTTTGGATTAGGGTGAGAAGAGTGCTGATAACATGCTGATGTTTTAATTGCAGCAGAGCAGTGCTTACACTAAGCCAAGGACTTTTCAGCTCCTCGCTCTGTCCTGCCAGCGGGCAGGCTGGGGGTGCAGCAAGAGCTGGGAGGGGACAGAACCAGGACAGCTGACCCCAACTGGCCAAAGGGATATTCCATACCATCTGACGGCATGCTGAACAATATATAGGGGTGGCTAGCCGGGGTGGGGGCTGGCTGCTTGGGGTTGGGCTGGGCATCGGTCAGCAGGTGGTGAGCAATTGCATTGCGCATCACTTATTTGTACATATTATTATTATTATTATTTTCTATCTTAATAAACTGTTTTTATCTCAACCCACAGGCTTTACTTTCCTGTTTCTCTCCCCCCATCCCAGAGAGGGAGGGGGGAGGGTGAGCGAACAGCTGTGTGGTGTTTAGCTGCCAGCCAGGTAAACCACAACAGTCCTTGTAGCGCCCAACATGAGGCACGAAGGGTTGAGATAACAACAGATCTGACCAGAGTGTGTTAAACTAAAATTGGTATAAGTATTAGAGCTGCTTAATAGTGGTTAATCAGAACATTGATTGCTTTAATCTCGAGTCTGCTGTGCCTGTATTCCAAACTGAGATTTATAGCACGTTACTTTCTGTATTTGATCCCCATTGAGCTGTTTATCCTTTCCGGGCCCTGGTTTAAGATCCTTATGGTATTGTGCAGTGTAACAATAGCTTAAGATACAATGAAATATCTGGCCATGACTCTAACTTGGTATTTGTACTCAACACTGTCATCGACTCTGTACTTTGGAAACTATATCTCAGAAATTATGAACAATTACACCTACTGCCTTTTTTCATCAGGGAGCCAGTCTGTGGAGGGGACAGGGGAATATATTTTTCCCTACTTGTTCACTCTCCCTTACTCCGTCAGCACCCTCTTATCCCCTGAGCTAATCACAATAGCTTTCCAAGATGTTGAATATCCTTGGGATACGCAGACCAGCATGTTCTTGTTGTTATGTCTCTTGAATGTGCTTCAGGTTTTGTTTAAGTTTAAACAACTACTTAGGAATCTCATCCAGAGATCTGTCCTGAGGGAAAAATCACTCTGTCCTAACTGAAACCAGGACAGCATGCAACCATCAGCATGAAAATATCTGACAAATGGGACTGTAGATAAGAGAATAAAGTTCTAGATGAGAAAGTACAAGACGAATTAATCACTGAAAACTCAAGTGTGTTATTGCAGGAAGAATATTGTTTTCAGCTTAGTCCAAGATAGGTCATTTACAGATTGAATATGTTTTAAAACATTCATTTGGGAAGCCTGTGCATACACTAGCATTCTACAAGATCTTTTCTAATACTAATGAAAAAGGGACATATCTGGATTAAGGCAAGTAGATTATATACCAGATTATATATGTTGGTTAATGCAATACATCTGTAAGAGAGACTACCAACAGTCCATACACTGCTAGAATGTCTCATAAAGGGGGGAGAGCCACATTTCTCTAGCTTCTTTTTAGCATCATATTACATTAGATACATCTAATAAAAAATAATAGCAAAAGCTTTATATTTTCATTTCTACACAGGTGTGATAGCTATTTAATACTTTTTTCCTATATATCTAAAAGTCTAAGATATAAAAATATGCTTATATTTAAGTTCTTATAGTTCTCACAAGTCCTTTCCTTAATTGAGAGAAGTTAGAAAGTTGCAAGGACAGATTCTATAAAAAAAAAAAAAAAAAAAAAAAAAAAAAAAAAAGAACTGGCTACAGTGATTAACCTAACTCACATCTCCAATTAATACTTGCTAATTATGAATAAAAAAATCAGACAAGAAAACCTGAAAGCTCTGATGATTTATTTTTTGCATACTGATGACCAAATCAACTATTCTGTCTCTCATTTCTTCAATCTGTAAAACAGCAGTAATATACTTCCTTACCCATGTCTCTCTTGTCTACTTGGATTGCAGAGCCTTTTGAACCACCTCCATGCTTTGCACAGTGGGCCCCAGAACATTGCTAACTGTCCCATAACGTCTGTGACAAGTCATGTCACAGATGGCAACAGTCACAGACTAGTCTGAGTTGCTGTTTAGGGAATTCAGGCTTAGAGTAAGAGGATGAATATAGCAAATATTGCTATGTTGAACTGACCTCCCAGGTGGTATAGCCACAAATCAGAGTAATACATCCTGCAAAGATTTGAGTTTGAGTGCTAGTTATAATTAATAATTATTAACTATATAATATTTATATATGTATTGCCATATAATATATATATTATATATATATATATATGTGTGTGTAATTCTAGTTATAATAATGCAGCTGCATGTTTAACCTAACTCCACTTGGTATCTAACCAGTCAAAACACATACTACCAGTTAGGTACTGCTTTACACCAGACCTGTTGAGTAATTTAGTCATATCCAGTGTCAAACCTTACGTGGTTCTTGGTGTGCTTTGTGGACACTTAGTCAGAACACAGTAAGAATACAGCCTTAGTATCATACAGAAATTGACTTAAATGATTAACCCTGCTCAACATTCAGCTCTCTTGATAACTGCAACTTACTTTTCATGAATAGCTTGATTAATTGTTTCATTTTTTACCAAAGGCCAAAAGTTATTGAAAAAAAATACGTATTAAATATAAATACTAAAAGTGTCAGCCTGTTCATCAAGAATCCCCAGAAAATATAGTGATAATTTAGTGACCAGTGCAAAGAAAAATATTTTCAATCTTCTAAAAATAGCTGCAAAGAAAATACTACAGTGTTACATCAGCTATTTGGGGGCTAAAAAGAACCTTTAAAATGGCTTGCAAATTATGTCCACTAATTGAAAATAATGTCAGGCATTACTTGGTCATTGTTTTTTAAAGAGATCTTTATCTTGTCATGAAAGTATATATAGGCATAATTTAATGTATTGTGAATTCATTTAATTCTATATAGTGCATTTATTCTAAACTGAATCTAATATGCCTCTATATATCTGCAACCAATATCATTGCTGTTGGTCATCAGTGTTCTAATTTAGGCTCTATCTAGCTGCACTTTTCCAAAACAGTATTTGTGAGTTGAAATTTGAATCTCATTTTAATGTTCACTATTTAATATTCTAAACACTGTAGCACATAACATCAAACAGTACAGCCTCCCTGTCACATGGACTGTATGAAACATTTGTACCCAGATACATGGAAATACATAGCTTTTTTTGGCCATCCTTCTGAAGTAACAATTTTCTTAAGCACTTTCATGTGCTTAATCTTTAATCCTAGCACTTAAACAGAGAGCATTTGAGGCCAGGTGCATTGTCAACACCTTATTTTTATTCACAGAGTGGAAGCATAGTCTTATGCCCTTAGCACATATTCTGCCACTGGACATTGGCTATCTCCTCACAAAAAACATTCTCACGCTGCCTCTCAACTCAATGGCAAGATCCGGAACCAAAGCATAGGAAGTGCTGTTATGCTGCAAACTTTCTGGATAGAAAGAGCACTTACAGCAAACAATGTAGCTTGTATTATTATTCCTAAAACATTACAACTACATATTTTGCAGTTTGTACTAGTGAAAATTGGTGAATTCAACTCAGTGGCTAGAGATGCTGTTGCTGCAAGATATGAACTCATGCCTGGACCTTGATTGCTGTTGTTAGACAGGAGGGTGGAATAGCCCCTAACCAAGTGCAGTTTACAATCCAGCATAGTTATCTAAACTGATACTAATTTTCAGTTACCTTAGCATGTTTGACTGTAAATGTTTTAGCTTCAGTTCATGTATTCATGATTCTAGTTCATGATTCTAGTTCAGCAGGGGAAATAAAAAGAAGCACTAGCTGCCTCAGACACACAGATTTAATTCACCTGTTTTCATCTGCATTTCATTAATATGTCCCTAATGGATACAAATTTTCCCTTACTGCTGCAAGCAGCAGTGAAGATGTGTAATATACAAATAAATTCTCTATTCTACACATATGTAGTCTGAAAATACCATGAAAATTAGCAGTGACAATTGTATAGAGCTGATATGCATTTTAATCTGATTGTTTCAGACTATGCAATCTGCAGAGAGAGAAGAAACATTTAAATGAAAAATGGGAGACTGTATTCTGAAACACATTTATACCGACAAAGATTTGGGGTCACAGTAGATGAGCTAATTAAGTGTGAACATCCAGCACAGTGCTATAGATAAGAAAATAACTGATTCCTGGATGCTTAAGCCAGCAAATACTAAGATTAATGAACAGCTGGCATTTATCTCAGTAAAGACTATTAGAGAGATCATTACTGGAATATTATGTCATGCTGTGTAGCACACAATTTAAAATAACTTGGTAAAAAAATAAAAGAGATTCAAAAAAGGTCCTGAAGAGTAACTTGTAATATGGAAAATTAATCTAACTGTGAAAGTTTATCAATCAGTTAGGAAACAAAAATATGTCTTGACTGATGTCAACAAATATCTGTATGACAAAGGATCCTGGTTTATAGCTCTTTACAATAACAATATAAAAAAAGCATAATGAGATCGAGCAATTGGAAAATAATGAATGATAAAAGTTCAGGCTAAGGTTTACATATCAACTCTGAGCCTAAATAATTATTGGAAAAATATTAGAAAGGAAATGGATTATCAAGAATTTTTGCCTTTTTAAAATCATACCTTTTTCAGAACATGCTGTATTTTACACAGAAATGATCGGCTTAAAATGCTTCATACAGCCTAGGGAGTGTCACTAAATGAACAAAATGCTCCCTTCTGTTCTTAAAATTCCTAAAGCTCTAGGTATTTCTCAAATTGCAGTGTAAAAAAAATAAATAAATAAATTAAGGGAGTCCCCAAGAAAAATATGATTATCTACTTATATGTTTCCTAAGTGTATATCATCTAGAACAGCATCTGATTGCATTTCAAAGTTTTTCACAGTCTATTCAGAAACTGTTTGTCATATTCAGATCTGGAAGGTTAGTTCCTAAAGTCTTTTCAAGAAGCATATAAACTGAGCATCAGAAATCACCAAAGGCAATCATGAACAACAGCAAAGACCTAGAGGACATGGTTAAGCCACACACAGGCAGACTGAGTTCTAACACACTGATAACTAAACTCTAGCTTATTATTTGATTCTTAAGAAATCTAAACAGTGCCTTAGCTATGACCATCCTGGAATAACATCTTCCACTACTGTTTATAGTTTGTTTTTCAAATCTTTACACTTGTTCTTATGATGTTTGCCCTGTATGGGGTAGAAGCTATTAAGTACTGGACAGCTACCATCCTGCCTTATTTTGAGTTGTGCCTGCATGTCTGAGATGCTTATGAAAAGCTTGAGAACATTCAGGTTGCTAATACTCTGTAAAATAATAATAATAATAATAATCCTTTCTAAGTGAGTACTTTTGTCTTAATGTACTATACTCCCCATTTACTGTACCCCCATTTTTACCATGTGTTTAAATCCTATAATTTGGAGGCAAGGGTTGCCTTTTTCCTTTACTTGGCCTGGTCCAATAGCATCCTAAGCTATGCCTAGGACCAGCTAGCAATAAGAATTAAATAGAGTTAACTAACAAAATTTACAATCTTGCAATATCTTTGAAAACAGTGAAATGTGGATAGAAAGTATAATTCACTAGTTTATATTTACCATTCTTGATGTCCCCAGCTAGACAGTTTCTTTTCACTCAGAGTCTAGATATGATGGCTTGAGGATTGAAAAATCCTACGTCAGTTCCTGAAAGTGAGTTCAGCTACTGTTTCTGAAATCATCAAGACATATTCGATAAGTAAATAACAATATATTTTTCTCTTGACTTTCTTTATGTTGCACCTCATATTATTTGTTATTCTAACTTCTTGTAAGATGTCAAAATTACACAGGAAGTCTTTGTGTATATCTCTATTCACTCTGTAATACATTCTGCTGACTTTTGGCTTCTGCACAGATAATGTAGGAATGGAAGTTCTGTGTGAATAATATGAAAAGAGTTTTTCTAATATAAGGACCACTTTAAGAAAGCATAAATCTCAGAGGAAAAAATAAACCTGAATAGTTCACTGCATCAAGAGAGCACTATGAGGTTTAAACAAAGAGACAGATGGTTAATAGGAAAAAACTATTAGCCACTAGTGATATTAAATGCTACTTTGGTAATATTCTCGTGCACATGTGCATCCTTATTTTAAGTGAGTGATCTATCCGAGAGATGCATAGCTGCATTGTCAGCAAAAGGCAGCTATTATGCTCAACAATCAGGCCAAAGTTGAAGTGGAATTTGACCCAGCATGTGAAAATATAATCAAATGAAAGTTGAGTAAAAAAATCACAATTAGGCCTATTTGCTGAAGTAAGAGGTATTACATTCAGTATTATGTGTTTAAAAAGACACTGCCAAAATTAGTTAAATTTATGACAGAGCATCTTAGGTTATTCAGTATGTAAGAGGATATATTTTGATACCCATACTTTACTAATCACAGTTTGAAAGACTTAAATGATTTCAAGAAGAAGCATGAATCCATATCATGCTACTGCACATATAAGTACACTTGAGAAGGTAACATGGAAAATGTACATGCATGTACTGGGCCTCATTCATTAGTTCTCCACATTTTATCCTTGAATTCCATTTGTTTTTCAAGAAGTGTGTTAACAATACCATTTACTTTCTGTGGTTACAAGCTTTCAGCTTTGATAGATAATAATTGGAATGAGCTCTTCACACCATCTCCCTCATTTTCTTCCATTTCTTGGCCATCTCCTAACTCATTCTATGAATTTAGTAGCAAATGCAAAAACAAGCACTGGCCTACCTGCTAACATATATACTAAAATATCTCTGTCTTAACATATGGTTTAACCAGAACTAATCTCAAAAACCACACTTAAAGCTACAGGCTGCATAGGAGAGGTGCACTGATTAAGCATAGTAGAAAGGAAGTGCCATGCCATGCAAAATTAGGAGGCTCTATAGGCTCCCTGTTTACCCGTCATGTGGAGCATTCTGCAAGATTTGGCAACATTAAGTAAAGTGAGATTAAGTGAAGGAAGGTTATTTTCAGTTGACCTGAAAAGAAGAAGCTTTCAAGGAAAACAACATTTTGCTCTTCACTTCACTTCACCTCTGTGCAAATCCAATTTGATTAACTTGTCAGGACTACAATAGTAATAAAAACAGAACTTACTCATTCATGCCAACCTTGGGAGAGTAGGCAAAAAGCAATATTCCCAAGTTCAATTAAAACAAATGCAGACAACATTATTCTTATATTAGTGTGAGTTTCAAATAAGTGCTGAATTTATAAATTTCATTAGGTTTTATAAATTTACTTCTAATAAGAGATAAATTTTAAGAACCAACACCATCCAGACCTTAAGTTTTTGTCCAGAAGGGCAATTTCTGGCATCAACTATATCTGTCATCACATGTATCTTTATCTATCTTATCCCACCACATTAAAAGTTAAAATTCCATTATTTTTACCCACATCAATTACATCAGTCAGTGGGTAGTGACACAAAGTTAACAACTGTTTTTAAAACTTGTTCCAGGACTATGTTACATAAACTGCTCTATGAGAAGAGAGAAAAAAAAAAAAAAAAAAAAAAAGGAGAGAAATGAACAAATAGACAAATACAGTTCTGTCATTTAGCATTGTCAAGATTTATATATATATATATATATATATATATATATATACATATATATATATATAATTCAGTAAAGTTCCGGTATTAAACAGGTTTAAACATTTTTCCCGTATTAGTTATTTAATGATTTCAGTGCTATGAATCCTTCAGAATGGTAAATTTAAAAATAATGATCTTATGTTATTTGTAACTGTGTTGTGGGTACGTGGTTTTGTTAATGCAGTTATAAAGGAACTTTTCAAAGCTTCTAGCCTACTTTATTAAATTACAAATTATTGCTATGGATGGACTTGCTGGGAAACACCTGCTTTACCCAGCTCATAACACTGACAGTACAAATTAGAATAAATGAAAAAACTTGTCTCTTTTCAAGCTACATCTCCATCTCTCTCATCTTGCTAATTGTGAGATCAAGAACATTTGAGACTATCTGCTATACTACCTGTTCTTCATTTCACATCCATGCTTGTAAATTTATGATTCTGGCTCTACAGAAAATGATTTTTTATTTAAATAATTGGACTAAAATTTAGTCAGGGAAAAAAAAATATATATATGCATTTGGATTAAATATGTAAATCTTTTCTTTAACAAAGCAAATAAAGCAATTTGTTTTTTCTTCTTTTTTTCATCATTTCAAGATAAATAGATAAATCATGTTTCTCCTACCCTAAACCAAAAAGCTGTATTTTTCCTTTTTTTTTTTTTTTCTTTTTGAATACCTCTATCTTAGCAATTAGTGGGATAGATCTAAAAGGCATTCACAAAATTGATGGGGAAGATGTGACATCTTTCTCTCCAAGGAGCCAAAAGCAGAACTCTCACCCACATGTGAGACAAGAATGTATTTGAATATACATTGAATTTGAATATAAATTCAAATACATTCTTGTTCTTTTTGATGGGATTTGAATCTTCTTGTCCCAGTAGAGTGTTTTTCCCACCAGCTTTCTGTATATTTCTCAGTAAATTGTTCTCAATCTCTCTTCTTGACACCAATACATTTTGCAGAAAAGTGTGATGTGCCATTAGAAATAAGGTAAGAGCTATTTTATAGCCAGAAGATAGCTTACTTGCAAAATGCCATTCCCAGTCAGTGCTCCAACAACCGAGATGCATTTTTTGCAAGTAGAATAACATTCAGGAGAGACAATGAGAGACAATGTGCTTTGAATTTTCCCATTGAAAAATTGGTTAAAAAGCTACAGGAGGATCTTTGGCTAAAAGTGCTGAAAAGTACTGCCTGACTCATTTTTCTGAAATATTTCTTCTTCTTAAAAACTTGGATAATCCAATTCAAAAATCACAAACAGTTTTGCATTAAAGTATTTTTTAAAAATATCTTATCTGTATAAAATCAACCTAAACTGTCTATATCCCGGTTGCAATGTCAATCCAGATATTTCTGAAATAGCGTATTTATTTTGTCAGTTAGAGCAGATACACCTGAAAAGCTGAATTTTAAGACACACCTAATTCACTGTCTTCAAATAATTGGCTCAGTACTGGCTAGGATTATCCGAAAATATTACTGTTGTTAATTCAACTTTACACTTGAAATAAAATACGACGGTTTACAGATGTCTATCTTATGTTTGGCCATTCTTTTTTTTCCCCCTCTTCTATCTTGTTTTTGCTGGCAGACCCATATTAAACCAAATAAAACAACAAGAAGCATTCCCACACATAGGTCAATACACCAGACTATCAAATGATTGCAGTGCAGCTCCAAATCAATTGTATGATCCACAGAGGCTACAGAAAGATAATCACTTCTATTCTTTCTGTTGAAGTGTTGAAGGACATGAAATATTGATCAGCATGAATTAATAGGCAATATTTTAACTATTGAACTGAAGCCTATCACAAATCTTATCACATGATAAACTTTAGATGATAAAGTACAGGAGACTGCCAAAGTAGATCTGTGAATGCACAATAACACAAGGCAGTGCAATCCCTGAAATGTCCCCAAACTCCCATTTTGACAACACAGTGAAATGATTTTAGCTACTGGTCTCAAAGGAGTATCCTGCACAGTGATCCAAAAAAGTATGAAAAATATGAAATAACAACTCTAATTTAAAAAAAAAAAAAAGGGTGATTAGAATTACCTTGAATAGAAGATGTCCTTGACAATACTGGCTTAGTTAGGCCCTAAGTAAGGTCAGTCATGGACCACTACTAAAATACTTCCTTCCCAAATTTCAGTATTCCCTTTAGCTCTGGACCCTCCCTCTCCAATGCTGCATGCAATCTGTAAATCACACAAACTACTGTGGTCATTGTTTCATGATATAAATGAACATGAAACAGATTTTCAAGGTATTATTTTTGTAGATAGGTGACAACATCCCACTTGTATTTCATTTCATTTCATTGATCTTAATTTAACCTCCAATTTTTGCCCTTCCAGTTCTCTACTCCCCATAGGGGTGAACAAGCAGCTGTGTGGTGCTTAGCTGCTTACAGGGGTTAAACCACAATTTCTCACTGAATGAAGAAAACAAGAGACACCAGACTAGTCATAAACAGGCTCCTATCTTCTTGGAGAAAATTAAACAAATGCATTGTCTTAGACTACAACTAGACTGCAAAATTACAAATTAATGGTACACAAAAGAATCTGTATTAAAAGAGCATTATTAAAGTTGCCATTCAAAAGTTAGAATTCAGACACAAGAAATGATAGAACTGTCTGTATAAATATACCCTCTTCCACTCCAGGAATGTATCTACAGCAACATTTTGTTGCATAATCATTCTCTGAGTGTAAGCCTACCAAATCTCACAGACTCATGCAGCTGGCTCATGTCACATTCTCTCCCACTGCAAGCCCTGTATCTTTCAGAGCAATGTGGGACCTTCCTATTGTCCTGTGACTTCATACCAGGTTTTCCTAACTGCATGAACCTCAGGCAGTCTGCATGCAGCTTTCAATTGAAGCACTGGAAGAGTTGTGCACCGTGGAGAACGTGCCACCTAGTGCTTCAGCACCATGGTGTAGTGGGTTTAAATGGTAAGGTTTTGGTATCAGGGGTGACTTCCATGAGAAGAATCTAGAAGCTGTCCCATGTTAGGTAAGAGCCCTGCTGCTGTGAAAGGAATGAGGAACAGCCTTGCAGGTGTCATAGTCTATGCAGAAAGAGGGGGAGAGGTGCTCCAGGGACCAGAGCAGAAGTCCCCTGTGGCCTGTGGTGAGGACCATGGGGAAGTAGGCTGTCCCCCTGCAGCCCATGGAGTACCACAGTGGAGCAGGGTTCCGTGCTGCATGGAACATTCCATGGAGGAGACCACTGTGGAGCAGTTGGACCTGCACTGACAGAGACTGTGCCCTATGGAGGACCCCAATTAGAGCAGGCCCCAAGACCAGAGCTGTAGCACATGGAGAGGAGCACATGCAGGAGCAGGGATCTGGCAGGAGATGCTGCCCATGGTGGACCCAGGTTGGAGCAGTTTGCTCCTGATGGATGGACCCCTTGGTACAGACCCATATCTGGAGCAGTTCTTGAAGAGCTGCTGCCTGTGGGAAGCCCACGCTGGATCAGTTAGGCAAGGACTGCATCCTGTGGGAGGGACCCCACAGCACAGGGGAAGAGAGTGACTGAGGAGCAGCGGTGGAGACAAAGTGCTATAGACTGACCACAGCCCCCGTTCCCCCATTCCCCTGTGCCACTTGGGGGGAGGAGGTTGAGGAGGGCAGATGTGGGGGAAGGAATTTTTGGTTTATTTCCTTTGTTCTTCACTTCTCTATCTTGTTAGTAATAGGCAATAAATCTTACTATCTCCCTACACTGAGTCTGTTTTGTCTGTCACAGTAATTGATGAGTGCCCCGTCCCTATTTCAACCCTTGAGCCCTTTTGCGTCATATTTTCTCCACCTTTCCCTTTGAGGAGGGGGAGTGAGAGAGCAGCTGAGATGGAGCTCAGCCACCCACCCAAGTAAAACCACCACACATGGTTAACTACCTGTCATAGGGTCTGGATGTACAGGATGGAGTGCACCATGAGGGAAATAACTGAGGCATGCACATTTTTTTTAACCACAAAACCTGTATAATTTCATGTGCAGGATGAACTGTGCTGTACTAACAGGGTTGCCTGTTTCCTGCACAGTCTTCAAACCTCATTATAAAAGCAGAAAATAAACTTACAGTTTTTCATAAAGTGGTCTTCAATATTATCTCTGAAGACTTCATGGGCATTCAACTATCTTCCCAAAACACATCCATGAAAGGGGCTGGTGGCATTAACTTTGAATGACAGAATCTGAAACAGATGACAAAGGCATAGTTTTTCTCATAACTCATTCCAGGTAGTTTTCCCAGTCTGTCTCACTAAAGTGATTCCTAGCCAGTTTGTTTTACTTATTTACCCTGCTGTACAAATCTGTTCCTAATGTACTTAGTCAGCCCAGCTCATTCTTCAACTCTTCCACTCCAATTCTTGTTTTTTTTCATTCTGAATTTGAACATCTGACTCCCACCTTCCCATTTCTTCCTCCTTTTTCAATTTCAGTTGCAGGATCTGCTCTGTAATTCCTCACTCACCTTGCACAGCAAAACTCATTACTTTTTTCCTTACCCTAATTCATTACCAATTGCTTTCACCTGTTCCTTCTCTACTTTTCTCTTCTGATTCTTCTCCAGTTTCTGTCTCACCACACTTTGAATTTATTCCATTTCCCCTTTCTTGTCTTACCCTATTCCCTACAGTAAGAACAGACCATGTGCTCTCTTTTAGGAATCTAGGCTCACCAGAAACCAATTAAGAGGAAAGGCTTCTGAAACTTCTCTATCACTGACCTGAAGCGTACTCAAACATTTTGTAGGAGCAACAATTATTCAGCACAGTCATTTCTGAGCTATATGAACCACATTCAGTTATTCCATAGGGAGGGTACAGGGATGAGTATCATTTAGAACTTGGCCAGAAGAGAAAGAGTGTGAACAGAAATAAGGATTTTATTTTATTTTTTGACCATTTTAACTGTGGAAATTCAAAAAGTCTCTACTGGCTATTTGCCAAGTTCTCACAGAGATAGTGAAAACATTCCCCCTGACAAAAAGATAACCTGTTTTCCAAATGTCTGAGAAGATGAGAGAATTTTAAAGATATAACTTCAGAATATTATAGCATACACAAAATAAAATATATTTCCCATGATAATTTAGTAATGTGTGAGGAGTGAAAGAGAGATAAAAGGAAGTGGTTGAAATAATGGCTGCATGATTTTTGGCTGAAATCTTGGGGGGGCGCCCCCCCAAAAAAAAAATATATATATATTTCAGATAGTGCAAGGTTGCAAAACTACATTCCCTTTAAGGTATCCTGCTCAGACTTGTTTCAAATTGCTCCCTATTGTAAGGAAATGCTGTGAATGGTTTTATACAACTAAGCTAATGTATCTTTTAACTTCTACATATCTGTGGAAAATATTATTCATTAGGAAAAAAAATACAACATGCTGTATACTGCATTTATAAAAAAATATAAAGCTTGAAACTCAATGTCTTTCTAGGTTCAGCAAATATTGGTCAAGAATGGTTTGCGTGCAGTCGTTCTTCATTTGGGAGAGAAGGATGGATTCATGCTTTCATAAAGTTTCTTTCAATCTTATTTCCTGTGATTAATATAATCCTACAAATTTTGTCATTAACATCATCAGTAGCCTAAAAGAATCTCTTTTGCATCAGCAATTTATAAAGACAGGCAGCAACTGCTCATGTTAACTGCAGCTAAATCTATCAAGATCTGAGTATTTTGCCTCTGGCCATTTAAGTTGCTACAAGCATGCAAAGATACCACAGAAATTAAAAGATCTGAAGCACTGTTGAGCCTACATTTCCACTAGCAAGAGGCAGAACACCCAAGTTGCCAGGGAAAGGGAACCTCCATCTGCCCAATTCCTATCAGTTTGATGCCAGCACCAGCAATATGTGCCCAGAGCCAAGAAAGGAATCAGAGGTCAGCTGGAGAATGCCTGAAGAGGAGCACAAAGTAATTCCAGACACTCATAAAACTGTTTCATTGGGGGGGTGGGGGGTGGGGAGGGGCAGAGGCACCTTAAGTGCCTCTACACAAACTCACACTGCATGGGAAATAAATAAAGGGAACTCTAAGTTTTAGTTAAGTCCCAGGGCTATGATATCACTGGCTTCAGTGAGACATGGTGTGACAACTTGCTTATCCAAAGTGCTGGGATAGATGGTTACAGGCTCTTCAGGAGAGATAGGGAGGGAGAAATAGGAGGTGGGGTAGCACCGTGCATTAGGGAAAACCATGACTGTGGAGCTGGATAATGGTGATGAAAGGGTTGAGTGCCTCTGGGTGAAGAGCCAGGGAAAAGGCCAGTAAGGCTGATGTTATGTTGGGAATCTGTTAGAGACCACCTAACCCACCTAACCAGGATGAAGAGGTAGAAATATTCTATAAGGAACAAGGAGAAATGTCATGATCACTAGCCATTGTTCTCATGGGGGACTTCTCAGATGTCTGCTGGAAATGCAACACAGAAGAGAAGAAAGAGTCTGGGAGATTTCTGGAGTATGTGGAGTATAACTTACTGATACTGGTGATGAGGGTCCCACTTGACATATGTTTGCAAACAGGGAAGGACCTGTGGTGTGATGGTTGGAATCTGCCTTGCACGCAGTGATCAGAAAATGACGGAATTGTTGATCTTTGGTGAAGTAAGAAAAGTAGTTAGCAGAACTGCTTGGATTTCCAGAGGGCTGACTTTGGCCTATTTAGAGATCTGATTGATAGAGTCCCTTGGGAAGTGGTTCTTGAAGGTAAAGGACTACAGGAAGGCTGGACCTTCCTCAAGTAAAACCTTAAAGGCACAGTAGCAAGTTGTCCCAATGCACTGAAAGTCAAGCCAGCAGGTGCAAAGACCAGCCTGGCTGAACAGAGAATTCCTTCAGGAACTCAAGAAGTAAAAAATAGTTAATGAACTGTGGAAGTAGAGGCAGACAACTCTGGAGGACTATAGATCTGTTGTCAAGCTGCGAAAGGAGAAAATTAGAAGGGCCAACACCCAACTGGAACTCAATTTGACTAGAAGAGTAAAAGACAGTTAAAAATGTTTTCCTAGATACATCATCAACAAAAGGAGGATTAAGGAAAATCTCCATACTTTATGGAATGTGAGGGGAAACACAGTGATGAAAGATGAAGATAAGGATACTTAATGCCTTTTTTATCTCAGTCTTTATTAGTAAGGCCCATTGTTGTCAAGGGACCCAGACTCCTGAGTTAGAAGATGTTAACCGGGAAAGAGATGAGGTTCCTATATTCCAGTGGGAAACTATAAGATATCTACTATATTATTTGAATGTTCATAGGTATATGGGGCTGGACAGGATCCATCCAAGGGTACTGAAGGAGCTGGTGAAAGTGCTCATCAAGACTATCAATATTTTACCAGCAGTCCTAGATAACAAGGGAGGTCCCAGTTTACTGAATGTTAGTGAATGTGACTCCAACCTACCAGAAGGGCAGGAAGGAGGATCCAGGCAATTACAGGCCTGTCAGTTTGACCTTAGTACCAGAGAAGGTTATGGAGAAGATCATCTTGACTGCCATCACATGGCACATAACAGGACAGTCAAGTGATCAGATGCAGTCAGCATGGATTTATGAAAAATAAATCCATGTCTAACTAATCCAGTCCCCTTCTGTGACAAGATGACCCACTTAGTAGATGAGGGAAAAGATGCATATGTTATTTACCTGGATTTCAATAGGGCTTTTGATACTGCTTCCCACCATAATCTCCTGGAGAAACTGTCTGCTCATGTCTTGGACTGGTGTGAAGCTCTCTGGGTGAAGAACTCTCTGTATGGCCTGTGTCAAAGAGTTATAGTGAATGCAGTTCAATCCAGTTGGCAGCTGGTCATCAGTTGTATTCTCCAGGGCTAAGTACTGGTGCCAGATTTGTTAATATTTTTATCAATAATCTTGATAAGGGGTTTGAGTGCACCCTCAGTAAGTTTGCAGATCATACCAAGTTAGGGGGAAGTGTCAATGTGCTTGAGGATAGAAAGGTTTTGCAGAGGAATCTGGATGAGCTAGATTGATGGGCTGCATCCAGTCGCATGACATTCAATGAGAATAAGTGCTGGGTCCTGTACTTGTATCATAACAACCCCATACAGTGGTATAAGCTTGTGGAAGGCTGTCTTGAAAATTGTCCAGCGGAAAAAGATCTGGGGGTGCTGGTGAACAGCCAGCTAAACATAAGCCAGCAGGTGTCCAGGTGGCTAAGACCAAGAAGGCCAATGCCATTCTGGCCTGCATCAGAAATAGTCTGACCAGCAGGACTAGGAAAGTGAAGTGATTTTCCCATTGAACACAGCACTGATGAGACTGGACCTCAAATATTGTGTTCAGTTTTTGGCCTCTCACTACTACAATGATATTAAGTAGCTTGAGCATGTACAGAAAAGAGTAATGAAGCTAGCGAAGTCTGAAAAATAGGCTGAGGAGAGACCTGATCACTCTCTTCCACTGTCTGAAAGAAGGCTGCAGCATGGACGTTTGTATTTTTTCTCAGGTGACAAGTGATAGGACACAAGGAAATCATTTCAAGTTGCAGAAGAAGAGGTTTGGATTATATCTTAGGAACAATTTCTTCACGGAGAGGGTGGTCAAGAATTGGAATGGGCTGCCCAGAGAAGTGGTGGAGTCATCTTCCTTGGAGATATTTAAGAGGTTGTGGCATTAAGGGAGATTATTTAGTGATGGGACTCAGTAGGTGATATAGACAATTGGATTTGGTGATCTTGAAGGTCTTTTCCAACCTAGATAATTATATGATTCTATACTGTTACTGAATTTTACAACTGAATTACCCATGCTTACATAAAGCTTTATATTTGCCAACTCGGGAAAAGAACCAGACAGCTTGAGGTCTGCTCAGGTAAGTTAGAGATAATGTTCAACTTAGTTAAACTCTCCAGATATGCTGAAGGTCGCACAAGGCTAGATGCAGAGAATCTGGGTGGACTGTGTGACAAGAGGAATTTACAAATTTTTACAGGATTGCCTGAAGCTACCAATTTCTAGATTCCCACGAGTCCCTATTATAACTGAATTCTAACATTCTAAAAGAAAGCTGTGATGTAAATATATGTATTGTTCTAGTTATAATGCCTGCAGCCCAAGTAACTCTTATCTTAAATGAGACATACAAATTAATTCTTCTGATAAATTAGGAAAATTATGTTTATTTATCCAATGAGTGTGAAGGGACCTGTGATTGTGTGGAAGGATGCGGGGGCTGTTTGTTTGATTTAATGTGTATAATTTGTGCACTGAATTTTCAAGCAGTCATGAAATTTCAAGCACATCATTATGTCTATGTAGAGTTTCATGGAAGTATACTTTTGCAGACCTTAACAAAGAAAAGCACAAGACATTTTTTGAGATATTTTTCCCTCTACATTTCTATAGAATGAAATTAAAATAGTCTGTAGCAAAAAGTCTGTAGCAAAACCTGTAACTTAAAAAAAAGAAAAACTATTCAGCAAATATGAAAAAAATACAACAAAAATTCAAGCTCTTACTCCATGACCAGCTCTCTACTTTCCTGATTCAGCCAGCTGAATATTCTCCACATTTTTAACTCATTTTTGTGTGAGATCCAAAGCTAGATTTTAAACCAGAAGTTTAAAGCATATATTTCATAAATGCTGAGTATAGGCAAAATGTTGTTATGTAAAAGATAATATTCTAAGCTGCCAACTAGAGAAGAAAATCTGTCACCACTAAAGTGAACCTGCTTATCAAAGTCAGCCAAAGCCCAGGTGAAGCAGAATGGTATAAACTGTATAGTTTAAAAGAAATTTGACAAAGGAATCTCAGGTCTGTGTCAGGTCTTCATGATTGTTGTAGGTCATCACAACACTGGGGTGAAGGATTTTAACAGAAAAAGTTTAGCATTGAAGCAACTTGCATATATGTTGCCTGTACATTGATGATAGGTTGAGGTTGCTTATTCCTTATGAAACTAGTTATGAGGGACTCCTGTTCCACATCTGGAGCTGTTTTGGTGAGCTTTATCATTATGATCCTACCAATCAATCCTGAAAACACTCAGCAAACCATGCTTCTATAGATCTGGCCTTTCAGAGGCATCAAGAGTAGATCAGGTTAGACTCAGGGGAATATAACCAAGGCGTGTGACAAACTTACGATTGCTGTGCAGACTTGTGGACCTGCTCTTAACATCTGCCTATTCTTTTTATATTCCTTTTTTAACCCTTTCTTTTCTTCAGCATACTCTGTCTTCATTCAATAATGTCTTAGTTTAGCCTACCAGGAATATCTCTCAAACTATGGTATGAGATCATGATTAATGAAACAACTAAAAATAATATTGAACAAAACATGTGACTGACACATGTATGTTCAGCTTTGGAGTGTGCTGTTGCTGCAGTCTTCCAGCAATGAAGTTGAGTCATTATTATCTGTGAAACTACCTGAACCAAGGCAAATAGGTGGGTTTTTCTTCTATAATTACTCACTGGCCTAAGGAATAAAGGATTTTATCTAAACAAGAGTAGTATTTCAAAGCTGTTATTGAGGTTAGCATACACTCAAAAACTTCAACATCCATCCTAGCCATGTTATGATAGTTATCTGATATAAGCTCCAAAGGCACGGTTTTCAAAGAGAATCCCACACACACACACAGTTTCCCCCCCCCAACCAATGTATGCGCATTTTCTATTTCACCAGCAGTAACTAATCACTTTCTGACTCCCCTGATGAAAAGGACAGAGAGAAAAATTGTCTTCATACAGCAATGAAGAGAGGGAGGAGTGCAGAGCTGCACACATTTCATAGAAGAGAAACACTGAGAACAGACGTGAGATAAGTTTAACTACAACCACATAGGAAAAGCCCAATACAACTCCACTGGTTCTTGCATTGGGCCTGTGCTTTCTAGAATTAAAATGAAAATGTGGTGGTTTTTTTTTCCTGTCTCTTTATTATTAGAATTGTTACATTTTACTAAAAGCTACACATTTCCACATAAACTAATAGAAATAAAAATGACAAGCAAGCATGATCAGGAAAGAGCATATTGTGTTTTCTTTATAATTATCCATAAAAGTTTCTAATTTCTCTCTTCATTTTTTTTTCTTAGTTAAAAGCCCAAACTGTAAGAATAAGCAAAATATTCTTTCTCTACTCATTCTCATTTTAACCAAAAGCATTTTATTTTGTCTTTGGAGCAACATCTCCATCAAAAAGCTACACAAAATCAATCGGATTTTTTTCTTGGTAGGGCACCATTTCATGTTTCACTTATAAACCTTAATAACTTTAAATCAACTCATCTTTCCTAAGGAAACAGAGCTTGTCAACAGCTTAAATCTACTGCATGGACACTGCACTGTATGTACTAGACAAGAAAGCTGCTATATAATGTGATGTAGTATACATCTGTATTATACAAACTTCATTTAAGTAAAAATCTTACAGGTTACTCCTTATGTCACATGTAGAGGAAGTCAGGGAGACCCCACATAATACAGGAAAAAAAGATGAATGGATAACAGCAATGTAAAGCTGAAGGCTTCTATTCGGGAACCTATGTAATAAACATAAATGTGTTAGTTATTCTTCACAGAATCACAGAATTTCTAGGTTGGAAGAGACCTCAAGATCATCAAGTCCAACCTCTGACCTAACACTAACAGTCACCACTAAACCATATCCCTAAGCTCTACATCTAAACGTCTTTTGAAGACCTCCAGGGATGGTGACTCCACCACTTCCCTGGGCAGCCCGTTCCAATGTCTAACAACCCTTTCAGTAAAGTTCTTCCTAACATCCAACCTAAAACTCCCCTGGCGCAACTTAAGCCCATTCCCCCTCGTCCTGTCACCAGGCACATGGGAGAACAGACCAACCCCCACCTCGCTACAGCCTCCTTTGAGGTACCTGTAGAGAGCGATAAGGTCACCCCTGAGCCTCCTTTTCTCCAGGCTGAACAAGCCCAGCTCCCTCAGCCGCTCCTCATAGGACTTGCTCTCCAGGCCCCTCACCAGCTTTGTCGCCCTTCTCTGGGCTCGCTCAAGCACCTCGATGTCCTTCTTGTAGCCAGGGGCCCAAAACTGAACACAGTGTTCGAGGTGCAGCCTCACCAGAGCCGAGTACAGGGGGACAATCACCTCCCTAGCCCTGCTACCACACTGTTTCTTATACAAGCCAGGATGCTGTTGGCCTCTTGGCCACCTGAGCACACTGCTGGCTCATATTCAGCCGACTATCAACCATCACTCCCAGGTCCTTCTCTGCCTGGCAGCTCTCCAACCCCTCATCTCCCAGCCTGTAGCTCTGCTTGGGGTTATTGTGCCCCAGGTGCAGGACCCGGCACTTGGCCTTGTTGAACTTCATGCAGTTGACCTCAACCCATCGGTGCAGCCTATCCAGATCCTCCTGCAGAGCCTTCCTACCCTCGAGCAGATCGACACATGCACCTAACTTGGTGTCATCTGCAAACTTACTGAGGGTGCACTCAATGCCCTCATCCAGATCATCGAGGAAGATATTAAAGAGGACCGGCCCCAGCACCGAGCCCTGGGGAATGCCACTAGTGACCAGCCTCCAACTGGATTTGAATCCATTCACCACAACTCTTTGGGCCTGGCTATCCAGCCAGTTTCTAACCCAACGAAGTATACGCCAGTCCAAGCCAAGAGCAGCCAGTTTCTTGAGGAGAATGCTGTGGGAAACGGTGTCAAAAGCCTTGCTGAAGTCAAGGTAGACCACATCCACAGCCTTTCCCTCATCCACCCAGCGCATTACTTTGTCATAGAAGGAGATCAGGTTCGTCAAGCAGGACCTGCCATTTATAAACCCATGCTGACTGGGCCTGAGTGCCTGCTTGCCCTGCAAGTGCTGTGTGATGACTCTCAAGATAATCTGCTCTATGAGCTTCCCTGACACTGAGGTCAAACTGACAGGCCTGTAGTTTCCCGGGTCAGTCCTTCGGCCCTTCTTGTAGATGGGCGTCATGTTTGCTAGCCGCCAGTCAGCTGGGACCTCCCCCGATAGCCAGGATTGTTGATAAATGATGGTAAGTGGCTTGGCCAGCTCCTCTGCCAGTTCTCTCAGTACCCTCGGGTGGATCCCATCCGGCCCCATCGACTTGTGAACATCCAAGTGCCGTACCAGGTCACCAACCATTTCTTCGTGGATAGTGAGGGCCATATCTCTCTCCCCATCCCCTTCCACCAGTTCAGGGAACTGGGTATCCAGAGAACAACCGGTATTGCCGCTAAAGACTGAGGCAAAGAAGGCATTAAGCACCTCCACCTTTTCCTCATCTCTTGTAACTAAGTTTCCCCCCACATCCAGTAAAGGATGGAGATTCTCCTTAGTCCTCCTTTTTGTGTTGATGTATTTATAAAAACATTTTTTGTTATCTTTAACGGCAGTAGCCAGATTGAGCTCCAGATGAGCTTTGGCTTTTCTAATTTTGTCCCTGCACAGCCTCGCGATATCCTTATAGTCCTCCCTAGTGGCCTGCCCACTTTTCCAAAGATTATAAACCCTCTTTTTTTCTCCTAAGCTCAAGCCACAATTCTCTGTTCAGCCAGGCTGGTCTTCTTCCCCGCCAGCTCATCTTTGGGCATGTGGGGACAGACCGTTCCTGCGCCATTAAGATTTCCCTCTTGAAGAGCGCCCAGCCTTCCTGGACTCCTCTGCCCTTCAGAACCGCCTCCCAGGGGACTCTACCAACCAGTGTCCTCAGCAGCACAAAGTCAGCCCTTCGGAAGTCCAATACAGCAGTTTTACTGGTCCCCTTCCTGGCCTCGCCAAGAATAGAGAACACCATTTCGTGGTCACTCTGCCCAAGACAGCTCCCGACAATCACATCCTCCACCAGTCCTTCTCTCTTTGTGAAGAGAAGGTCTAGC
>CM021733.1:85360979-85414672 GCA_011075105.1 Heteronetta atricapilla
CTTTTTCCATTCACATATCTAAAAAAACCCTTTTTATTATCTCTCACTATATCTCACTATATCTAATATATGTGTATTACTTGCATTTACATAATCGTACACATACATAATGCACAAATATTTTGACACTGCATGATGCCTCCTTCTATTGCCCAAAACAGGAGAACGGGGAGTAAGGAAAGCTAAGAGAAGTCATGCAGTCAGAAACCTCTTTCCAATGCATCACAGAAAGAAGAGTTTCTGTGTGTTGTAGCACATGTAAAATATTGCCATGTAAAATATTTAAAGGTGGAAGCTAAACAAGAATTTTCTGTCAATTTTACTTTCTGTTACAATTACCTTTCTATGCGTTTCTCTGAGTAGGAAAAGCCCTGTAACGTTTTTCACTGGCCTCTTTTATATAACTAGTTTCATCTGTTTATTACAATTTCTTTTTGCCTTTGATATTGCAAGCTTTCAGCATTTCCTCCAAAGCCAAGTAAACCTAGACTAAACTATAATGAAAGGACAATTTGTAGGCAGAAAAAGATGATGAAACCAGGAATATATCAAAAATATTCTGCAAATACAGAGTATAAGAAAACAACATTATTATGCTATATTATTGTTATTTTATATATTATATATTTCTACAAATATTTCATTTCAGTCTTTCTGTGTGATTACAGTGGTGATGTCTCTGAAAGAAGCAGCTACAAGGACAGATTTATGCAAAAGCGATCTTTCTGTCAGCCAACAGTCACAGGTGTTGCTGGCTAGGTAAAATACTAGCTCTGTGTTTTTGATTACAAAGTCAAATAAAAGGCTGATTAGCCCCAAATCCTCTCCCTTTCCAGAGGCCAGTGTTTAGGGAAAGAGTACAAGAAACAAGGTAACTAAAAGTTGAGCCTTTCCCTAGTGGATTCCACCAACTTCCTGAAAAGAGCAGATGAGGCACTTCTTCAGTCAAAAGCTGAATACAGACCATCATGTTTAATATAAGCCGCTTCATAAACACATGCATTGTTTACATTTATTTTGAACATGATGTCTCGTGGTTTTACTTGATCCAATTGTGCCAAATAGGCAGTAGAGTATTCATTCCCAGGCCCATTTTTCACAAGCTGTGATACTGTAATGGTTAGTGTGTTCTTCTCTGGAAATGATCCTGTACCTCTGTCCATCTTTGTTGTCCTTTATTGTTCCTTTTCTTCCAAGTCTGGCATAAACAGAGCTTCAATCAGCACATGCAGATGTAGTATAACTTGTTACTACAGGCCCAAGACAGAAAAAAATGTGGCTTCAGTCACCCCACTAACCAGCAATTTTCATGATTCTAACCTTTAGCATAACTGAGCTGAAGTACAAATTTCATGTTTAAATAACCAGGTTTAAAGGTAGAGAAATGAATTGCATAATAAAATAATAGATTTTGAAATTTAGTTACATCCTTAACTCTAATTTTTGTAATCATACTTATGTTTTTTTATGGTTCTCATTTTAATTATTAATTTTAGAATAAGGCTGTTCTGTTTGCTTATTTTTCAGTAAGCATCTTTTTCTAATTCATCCTGCAATGCTTCTGGTAAATTCAGATTTATCTGAGAAATTACAGTCTGTCATAATATTAAACTCTAAAGTCAGAAACAGAAGAGTATGCTTTTCAAACATGAGAAAAAGGAGAAGTTGTATACTTACAACTTAATAACTAGTATATGGGAATGATTTCCCATTCAAATATGCATTTCTTTAACAAACACAAGTGTAACACACCACAATCAATTGTCAATTCTTTCTTCTTGTAGTAAAAATCCTTCTAGTGCATTAAGTTCATAAAAGGAATGGGGTTTAATCCTAAATAGTATGCTAAGCATTTGACCCTCAATACAAATACATAAGTTACCTGTACATGTCTGTACCAGATATTCTAAATAATAACTTCACTGATAACAACTTTAACAAAGCTTCAATAACAAGCCACTCATCTAAACAAAGTAAGAGCTGTCTGATCTGTCAGGAGATGAGAGTGCTATGTGCCTCTGTGTTTTCTGGACTACATTAAACATCTTTAGGAGCATATTCTCAAGGAGTACGGTATTAACTACTATATTAAACACCTATTCTTTTCAGGAAGATGCATTTGAGTTCAGAAAGCACTCATAACTGGGAGATAATAACATCAGTGCTTGTACTGTAAACCCTGGAACAGAGCGGTTTACACATGAAAGGCAAAAAACTCTCCAGGTTGATCCTTTTTATCTAGAGTTCACAATTCGTAAGCTATTCTGAATGTAAGGAATTGAAAATCAAAATATAACACAATGCCAGCTTCAGAAACCACTGAGAATCTTCTTCCCTCTTAACACTTTTCATATCTTTGGATACAAATAACTCTTGTAGAGAAATAAACTTATCCTTTTATCATCTTGAGAGGATAACAATGGGATTCTCTCAATTCCCAGGGTGTAATTAAAAGACTGAGATCAATACATTTATTCTCTTTTCCAATAAGATTTCATGATTTTCACTGGCCTCTTTTATATAACTAGTTTCATCTGTTTATTACAATTTCTTTTTGCCTTTGATATAGGCACTTTGATTTGGGCACTTGTATAAGTGCCCAAAGTATGGCTTCAGACATCATCCTACACAGAATTTCAACATAAATATCTTTTAAGATGTTCCATGATTACTGCAAAATCAAAAGTATTTTATAGCTGTGTCATTTATTAACCATTTTAAAATCAGTCTTTTACATCTAATACAGAATATTTATTGCCAAGTAATAAAACATAAATCCTAACAAAACAAAACAAAAAAACTCTAATATTTTCTTGTATCTTGCAAATTTGCAAATTTACAGGATAGGCCCATTTAATTTCTTTCAGAATTAGCTATATCCCAGAAATAAGTACTCAATATATAGCTTCTCTGAAGATTTTGCAAAGATGGTCACAGAAAGGATAAATCAAAAGACAAACAATGACAAAAAGAACATCTCAGTGAGAAACGTTGGCTAGTCCTAACTTCAGAAAGCTGGTGGTCAGTCATGCTAAGCAAGAATGTGACAAGAAAAAAAAAAAAAAAAAAAAAAAAAGTTTATTCTAGGTATAGGAAGCCATAAAATGAATGTTTCCATAAAAATGAAAACATCTTTACTAAGAAATGCAATTACTCTGAATCCATAAAAGAAAATGAAACTGTTCCTTTGGATTTTTTTCAGATTTGTTTGAAGCTAGTCCAATTATCTCCCTTACAGAAGCGGTTAGGTGCAGGCCACAGTAAAGAGGGGAACACTTTGCCACCATCATTGTATGGCACTAAAAAGCCTTGCACTAGAGAGTGATTTGTCTTCTTTTGCACAAGCAAAGGGCAAGAGAAAAATAATATTTACATTTACAGATATTTTCCAAAACTTATGGGGACTGATGTAACTTAGTGATGTAATGTGAATGCTGATTAAGTATTCCAGCTTTATAGGGTGTAAAGTGTGAACTGCAGGGCTTGTTCACTTCCAGGTTTATGAACTTACCTGCATATACAAAGATATGTTTCTTCTGCCTCTAAATACAGCAGAAGTCCAGTTTGCATTCAGTAATTGTGTGATCACACTAAGAGTACTTTAACTGGTTCTGCGCTCACAGGGTGTATGAAAAACACACTGGAGTAAGTCCAATGAAAGCAGCCAGGATGGTCAGTATAGAACACAAGACATATAACAAAAGGCTGAAAGAAGTGGACTTGTACAGCCTTAGGAAGAGAAGGCTCAGATGAGATTTTATGTACTGTTAGCTTTGTAATGGGAGGACACACAGGACAGCCAGCCAGACCCTTCCCAAAATGTGCTCTGTTCTTGCATTGTGTCTATACCTATATATTGTGGCTACATCCTAGACATGGCTTACACTGCACTGGCAAGATAGTACAGGCCTGCATAGCGGACCATGGTGATGATTCTTGGGATGAAATGACTCCATAGTACAAAATCAATTCCCAGGAAGTGGAAGGAAAATAAAATACAGCTCAGATGCATTGTGCAGAATTTTCCTTTATATTATTAGCAGTAAAACACAGAAGGCTTACTTTCAACTTCATCGTTCTACTTCACAGATAAAGTATATCTTGTTGAGGTGCCAAAGTCTTCAGTCCTTTGCAGCTTATATCAAACTGCCAAAACTTTATTGATTCAGCAAGAGTGCTTAAACTGCTATTCCAGTGTTATGAATATAGCATGCATATTAAAAGAGATTTCCGAATGTTGGTTATATATCTGGCTTGCTTATAAAATATCTAAATTTTTCTTCTTTCTTAAGAAAAAAAAAATATTGGTTTTGTAGTACGAATTACATCATCGTCAAATGTCATCTGACAGGGCTACAGAAACTGGTGTAGATTGCTGCTGTCATTTTGGTTTAGCTAAGTGGAGGGAGCGAGCTTTTCAAACAGCTATTAACATTTCAAGCAACTCCAATCCCTTCCTTGGCATTTCAATTAGTGGCAGAAGCCAATGCAGCTGAAATCCTGCTAGCCTTGAGGGACCTTTCAGTTGGTCTCACAGAGCTCTGCAGCCCATGATTTGATGCAGTCAGCTTTTCCCCAAGCCTAGTCTGACACTCTGGTTCATGCTTGCTATCTAAAAGGAAAAGTAAAGGAAGTTTTGTAACACCAAAGAGCTGTGACCATTAGATGGTCTCATCAGTAACAATATAATATTACATAATTCCCCAGCACCTCCCTCAACGTTAACATGGGCTCAGCTTAGAGGAACAAGGAACTGTAACTCTTCTGATATATACACATATACACAAATCTCCCATTAATCATAGTGCTGCAGATCTGATTTAACATATTTTAAGAACATATTGGTTCTATCTTCACAGCAGTTGAGAGTATATGAAAAATCATACTTCAGAAATGTTCTTAGAGGTACCTTGGTAAATACAAAAACCATTTGATTGTCCTTCTGTACTAGTTTATTTTCATGCAGGAAGATGTAATAGATCAGGCAAGTTTCTCTGATGTTCATTTAGTTCTCTAAATGTAGAGGTATATAATTATGAACAGATCATGACATTGCATTTTAAAATGTATACTTTTAAATTTGACTTCAGGTATTTGCACTGAAATCAAGGTAAAGGGGCTCTTTTCATACTTTGACATCTTTAAAATAAAGAATAGTATGTTAGAGAGAAGTTATCATATCTCCCTTCTGAAAATACCGCAACTGTGTGTTGTGCAGTCTTCAAACTAGTAGAAAATCTTTTGAAAAGCATAAGAATAACTTCAGCATTTATCTAAATGTTGTTTGAGCTCACTATAATGCCTAACAAAGCACTTTTCCCCTCCTGTCAATTGAGATTATGATCTAATTCTGCAGTTCAACTGCTGAAACTTTTAATATATACGAATCATGAAACAAATGTGTACCTCTCTTCTGCAACATTTAAGGCAAATAATGATCCTGATTCTGCACACACTAGAACACTAGTTTTTGCCAAGTTGATTTGAACAAGTTTAAGAATCTATTTAAGCAATATAACTAATATAAGGTCTGATGTAAGGAGTAAAGCATTATGTATAAATTAACTGTAGTGATATAAAATAAATTGCCTAATAGAAATCCTCAGAAAAGCAGAATTACTATATAGGTTCTGCAGGCATTCTTCAGCATTCAATACCCTAGCATTGTAACAGAATTACTTGGGATGGATGGGTTTCTGCCATAAGTACTCCAAAAGTCAAGATCAAACAAAAAGCCATTTTGGTGCAAGAATACTCAAAGCAGAAATCCAGTGAATATCTATATATGTGTATATATAGATATTTATCTTAAGGGAAAGGGCTTCATGATTTGACCCATTGGCAGTATATTATATATATTACGTCTTTTAGTATAGTAAAGTATATATTATATGTATTATATAAAGTATATAGTATATATATTATGTCTTCTGTAGTGTCTGTGAGGCACAATTGTATTCCCATGCAAAATTAAGTATATAGTCAGGATTCAATAATTGACATTAATGACAGAAAAAAAAATATTAAAACAGTAATTCAAATAATCAGTAAATTAAAGCCTGGGAAAGATAGCTAGCATTTTAAAAGTCAGATTGAAATGAATAAAAACAATAAAAATTAAACTAGCAAACAAAAACAGCTTAATCTGAAGAATTTGGAATTAAGAATAAGAATACAGCAGGACTGGCCTGATGTTGCTATTAATAAAGTTCCAGCAAACCAATTACACAGTGTTTGAGATTCACCTGACATCTGCCTGTTATATTCCTTCTTCCAAATTCTTCTTAAAAAAAAAAAAAAAAAAGAAAAAAGAAAAAAAAAAAGAGTATTCCTCATATTTTTAAATCTTTACTGATGAGCAACAAGCTATTTAAAGTGAGACAGTCTTCAGAAAACAAATACCATAACTCTGAGAAGTTGGACAGTAGATTTCAGTTCTTCTTTCACCTTTTTAGTCATTTTTCTACCTTATCCGTCATGTGACAGGCATGTCTCTACGTGTTTGAAAATAATTTCTACTTCCCCCCAAACTGCATCCTTGCAATCAATTCAGAACATAGTTCAAAACAAGTAGCAATAAAGTGGAATGGTTTATTCTTCTGATGCAATTGCATGCTGCTAAAATTTTGTCACTCATAGAAATTTAGACATTTGTTTCTGTGTCTCTTACATCTGTTTCATGAACTCAATTTCAGAAAAAGAGCAATAATTTCTAAATCATCTCCTAAAATAATCTGGAATCTTGTAAAGATAGTCCATGCCACACCCCAGATAGATGTCTTATCACCTCAGTCTTCCACAACATCAGAACATAAGGTGTTCTGTCATCAGAACATAAGGTGCTAAACAACAGGTGTATTTGAGTGCTCACTTATGTAGATGAAGATTTTAAAGTATCACCCCTGAACAGAAAATGCAAAAAAAAAAAAAGGAAAACAAAGCATGGACTAGACTTGAAAAATTTTGAACAAAAATTTGAAACATATTGCAAGGGACTAGAAATAATCTCAGGAAATTATTAAAATCACATTCCCTAGAATAGAAATATTTGCATAATGAATTTTCCATCAATGCCATAAAAATAGTGGATAATATATGTATAATCTGTGTATGTACTATAAAGAAACTCTAATTACAAGAAAAATACGCATGCTCTTTATAGTTCTAGCAAATAAGATGTTTACTACAGCATACTCAGATAAATTATTTCCAAGTCAAATTGTTGTTTAATTAATCCAGCAGTGCAGTCTAAATCCTTCTCGAACAGGTAGCAGGCATCCCAGCTGAAACTGGTGTCCAAGCACTTCTTCAAAGCCTTAGTGTTTTCTGTAATTGTTTTCCTGCTACAGTGGACTGTAAAACCCATAATTTCTGAAAGACATATCCATGACTCAGAAGAAATGTAGTTCCAGTGTGCTACTTCTATGTGACAAATTCAAGTGAAGCTGGAGTGCAACAGAGGTTTAGCTCACCTCAGGGTGTGGCCTATGAAATCTTAGAAATGCAAACATTTAATTAAATTAACAGTAGTCCCCACCAAAAACAGTCAGAGCTGTGGCATTTATTTCTCAGATATTTTCAAGAGAGGTAATGAATCCACCATATCAATTTGTAAAACGAAGAGTGGGAGGTTGCACTGTCTTACTGCTCCCTTGAAATAAGGCAACAAGTTAGATCCTGGCTAAGACTGTGAACATCGGCATTCTGACTGGATCTGTTTCAAAGGGAGGGCTAGATTAGATAACCTCCAGAGACCTTTTATAATCCATGCCATTCTGTGATTCTGTTCAAGAATGCACCAGAGTTACAGTGCTGAAGAGTTTCAAATACCACATTAGAGAACAGAAACTATATTAAAGGACTCTTCCACATAGTAGCCATCACTGCATGTACTGTATGCAAAGGTTGTAAAACCATGTCTGATACTGCGTATTTGTTAAACCTTTAATGCAGTGAGGGGAAAAAAAGACTTTTCTTAAGCATTGTGTAAAGTATATACACAAAGTAAAAATTTTACTTACAGCTACAGTTATATAAGTCCAGCTATTTAATATTTTAAGTATATTAATTATACTTATGAATATATAAGAAGATAGTAACATATTCCTAAAAGGCTTAAAACATATAAAACATATTTTTTTTCATGGTAGTGTTGAGGATCATTGTAGTCTCTGAAAAGATAGATGAAATTTACTGTTAAAATTGTCATCTGAAACAGACCTAAGCATCTCAGCAATGGAGTCTCCAGATTGCCTGTGTCACTGCATGGTTTGAAGTCTCAGGCCTGAAACGACCCAGAGTTCCTTGTCTGGCCTCCAGCTGCTGATCCAAGAGGTCACAGATCTAGCAGAGGCAGTGGGTCAGATCTGTCAGCCATATACAGACAGCTTGGTTCCCTTTGGGCACCTCAGATGACACAAGACACATATGGGGTAACTCAGTCAAGCCCCTAGGGATCTTTTTTCATCACCAGCTTAATTCTTCTGACCGTAGTTACTAGATCACCACCAACACTGTCTTAGAGATGTAACTCCTGTGTAGATCTCTACATTGAGAAACCTGAATTTGTATTTCTTGTTCTCAGTCTGGATCCTTTGCTCAAACATGAAGGTGGATTTGGCTTTTTTTTTTTTTGGGGGGGGGGGGGGGGGGAAGAAAAAGGAAACAAAAAAAGAGTGAGAGGCTATAAACTTAATTTATGAGAGGTTCAGAAATATCTCTGGAGAATTACTTTTACTACTGTTACACTACTGTTGCTACAACTAGTATTACTCAGTGTACTTTTATAGTTCTCCCCAAAATAATTGCCATTTTTTACAGTGATGAGAGGAAGTAGGACAAGTATTTGGTCCCATCTTTTATGTCTGTTTATATTTTTCTTGTCTTTTTATGAAGAAAATAGAGAAAAAATAAAGAAAAGATTTACAAATAATGTGTCCTCTATTTTGAAAATGATAGTTTTATATTATAATTTAATTACTATCAATTTAACTATACCATAATTAAGTGTATTCTTTTAAACCAGAATCTTGTATATAATCAGATTCCTCTATTTAGGCAACACAATCTCATATCTGTACCAGGGGCTAAATAGTCACATAAAAATAAGTTTGAAAATGATAGATACATGTGCTTTCTTGAATTTTACTTTCAGCGAGTGCCTCATCAGAAATGCCAGGATTTTATAAATGATTTATCTCATTTAGGAGGTACAATAGATGCAGCATGAGCAGAAAATGGATTTCTTAAGAATATTGGACTGTAGATTAACATTTTGAATCAATCAATATTCATGGTGTCTCTTTAAGCATTAAAAACCTGTGCCCTCTTAAATGCTAATAGGATGTAATGTTCTGCACCTGTTATATCACCTTCTAAGTAGGGGTCTCAAGGTAATTATCAGGCATCCATAAATTAAGCCTCAGAAAATCAATGTTACATCAGATTATTCTCTTGGAAGTGAAAGAGGAAAAGAATGGTTCCCTGTCTTCCTGGAGGTTATGCAAGAAATGTTGTAGAGCAAAGTTAACAAAACCAAAGACAATATTCCATGAAGTAATCCCACTGTTACATGAAAACTCCACAGAAAGTTCAGGATCATTTCTCTCCTATTTGGGGTATTCTCTAACCTTTATTAAGGGCTCTTTATTAAGGCCCCAGTGAAAGATATGATTAGTTTCCATCATTCCTTCTAACACTCATTACATTGCATACATCAACCATGAATTATGTTTACCATCCTACCACTCAATTTCCTAATTCCATCTGGAGTTCCCCTGAAGGTTATGTATAGAATCATATACAAATGTAATAGATATGAGTACTCAATGTTTTCCAATGGTCTGTATGTCTGCAGGTATATAAATACATCGGGACAAATTCTGTTCCAATGATTTTATGGTTCCTTTGAAGCTGAACATATTTCTCACTGTATGTCCTGGTTTTAGCTAGGATAGATTTAATTTTCCTCCTAATAGCTGCTAGGGTGCTATGTTTTGGATTTAAGATGAGACTAATGTTGATAACACACTGATGTTTAATTGTTGCAGAGCAGTGCTTACACTAAGCCAAGGACTTTTCAGCTTCTCACTCTGTCCTGGAGGAAAATTAACTCTATTGTAGCTAAAACCAAGACACTGTGCATACCTAAACATTTAAAAATTGTAATCAGGAAATGGGTACACCATTGCTGTCATTGCTTCAACTCCTCTCAGTAGAAAATAATTACTGTTAACAAACATATTGGATATTTTTCTTTTCTTTTTACATTCATTCCTGTCTCTTAATAATCAAAGTTGTAAACAAATTAAGCCAGAGCACAAAGGCATTTTCACAACATTTTTGTTGTATGTGTCTACAACTATGTGACTCCAGAACTTCTGATAATTTTAGAGGGAGGAGTCTGAAAAAAATGCACAGATTGGAGCAGCACTAGAAAATTCAAACAATCTCTCTGATTCCAAAAGTAAAGCTGCTATTCCAGTCTTATGTAAAGAATCTTACAGCAGCCCTTATCTTCTCTACAAATAAGCAATCACTCATGCTTCAGTAACTGCTGAAAAGATGATAAAGATGATTCCTGAAAATCCATCTTATGAGAGTGGTACAAACAGAGAGAATGTTCAGAGACAGGATTTTGGTTTCATTCCCCAGGAGAGAGATTTTCAAATAGATTTTTATAAGGAAAGAGAGATCGTATGGAGAAACATTATATCAATGATTTAAAGGCAACAGGGAAGCCTATAAAGAATTAGAAGAGGTCCCCAGAGTCCACTGGCATTTCAAAAATAGAGAAAACCTGTCAGGGATATTTTATTTTATTTTGGGGGTGGGAGGGTAACCAATGGGAGTTATAGAAATGCTAAGGTTTTAAAGTTAAGCAGGCAATGACAGGCAGTCTATCTTTTTGTTTTAATAATATCAGAGTTCAATGATTTATTTTTTTTAATAATTCCCACTTAAGACACCTCTCTTGATGAAAACAGAATTAACCAAATAAAAACTTCTTTGTCAGTGCTTTTATTCAGATCATCAACCTTGTCTTGATATTGCCTTGTCTGGTATCTTGAAAAACTCAAGAAAATTTTATCCTATGCAAGAAAGGAAATGTTTGTTATTATGACTCAAACAAGTCATTAAAATAGCATCAACTTCATTAAAAATAAACAGAAAGCAAAAAAGTTTTGCAGCAGCTGCTGTTAATTATGTTTCAAATACAGTATTTTAATACAGCAATAATGTAGATCCATGGTACAATTACTAGAGTAGCAAAAAGCCAAGAATGAGGGCAAAATATATACAAATTAATCATCCCATCTAAACTCACAAATGTTGCTATGATACCACACACAAGATATCTGTATACATAAAGGACTCCTTGTGAATAATAAATGTGAACAAATATTCCATAGGCACCTTTTGAAGGTATAGGTAAGAACAGCACATGCACAAATCATCCTTCGAATTTTCAAATGCCTTCACTATCAAAAAAAAAAAAAAAAAAAAAAAAGCACTTTTTGACATGTTCATCCTCCCAGAGATAGGCAAGATTTATGAAAATTAGTTAGACCGATCAACAAGGCTCCAAATCATCAAAGCCTGGCAAATCCCTGAGTTCCCCAGACTGCAGCGTTGGGGATCTGGCTCAAGGGCTTTTCTGAAGGTCACACAGAATATCTGTAGATGAACGGAGAATTCATTCCAAATTTCTAAAATCCGAGAACATTATTCTAATTACACTTCCTTCAATTCCTATGCCTTAGGAAGACTGCTAAGATGATTTTCCTGTATGAGCAGTACTCTCATTTTTTTACATATAGGTATCTCCTTGTGGTGGTTTTACCGTGCTAGGCAGCTGAACACCACAACTGCTCTCTCACTCCCCGTCCTCAGATGAGGAGGGAAAGAAGTAAAGGAAAGAACAACTCACGGGTTGAGATAAGGATAATTTAATTAAAGAGAAAAAATACATATTATTATTTAGGAAATATTATTATTAATTAAACAATTTAACTAAAGGAAAAAAAAAAAAGGAAAGGGGAAAAGGGAGGGGGAAAGGGAAAATACAAAACAAGTAAAGGCTATGTGGAAGTACAGAGGAAAAAAAATTACTCCCTACTTCCCACAAATGAGCGATGCTTGACCATGTCCTTGAAGCAGGGCCTCAACACACATAGCCGGTGTTCAGGAGGAGGACAGATGTTTTCACAACAAGAGCCCACCCCTCCCCTCTTCTTCCTTTTTCCACCTTTTATTGCTGAGTGTGACATCATATGGTATGGAATATCCCTTTGGCTGGCTTAGGTCAGCTGCCCTGGTGATGTTTCTTTCTCACTTTTTTGCCCACCCCCTAGGAGGGTTAGAGAAAGTCCTGATGCTGTGCCAGCACTTCTCAGAAGCAGACACAACACTGGTGTGATACCACTGCTGTTCTAGCTACAAGTGCAGAGCACAGCACTGTATGGGCTGCGGCAGGGAAAGCTAACATCCCAGCTGGACCCAGTACACTCCTGTCACTTTAAAGCTATGCCCTGCTCAGTGGCAAAATATAGGTGGGGGGTAGGGGGTTGATGGCCCTAGGTTGTTGCAGTTAGCTTTAATATTGCATAGGTCAGGATTATCTCAGTTGACAGTTTTCTTCAGGTTCTTATTCAAATAATACTCAATTTTATTTGGTTTATGTAAGGGAATATTTGTGTAGAGGTGAGGTAATTTTCTGAACGCCTGCCTTGCCTGCACCACCCCAGCCTCTCCTTGAGGAGTGTACATTTCTTATCTATGGCATGAGGAATATGTTTAACTGCAGTCTCTGATTCAGTCATTAGATGTCCCTGTGCACTGGGAGGGACTGTACAGTGCATAGTGCCTGATAAGCAAGGCAGAGTTGAACTACACTGGTTCTGGGAAGTCTGCATGATTCATTTACTCTTGTTACTATCCTATTAAATACATTTATCCTCTTTAAGGTCTGTTATTTACCATTTGGCAGAATCTAAGTGATTTCATATCCAGAAACATCAATTGGCTAATCCTACTTAAGTAGCATTGTTCCTTTACTCACTAGGACAAGATGCTGTCAACTGGCCTTTAAGTCAACCTCTTTGGTTTGCCCAGTTTAGATTAATTAGCTTCACCAATGAGGTGAAGCCAATTAGCTTCACTAAAGGTCAGACTGAGTTGCTCATGTGCCATGAGCATCTCTGCATCTTCCTTTCCCTCTCTGCTTGCACCTGTGCCTTTTTCCAGCTGTCTGACATTTGCTCCCTACCCATCCTCCTAGTGCAATATAAAATCTCCTGAATAACAGAGAAGATTTTGTGAGGTTGAAAATTTGTTGATTTTCTCAGAAGTTTACAGTTTTTCATTAGACTGGAATTCCAGACTTAGCAGTTTTATAGTCATGTCCCCTCGTATTTGCCACAAGTTAGTTAAGAAGCACTAAAAAAAGTGAGCAATTAATCATAAAACACAAAGATGGGTATAAAATACTACACAGTTATTCCCTTGAGACCATAATCAACTTCAGCAACAGCACTGACTGCACAATTAAAGCAAAGCAGAGCAGTTTGTCTTATATTGAAAAGATAATTGTTTTCTGCCTTATCAGGAAGAGGAATGCATATTCACAGTGCACTCAACAAGTGCTGGAAGTTTCTGCACCAACCATCAATACCAAAGTATCTATCCTGCATTTGTGGACATGAAATAAGCCTTGCAAATATGCCTTGCAAAAACTGAGGAGAGAAAAGATGCTTTTCTGCCCTCTGACTTGGCAAGCTGAACTCATGCCTTACAATATGTTCATACTCTCTAAAGCTTCAGCAGCTATCAAGTGAAGTTCACAAAGCCCTTTTATATTATGGAGTGGAAAATATATTCTTTAGCATCAGAATTCACTGATATTTAATGTTTTTTCTCTGTAATGACGTCTGTGCAAATGTAACAAAAGCAAATACTGTAGCAGTGATTCTAACTACTTTCCAAAAACACTGAAAGAAATGCTGGCATTTTAATGGCAATTTATTCTCTGCAGTTTAACAAAGATGTATGTTCCTATTATTTGCATTATGTTGCTTCAAGTATTATGTGTAGGACTGTAGGTTTCCCCACCCTCATGATATGTTTCAGGAAAAATATTTTTAGTGAACCTCTTACTTTTCATTATTTTTATATTCTGTAGAAAATACCATAAATGACTTTTTAAAATTTCTGACAAAATGTGTCATGATACATTTGCATTTGAACCAATCTTTGTGGCGTCCAGATGCATTTAAATTTTTGTATTAAAAATTAGTAAATAAATAATAAGGTCTCTATGAAACTGCAGCCAACTTTTATAATCCAGTCACAATCCAAAACAAACCAAAATCTAAAATTCAAAACAAAGAGCTAGTTTGGCTTGATGTTTTATTTATACCATGTCTTTGCCACTTATTTATATCATTCTAAGATTTCTGTCTCTGTAAATTGTGGCTGACAATCTGAGAAGGAGACAAATACATTTATTACATTGAATTAGAAAATTATTAACTTAACTAAATAAACACTTGTATACAGGGTTTCTGTCATACAAATGTGCAAATGTGCTACACATTGTTCACAAGCAGAAACAGTAGTTTTGATTAGACTAATCATGTACTTTAATTATACATTTGTTCGTAGAACTCAAGCCATGTGAGGGAATTAAGAGTACACTTGGGACACTGTTACAGGACCCTTCAGATTATAGCTCTCCATCTGTTGTGTGTTAAGGGAATTAGAATAAAGCTAATTTAAGAGCTGAAAGGCAATGCACTTTCACTAAAAAAGCACAAATCCAGTCTACTAAGAGGGTTACAAGAAGAATCATTAATGCAAATATAAGATACTTATCTGATGTTACTGGCTCTGTGCATTGTTCTGGAAGGAGAAGCTGTCTTCCAGTTCAGCAGATGTCCTCCCTTCAGCCTCTGCAAGTTTGCAGTAGACCCATCTGCTGCAATCCTTATCTGAATTCTATAGAAGAAAATTAAGTCCCATGTGGGACTTTTTAGTTACTTTCATAAAACGCTTAAACTGACAACTATTCTACAGCATGAAATTCTTTGAGGAAAATAATATAACTTAACCAATACAATAAAATTAAGCCTGTAACATAACATATAGCCACCCAAATTTATGTTACATTAACTGCTTTTCTGAATTAAAGTCAACTATAATATGAAAACATGTATCCTTCTTTGTGAATACTGATGTGATTTTGAAGAACTGATTATATATTACAGAAACCTTCTTGTATTTTTAGTAGTCTCTGTAATGTTGAATGAAGAACTATGTGTCTTTATGTTTCTCAGCCAACCTAGTGGTTGTATTCAATAGAGAAATGATATTTCTGCCAGGAGAACCACTTGTACCTCTAGATCTGGGTATATAGAATCAGAATTCTACATCACCATGAATGACATTTTTATCCAGCCTTGTTCCCATGAGACAGGCAACATGCATGGGTTCAAAACAGCTCCTATAAATTATTTACCAGTTTTCCTTATTTGTTTATTTTGTTGTGATATTTGCTGGGTAAGCAATGTTTCCAAATTGCTACAGGAAATCAATGTCAAAAGTCTTGCTGGTGGAATTCTAATGAATTGGAAAAAATTTGCCCTGTTACTTAATCTCTGATGCCTTTGTTATCGGGAATATTTTTTGTCACATGTGATAAGACTTATTCTTACTGCATTAAGAATAAAATGAATACTGATAAGAGGCTATTACAAATTACGAAAAATTGATCAGCCTGTCATATTGTGGCAGAACAGAAGTCTGTTTCTGTATTCAAAAAAAAAAAAAAAACATTATGAAAGAACATGGAGTACTCTAGCTCACTTTCAAAGCCAATGTAGAAATATTGACAGTGGTCCTACACACAGATTTGTAAAGTATTTCTAAGATTAGACATCTCTCCATGTCTCCCAAACTTTTATCTGACTTATGAAAATTCTAGGATATTTAGGCATAAGTCACCTTTTTTTCTTGGGTGCTTAATGAATATGCATAACACCATATTTCATTGATTTACATCATTATTATTCCTCACATTGCTATTATTAAGTTTTTGCTGCTATTGGACCCTCTGTTTTTCTCTCTGTCTCTCTTATGACCCATTTTATTTCATTCTAACATCTGCATTCCATTCTCTTTTAATTTTGTAGGTTTGTTTGGGTTTTTACACTTGGTTTCCCATTATGCTTCTGGATGAAATCCTGGTCTCTATGAGGGATTTTTGCTAATCAGTTCCATAACAACAACTCATCCTTTTAATCTATACAAATCATCTTCTCTTTTCTGACTATCATGTGTCATAGTGCCTAAAGCATGTTTGGAGTTTTTATTGATAAGTTATGTTTTTTAGCACAGAGCTTAAAAACATGTAACATTTCCCAGAGTGGCCACTGACCATTGCATATCCTACCACAGTGTTAGACTTCCTGTGAAAAGAATATCTCAAACGGTGTCCCACATACATGTTGCAGGAGTAGATTTGGCAGACTTTTGACCCCAAATCCAGACAGCACTAATCATGAAAGCTAGAGTCCTGAAGATATCACTTCAAGAAACTGTCCCATTCGATTGTCAGAAGGCCTGTCTATCAACAATTTGTACAGCACCCTGCCCGATATAACTAACCCAAAACCCTGACCTGAAGCTCAGATCAGCCACAGACATCCCACAAGCTTATTCATGAAAGCCTTTAGCACACAGAAAAGTAGCTTATTAATAAGTGTTTTTTTTTTTGTTTTTTTTTTTTTTTTTTTAAATCAGCTGCCCAGATTGCATTGCTACTAACAAGGTGCAGCAATGTAATTTCAGGGAATCCCACTTAGTGAGGCATTCCCTTGCATTGTTCTCAGATAGCTATTTTATTTCCCAGAACAGTCAATGCCTTCCAGCTTCCAGTTTCTACACTAAGTTATAGAGACATGCCTGCCTTGGATGAAAATGAGATCCAGGGGGAAAAAAATATGGAAAGAAAAATGGGGATAAGTAACCATTTAATGTTTTCTTCAGTATGAAAAAAATGGTCAGAATGCTGCTTTCACCTTGTCCTTGTAGTGTAGCATGGAAAATCATATGCTTATTCATTTCCTAGGGTAAACCAAACACCCTATGACAGAATTCCTATGAAGCAGGGCCATTTGACTGATTCAAGGTATTTGAGCAAGTAGCCTATATAGAAAACCCACCTCTCTATATTCAGAGAAAACTTAAGTCTCAAGAAAGCAGGACCTTCTTGACATACAACGGACACATTTACCCATGTGGAGACAGTAGGGCAAGACAATATGTTCAAACCCTGCATGGGCTTCCCACGACAGGAGCTACCACATAACCCAACCCAGGATTCCACATGGTTCTTTGCTTCAAATAAGGATGAACATGGCTAATAGTTACTGCTAAAAAAATAAAAAATAAATAAAAAGTAACATGGATCTTTGCACTGCCTGGCTGCTTACATTCTTTTTTTTTTTTTTTCTTGTCCCACTTTCACAGGCAATTCTGAGCATGTGCTGCTGTGGCCCTACCATTAGCTCATTACAGAATCACAGAACTTCTAGGTTGGAAGAGACCTCAAGATCATCAAGTCCAACCTCCGACCTAACACTAACAGTCCTCCACTAAACCATATCACTAAGCTCTACATCTAAATGTCTTTTAAAGACCTCCAGGGATGGTGACTCCACCACTTCCCTGGGCAGCCCGTTCCAATGTCTAACAACCCTTTCAGTAAAGTTCTTCCTAACATCCAACCTAAAACTCCCCTGGCGCAACTTAAGCCCATTCCCCCTCGTCCTGTCACCAGGCACGTGGGAGAACAGACCAACCCCCACCTCGCTACAGCCTCCTTTAAGGTACCTGTAGAGAGCGATAAGGTCACCCCTGAGCCTCCTTTTCTCCAGGCTGAACAAGCCCAGCTCCCTCAGCCGCTCCTCATAGGACTTGCTCTCCAGGCCCCTCACCAGCTTTGTTGCTCTTCTCTGGACTAACTCAAGCACCTCGATGTCCTTCTTGTAGCCAGGGGCCCAAAACTGAACACAGTATTCGTGGTGCAGCCTCACCAGAGCCGAGTACAGGGGGACGATCACTTCCCTAGCCCTGCTGTTTCTTATACAAGCCAGGATGCCATTGGCCTTCTTGGCCACCTGAGCACACTGCTGGCTCATATTCAGCCGACTATCAACCAATACTCTCAGGTCCTTCTCTGCCTGGCAGCTTTCCAACTATTCCTCTCCCAGCCTGTAGCTCTGCTTGGGGTTATTGTGCCCCAGGTGCAGGACCCAGCACTTGGCCTTGTTGAACTTCATGCAGTTGACCTCAACCCATCGGTGCAGCCTATCCAGATCCTCCTGCAGAGCCTTCCTACCCTCGAGCAGATCGACACATGCACCTAACTTGGTGTCATCTGCAAACTTACTGAGGGTGCACTCAATGCCCTCATCCAGATCATCGAGGAAGATATTAAAGAGGACCGGCCCCAGCACCGAGCCCTGGGGAATGCCACTAGTGACCAGCCTCCAACTGGATTTGAATCCATTCACCACAACTCTTTGGGCCTGGCTATCCAGCCAGTTTCTAACCCAACGAAGTATACGCCAGTCCAAGCCAAGAGCAGCCAGTTTCTTGAGGAGAATGCTGTGGGAAACGGTGTCAAAAGCCTTGCTGAAGTCAAGGTAGACCACATCCACAGCCTTTCCCTCATCCACCCAGCGCATTACTTTGTCATAGAAGGAGATCATAAACCCATGCTGACTGGGCCTGAGTGCCTGCTTGCCCTGCAAGTGCTGCGTGATGAATTAGCTGCTTGTGAACACAAATGGACTTTGGGTATTGTTACACAAGTTACAGGTCTCAAAAGAGGTCATTCAAACTGAAACCATAGACATCCATAGTAAGCAAGGCAGAGGTAACCCTCCAAAGGCATTGTTTCTTTTCATCCTAACCTATTCAACCTTCTTGAGGAAGTAAATTGAAGATGCAACCCAGTGCCACATGTACCCATGTCCTCATGTCCCCATGCATGTGAAGAAAGGTCAATGAGACTTGTATGTTTTAAGTGTTATTTTATAAAAATGTTCTATAAAAAATGAATATTTTTGATGGAAGCTAGTGCCCAGGAAACCATCTGATCCCCCTAAGAGCCTCCAGCCTAAACTGATGATGCCAGTGAAGGTGTTGATTTCCATAATCAGGACCTGTTTGCAGAAGCAGATCTCCAGCAGGCAGCAGTAAAATAGCTGCCACTAGCATCCTCAAGACATGGCAACAGCTGCCTCTGATAACCTTCAAGCACTGTGTGATACTAGCTCTTATTATGTTTGTTACCATAGTGCTTAGGAAAGTGGAGCTTCCACAATATATACACAGCATCCCTGCTCCACAACAGCTTCTTATCTAAATAGACAAGCTGATAAAAGCTAGCGCAAAGGATTAAATATACAAACAGAGCAAGATGAACAACTGCCTGCAAATTTCATCTTAGCTACTCTTGTTTACTTGTCCTTTAGGCAGAGTTTAATTAGTAAGGGATTAGCTGACAGATAGTCAGAAGTTGGTAAAGAGAGTCAAGGAGAGGGAGGGAGGCTGAGATGGCAGTCTGTGAGAGAGGAAGCTCAGGGGTTGCAGAAGGCGGCTGCATGGTACAAGGGAGAAGTATTCATAAGCCAGACTGTAAAAAGGCAGACTGATGGCTGAAGTGTTAACTGTAAAGGGAAAGAGGCAGAATCCTGTCTTGCCATTAATGGGTTTATAGCAAGGAGGCAGTCCTGAATGGTTATTGCTGTTAGAAAACTCAGTCTGCCTACAGTGTGTCTCACTCAGGGGCTCATCATTACAGGGGCATAGCTGTTATTTAGAATGCTATTTTTTTTAACTTCCGCAGAACCAAAATCAGTCTTGAGTTGGTTCCTCCAAAAGCTTTTGAGTGGCTGAGTGCTGATGTGGTGCAAAAAGCTGGTGCATCCTAGCAGGTGCCTATGCTTTGCTGTTCCAGATCAGATAGCTGAGCAGCCACAGGGACTCCCATCTCTTTAAATCCCCACTTATTTCAGGGCTGAGATGGCAGGAATCCACATAAAATGTCATTTTCCATTTGCATTGAGCAGAGCACCAAGTCTAGCTAAAAGCAAGGACTGGCTTTTGGAGCGTGCTTTGTATTGTGTCATGGGGAAGCTGGAGACCAGCCATCAAGGTAGCCATCAAGAAATGGGAGTCAGAATTAAAAAGATGTCAGAAAAAAATGTGTGAAATAAACTGTCATGATAAAAAAAATCCAATGCAGGGGGTGAGAATGAAGGTACAGTGGCATTGTTTCTTTTTCCTAATAAAAATGTAAGATATGCAGCCTTTCTAAATGATAATTCTCCTGTGAATTCTGAAGGCAGGGAGATATCTATGTGTTGCTGTAGGCTCCAGTGAAATGTAGATGCAAGGAGAAACTGCCAGTGGAGGGTGGTATTGTACAATATAAAATAAGTAGCTTCTCATACTTTGGAGTTACCAACCAGGAGTAGCAGTTAAACCCCACAGAAATCCTCCATCCTTAGTTTCCAAGATAACACACAGTGGTAGGCTGGAAAGCACCTTCAGATGAAGGACATGGAGAAGATGAGAAAACTGCAGAAAGAAGTACAATGAAATTAGGAGATGGGCTCAAATGGTCACAAAAGAGAAGGTAGAAATGGAGAGGATGCAAACCAGAGGAAAGAAGACCAGACAGGAGAAATGGTCACTAGGGTGGAGAATCAAAATGGGATGTTTGAGTAAATACTACCTTGGTGGGAAACATAAATTAATATGTGTGTGTATATTATATATATGGAAAAATAGATCAGAGAAAAATTGAAGGGTTAATTTAGGGTTAATTCTGGACTGAATGGGGAGGAACAGTACCTCACCCAGGAACAACAGATTTCCTGATGCAGATTCTCCCTTCCTGCCATCCATGTGCAATATCAATGCTATTCAGAGGGTAATAGCACCCTAACTGAAGGATGCAGGTTATAAGCTGGAAGTAACAACCACAACTGATCCTGCTTATACTTTGAAAACGTTTTTGAACTCCTGTCCTACTTTGGCCAATCCTGTATTCTCTTTTCTGAGAATGGGTCATCTTTAACTGAACATTTATACAGTGTACCTTGGATCATCGAAGCCTAGTTTAGCAATCACTGATAAGAAGTGTGATTTTAAAATACAAACCTGAACATGTGATTGACACCATTTCTAACAATGCACACAAAGGAACTCTTGCCAGACCCCAAAATTCTCCTTCAGAAATGAACAAATTCTAGAATTTATTGTTTTTCTTAATCTAAATTTTTCTTTCTTTAAAATATAATTTCATCTTTTTATACATAATATACTCCTAACTGTACATGGAGTAAAATCTTGTTCTGTGTAGGTTAGACTTTAAAATATTTGTGTGTAAATATATTGGCCACATCAAAGAATCACATTGAAAATACTGTTTGGAGAAAAATGTGGCTTGTGAAGGACCTATAGCAGACTAAATTGATGTTGAAACAAATTTGAAAAAGTTACTTGCCCATTTACAGTTGTTTCTGTTCACTCACTGTGAGAGAATTATAAAACCACAAAATGGATACGGTAGGATGGGATGTTGGATATCATCTAGTCTAACCACACATTAAGACCCAGGTCAGTCAGAACAGGTTTCTGAGGACCACATCCAGTTCAATTTTGAATATTCTCAAGAATAGAGACTTTACAACCTCTCTGGAGAGCACCTTTCCAGTGTTCGATCAACCTTATATACAAAAATGTATGCTTAAATGTTTAAACAAAATTTCTGGCATTTTAGTGTGTGATCATTGCCACCTATCCTTTCAAGAGACACCACAAAGAAGAGGTTTGTTCTGTTTCTTTTGCCCCTTCCCATCACTTACTTTAAAAAATGTTGTTAAGATCCCCCTGAGTCTTCTCTTCTCAAAGTTAAACATCCCAGAACTACTCAGAATGCACAGTAGTGCATGTATAATACATTTCACCCTATAGACTAGTACACTGAAACTGAAAACACTTCCAGAAATAAAAATCTGTAAGAAAGAAAAAATAATGGCAATCAGCAACTTCAAATAAAGCAAGGTCACAACCTGACTAAATAATATATGACAAATTCTCAAGCTGCTTAATGAAAATGAAAAAGCAATATTTAAACATGAGAATGACTTCAAAATTAGGACTTCCAGAAACAATAAAAATATACCTTATTTTTCACAGAAAATAGTCAAAACATTTTTTTTTTTCTGTTTGGAATGTACAATGAATAAGATCTATTGTTTATTCTCCATAAGTTTATCAATAACAAAATATCAAAATGAGAAAGGGCAGTTTAACAATACAAACAAGAATTATAACATGGTTTGAAAGAACTAGTACAAACTTCTCTGTGTCATTAGGCTGTATCAGCTGCATTTCCAAAGTGAGAGTATGGTCAGGCACTGGAATAAGTTCCCCAGGGCAGTGGTCATGGCATCAAGCCTTCCAGAGTTCAAACAGCATTTGGACGACACTCTCAGACATATGGTTTTGGGTGGTCCTGTGTGGAGCCAGGAGCTGGACTCGATTATGTTTGTGAGAAGAGAGTGAAATCCATCAATACGATAAAATAAGCTTATTTAGATGATAGGCCAGGACATGTAAACTCAATTTGCTTGGTATGTTACTCAAAGTAACTAAAGCAAAAAGACCAATAATACAGATAACAGCAGTGTTTACGTTACTTAAATACTTCTCCAAAGCTTGCAAGGCATAGTTCAATGCAACCTCAAAACTACTTCCATTTTTTTGCATTTTGTTAAAAAATTCCTGGAGTTAAGTTTGGATATTTACACTTGCTAGAATTAAACTTAGTTTATGACAGTTACCATCACATGTGTAGATCAGGAAGTTTTGGGGTATGGTCAGGACCAAAAGAGTCCTGCTGACTGTTGGAGCTGGTCCAAGGTTCACCTGTTCCTTACTGAAAAAAAAAAAAAAAAAAAAAGCAACACTCATTTCCTGAAAAAGGACAGTAAGAAATTTTTAGCAAAGCACTTAAGCTTAGCATAGTATAGCTTCCACCAAATAAATAAATAAATTTGCATACATGCTGTGCATATTTTTTAATTTTTCTGGTTAGGTTTTAAATTTTTCTTCTCTCAACAGTTTAAGTGCCACACAACACTGGTGCACATACTAGCTTTTTTGTAAGGCCATTTCTTCAGCCAAAAATTCTTGCCTTCTAGATCAGTCCTGTGCACAGGAAATATGGTCCTTTCATATCTCACTCTCATCTGGTAAATTTAAAAAGTAAAATACTGATGAACCAGTGCAGCTGTTGTGCTTGAATAGGTGGGGAAAAAAAAACTGTGAAAGAAAAAAGAGAACAGTGTTAGACTCAGCAGTAAAGGGCCAAATTTCTCGCAGAGGAAATGCCAAATTTCTCACAAAGTAAAAGCTAAGCTAGTATGGGGATACAAGCACACCAAACACTTCATATTTTCCCTTCTTACCTTCTTACTCACTATTAAATATCGTCTTCCAATTGTCATAACATGAAGTGGAGCTATCAGCTAATCATGTCTTTCCTGCTTCTGTTTAGACAATATATATATTAAAAGACCACATCTCTGCATGTCTTGCTTCACATAGAGAAACACATTTGGTAATTTTAGTTTTTTATAACTGGTAACTGCAATATTCGATTTAATTTGCTATACTGCCCAGGACTGTTTTGTGAGCAGTGAGTCCATCAACTAACTCTAGATTTAGCTAATAGCTAAAACAAAGGTTCTTTCTAAGTAGCAAGAGGAAAACAATTTGGAAGAAACATGTTTCAGCTCAATACAACCCCCCATGATATAAACTTCAGCAGTTCCAGGAATAACAGAAAATTGTGTATGGGTATGCAAGTAACTACATGTTAATCTGTCTAAGCGGATGTACTGTAGTCTTTATCTCCACTGACTGGAAGCTAATGGTCAGCTTGCTGTATCACTGCCAACTAGAAATAACAATAACAATAATAATAAAAAAATCTCTTTTAGGTGTTTAATGATAGCAAAGAAAGATCATGTAACTAATAATATAAGCATAATTTATCCGAGATCATCCTGAAACAGCAGACTGTAGTATTTTTCTCATAATTATGTTGAATTACTCAGTTAATACCATGCTTTTTCCAAACCCTTATCTCCCTTATCAAACAAAACAACATCTAAATTCATTAATCATTTTAACAATGTACAGCATAAAAAGATTTATAAGAAAACACTGATGATGGTGTCAAGCAGGAGTTGTCAGGGATGTGTCTGCAACTCCTCATGAAAATATATGCCCTCAGCATTTGTTCCCATTCTAAATAGTAAGAGGTGCTAGCACTGCTTAACTGTGTCAGCAACAGCAAAACAGCAAAGCCTTTTAAAGACCCTAGAGAATATTAGGGAAATCTTTTTCTTACAGAAGAGGTATAATATTATGTTCCTGAAAGGGGACAGAGAACTGCATTAATCCATCACCTGCTTCAGAATGGGTTTCCACATCACCTTGTGTTCAGAATGGGTTTCCACAGAGTTTGCTGAGACTGTAGAGAAATGTATCAGGCTCCTCACCTTGGAGGAGAAAGGTGTTTGTCATAGGAAAGAGATCATGTTGCTACACCACTCAGTATGAGCCGTTCTTATAACTCCTTGATGTTAAGCTTGATGTTACTCGCAAAGTAGTCTGGGTTAGGGACTACAGCTCAGTGTCTATCAGTAGTCATGTTGGACCAGATCAAAGGCCCAGTTAATCTTCTATCTCAGCTACATTTATGACCAATAGTAGATGGGTAGGGAAAGAATATAAGGAACAGGAAAGCAGAAAATTATCTAGTTCCTAGCTTGCCCTCTCAGTGTTTGACAGTGATTAATGGACTTTGTGCATTACTGAAGAGACTGAAATGGGAACAGCATATGTATCCCATTTCATGATGACCATTCACAAATTTCTTGAATTCCTTCTTATTTTTATGTAAAGGAAGTAAATTTTTCAAAACACAAATAAGTACATTGGAAAATGAATTGTTATGTCAAGCTGCTGAGTCCAACATGAAAGGCTCAGGAATGAGGTAGAAACAGATACCAGAAAATTAAACTGGGGATTTTCCTCTTCTCATATTATGAGAAAAACTAAATAATGTAATTATCTCCTCTACCTCTCTGTCATCTCGCTTTCAGGCCAAAGACTCCTAGCCTATGTAACATTCCCTTACATGGAAACCATTCTGCAGCTTAGTTATTCACATTCAGCATCAGGACACAGATCTGTATCTTTTCACTGTTACTGAAATCAAAATTTTAATGATTCTGAACTATTCTGTACCACTAGCAAATTTTGTCATCATATTACTTGCACCCACACCCACCCCCTTCCAGTTTAAAATCTAATGGTAACACCTAGCTATTGAAATGCTTGCTTCTTTCCCTTAGCTCTCATTTTATAACAAGCTATTAATACAGAATATTTTTTTTTATTCCATGACAGTTTAGTTTTTTAAGGGTGGACAGCTTAAAAATTGTTGGATATCCAAGAACATTGTATCAGCCATCATTGGCTGATACATATTCATACATATGCTGAATAGCATATTCTTGCTATCATACTTATTTATTTTGTTATGAATTATATCAATTTCCCTAGTACTGAAGTTGGAATTCCTGAGATGTTGTTCTCCAGGTTAGTACCAAAATCTTTCCAAACCCTCTTTCCTTTGGTATACAGGCTGTTTTAAAGAGTCAGTTGCACAACCCAGAAATCCAGAACATTAACCTCTGGTTTTCTTATGATTTCCTTGGATCACCGATATTTTTCTTGTATATTTCTCACATTATAATTCACTGCTTTAATCAAAATTAAATTATTACTCCAATTTGGCATTTACTCAAACTAACAACTAACTAAATTTCCACAGCATTTGCTGCATTACTGTTATTTTAATGACACCCCGATAGAAATGTAGGTAGGAATTTCAATGTGTTATCCCAGTATTATCACTGTGTATGGCCACCAGCAAAGGGAGTTGTATGACTCTCTTCCAGGACACACTGGCCAAGGTCAGTTTTGAGGGGACAATGAAGGAATTTCCAGATGAAATAGGTTTAAAAGAACCATTGATCTGAAAAGCAAGAGGACATTTGCAAGAAAAATATCTTGACACTGATCAGTTCATTCAGACAGAAAATATCATTTCTTAGTGTCAAACTATCTTTCCCTTATGTGATCTTATTTGGTCCCTGCTAAGGAGAGACATGAGAAAGAGGAATTTTCTAAGAAATATAAAGAAAAAAAATAAAAAAAAAAAACCATAAGATTTTTTGGACCTTCCTGGAAGATACGGGTTTGTGCTATTGTTTTGTTGTTGTTGTTGTTGTTTTGTTTTGTTTTATTTTGTTTACTTACTCACTAAATATAAGTTTTACATTAGTTCAGGAAGAAAAAGAAAACACAATGTCTGGGCAACAGTCGTTGGCAAGGTACAAATACTACCCAAGTGGAAAAGCTTAACAAAAAGACAACTTGTTTTCTTCACAAAAAAAAAAAAAAAAAAAAAAAAAAAAAAATTAATAAAAGGAGTAGTGCCGATGACTAACTTTCATATAGAAACTAGAATGTCTGAAAAATAAAATAATAATTCATCTCTTTTTTAATTAAAAAAAAATACTTTGTGAAATATTTCATCAACATTTTAATTGCATGAGAAAGAGAAAAAAATCTTTCTTACATCTAGTTTCTTGTTTGTTCCTACAGATGCGTTTCTAGCTCTCCAATTTTGTCCCTTCCATTTGCAGATACAGAGTCTGAGACACAAGGCTTGGTTTGGCCAAACTCAGTAGCAAAGAATGGAGCAGAAGAACCCAGGTTTCCTTCATTTTTATCAGTTGCAGGATACCAATCTGGATCCTGCAGAGGCAGAGAAAGACTTGGGATTATAAAAAATACTTCATAAGTACAGATCTACCCTTCCTTGTGGTGAGGTAAGTTTCTCAGGGAAATGCAGCATGGAAATAAGTAAAACGGTTTGCTTGACCAGAAGGATAATATAACTCAGAACATCTAAAACTAGAACACAAACTTAGATGATTTAGACTGCTGTTTGGAAGAGAAGATCTGTCTTTCTTGCATTGGGAACTTTAGTTAGCTGGCACCCTGATTTCCATACCTAAGTAGGGTACATAAAATTTAACACTATACATAACTACTTTTAGATCATCTTTATGTGGCAACGTCTTGAACCTCAATCTTGCCCACTATTTACATAAAACATCTTCAAAACAGGATTCTCAATGGCCTAAATTGTTATTTTTCTGCAAACAAAGGAAACAGCTTTTGTTGTATTTAAACAACATGTCAGCATACCATTTTAGATATGTGCAGTGATTCTTTGAGTTGACCATTGACAGGTCTGATTTAAAACATTTACAAGCACTTATTTTGGATGAATGGATATTTTAGAATACAGTTTTGCCCTTCCCATGTCTTGGTAGTGTATTTGTAGTGCACTATTTAATTTCAGTTGAATATTTTTAATTGCCTCTTTAAGAATATATAATTATTGTTGACAGCAAACCAACTAGAAGAAATGCTTCCAGATTAATTAACAGTGACCTATAATTAAACACTACAGTACTTAGAGATGGAGTGGTCCCTAGATAATATTGCTTTAGCTTTAATGAGTGTTTATCATTCTTGTTTGCTTCCACTGTGCCAGTTATCAAGGTTAGTTTAAAAAAAAAAAAAAAAAAAAAAAAAAAAAAAAAAACTTAATTAAATGGAAATACATAGAAGGCACTGCCTTAACAGAAAACAGCTTGAAATATTCATCATTTAAGCAGCATCCCAATGTATGCAGACTCCCACCCTACAGCTTTTAGTCAAATTTTACCCATGGAGCTCAATATTTTCTGAAAGTGATACTCGACGCTAAACAACACTGTGGTATCTTCTAGGATTGTTCCTGCACAAGTTTATTTTAAATTCTCTCAAAGATACAAAGCATATATTATTAAATGCGTATCTTCTCCTATATGAGAATGGCTCACTCAACACTTTTAAAACAAAGGATTTTTGATTCTTGCTTCAGACTCCACTAACAACTCTGCATAGTAATTAAGTAAATCTCTTTATTGCACTTTTTAAAATTTAGTCCAATGCTTAAATTAGATTCCTAATGGAATTAAAGGATCACATTCCCACCAAATTCCATAGGGAGTTTTGTATCTAGGGTTCTCTGAAGAAATGGCCTATGATTTCCAGAAATCTGCACTTTCAGAAGATGATGCTAGAAACAGTGGATTCCACTACCATAAAAAAATTCCCTGTGCTTCCAAAAGGTGCAGATCCAGACCTGAAGCAATCAACAGTAAGATAACATATTAGGGGAACTTCCATCTTTCATCTGTAACATGCTTATAAATAAGTGCTAAAGATTATGTGGATCATAGAGGTAGTCTGTATTGACTATACCACATTCCATATGATTATGACATATAAAATATGTAAAGTTGAATACTGGTACTGCTAAATAATGATCCTTCTTTAACACTCAAATTTTCTCTGGTATATATCCTGATCATCTCCACTTCTGACTTTCATTGTGCTACTGACAAGGTCTTCCTAATTTGTTTTGTTAGAACGGTAAAACAATGTAAATGATACAATATATATAAAGCATTACAATGAGCACTGGAAATAAGAAAAAGATTGGGAAAATAAGAAAAACAGGCCTTGTTGGTCTCAGCTCAGTCTGGTCCAAGTAGTTAAAATTAGGCTACCTCAGGAAGGGAGGGAGGTTGTCATTGTTTAAATCCTAAGTAAAAATAGAATACTGATTGGGTTCAAATGAAGGTTGTTCTTAAAGCAACTTGAACTTGCAGTACTAGAAAACACAGTTGCTGCCAGTCTAGATATTTCCTAATCTAAAATCCAGTTGCACAGAAATCTCTGAGACAGACATTTACAAATACCTTCCTGGTAGTTTTTTAGGTTTATTGAAACACTATAAAACATTCTTGAAAACAAAAAGTATGGCACTTTTACACATTCCAAATATGTAACAGGAATAGTTATTTGGGAAACAAGAATAGAGCTGTTTGAAAACTGTATTCACTCACTGCCAGTTCTTGGCCCAGTTATAGCTGTATGCATCATTTCCCACCATGTTTTTTTTTGTTTGGTTGGTTTTTTTTTTGTTTGTTTGTTTCATTTTATTCTTCTTCCATGCACCAGGTTCCCTCCCCCACAACCAACTTGGAATCAACTTGTGCCAGCCCTGAACATTGCTGCAATTTACTGCTGAGTCACATCATTTCCCTGCTGTCATAGAACATCATCATCAATTCTATGACAGAAATATCACAACAACAACTTTTTGGTATGAGGATGGAGAGGGGCTTCCAATTCAAATGTAGTGGGAAAGCAGAATATAGTATGTTCTTTCAGAGAAGGCTCTCTTCCTTTTTAAAGGAAGTTCCCTTTTTTTTGCGATCACAGGTTTGGAAATAGCACAATCATCTTTCCCCATGATTTTGCCTCTGCTCACTTGCCATACCTCTGGAATGCCCAAATGATCAGTGTTTGAAGACAATGGGCACTAGAAGAGACTTCCGTTGTTTATCATGGTGGTGCTGAAGTCTACTGGGGTTGACAGATGCTGCTCCAGAAGGTTAATAAGATGAAGAAAGCTCTTCCAGCTGGACCGTAAGAGGGATTATGTCTGAGCAGCAGATAAAAAGATTATTCCCGAAACAGACACTGCTTTTTTTTAAAACGTCGTCACTCCTGTCTTACCACTCCAGTCCCCCAGGCTAGAAGTGTTTGCATTGGAGGTGTTTTTCCAGCTCCTGAATTCTGGCACCTGTTCCACTCTTCACCTGCTTGCAATTCAAAGCAGCCAACATCTGAGGACACCTGAGGAAATAATAAGGAAAAAAAAAAAAAAAAAGAGGGAATATATTTGAAGATTTTAATTGTTAAAAAAAAAAAAAAATCTTCTACTTGACCTCAACTTTCTTATTTCCTGCAAGATTATTCTTGAAAACTGTGAATGATCAATAGACAGCATGCATTTGAAAACTGGATTAATATTTTTGGTCATTTGCTTTGCTCTCCAGGTTCAGGAAAGCAGAGGTAAGTTCATATATAAAAGGATTATATTAATTAACTTTAATAGGTTAAAAAAAAAAAAAAGGAAAGAGAAAGATCAGGTCATTTTGTGATTATCTAATTATTTGTTTGGAATTTGGTGTCTTGACAATTCAGATATAGACAGCACAGTTGGTGAGACAGCTATGAAGTTGGAAATGTTGACAATATTTCTCATGTGCATTCCCTTGCCTTTACATTTTCTATAAGAGATGCATTTTAGTTTCCATTCACCTGCATATGATCTGTTATGAATATATATATGTATTCATAATATATATATATAATATATATGTATATATAACTTCAAAAACAATTATATGGAAGGAACAAAACAGCTGAAATAACATCTAAGGAAGTGTTGACGTTGAAGATTATCTGCTATCTTTGAAATGAAGAGAAAGTATATTTTTGTATTTACCAGCTATTATCAGAAACAACTTAAAAATTTTTAGAAATACAGATTTCGGAGGAATAGAACATACTGCCAAATAAAAAAGAAAAAACAATGCTAAGAAAGATTATACACAGAACAGAATGAGCAGGAAAATATAATTACAATAGGAAAATGAAAAGGAAATATCTGCTAACACAAGTACATATTTGGAAAAGTTAAAATAGAAAGAAACCACCCTATAATTATAATAACATGACAAAAGATATTCCTTTTGTGATGGAATCATAATCATCCATATTTAAATGCATTCCAATAAACAGGTCTCAATGAAAATAAAATAAATAAAATAAAGAATAATATGTGAAATTATTTGCAAGTAAACAGAAATACTGACAAATTTGATGTACTTAGTACAACAGCTAGCTACTGCTCCCTTTAAAAACATCACAAAGTTCACAGAAATTTTAAAGCTTCTTCAACAACAGAAAACAAAAAATGGTGGTGTGATTTTTTTTCCCTGTATGATTCCATATGCAATTTAGATGTTTGGGGAAAGTGTTTAATTTGTGGGGAGTTTTCTTATTAACTTTTCTGTCTATGTTTGATATTTTAAAAATTAAATTAAAAGTAGACTGCTTTATGCTTTGCCCACATGAATGACCTCCCATTTTCTTCCAACTGCAAGCATTTTAATTAAATGCAAAGAATATAAAATAATAAAAGTCTTCCCAACGGTATTGAAATAGAGATGGCGTGAAGCATAGTTAACTGTCAATAAGAATTGGAAAGTTTTATTTCCACATCATTTGTTTTTGAGTCTTGTTCTTCTGTGTACAGATTTTCTTTAAAAAATAATTCAGTTCATGTATCTTCTTGATATTATGTAAATCTTCTCTTGTGGACAATTACAGTACTGAAAATATGTTTGGGAAAAACTAATGCATTAGCTAACACTACATTTATATTCTACTGTTCTTTGATTTTACCTTTTAATTTCATGCAAATAGTCTTATTTTATCATTAATGATACTTTGGAACTATAGCAAAAATGAGAGAATGAATGATAGTTCATCTCTGACAAGGAAAATAAGGTTTATCAAAATACACTGGTTTTGCACTTAAATTGCATATTCTCTGTTGGAAAAATATAAATTCCATGTAATTAATGCATGGTTGATGATATCATTACAGTCCATATTTATAGTTATGCAATGAGAAAGTAATAATGTGAAAAATGGAGTCACAGTTTCACCCATCATAAATTTTGCTTGTATGTTACAATGCATTTCCAATAAAAGATTGTCACAAAATTATGGGAGAGTACCTTGACAGAAGGAAATACAGAACTGTATTTTATCCCCCTCAGAGAAGCAGTAGAAGACTTAGTACTTGGAAAATCTACCAACATTCAGAAAGCAACACTGAATAAGACACTACATATAGCATCTTGAAACAGGGAGAAAATGATTTAACTGTGAGCTAAAAGTCTCTTTTATATCTTGTATTTTTATCCTTTCAAATATAACAAGCAACTCAGCTGCCATTGTAATATATATCAAAGCTTTTATAATAGTCTTTTAATTTTCTAATTTTTGATGGCTTTCACAGAAAAATTATTTTTTCTATATACGTATGTGAATGATAATTGGAAAAATTTCTTCCCGACAGTTTTTTAAAATACATCTGGTATGCACAAATACATAATAACTGCTTTTTATTGTTATATAATTATGCTATATATAGTATTTTTAAACTGTGGTGTTATCTCAAATATACATACAAATCTCAAAGGACTTAATGCTTGTCTTAAGAAATTTCTTCACCAGAGCAGGAATGCATTCAGAACTGCTATTATATGACTGAAAATTAGGGTCAGAGAGTTAGAGAAAATATTTTGAAAAGTATACATGTTCTCCCAGTACTTATATTAATACTTATATTAATCACTTATTAAAGATCCTAACACAGATGATTCGAGGCTTTTAGGACTATTCTAGTTTAAAGTATATTTCAACTATGAGAAACTAGGAAATAAAAGATTAAGAAATAAAACACTCCAATCTTAAAATAAGAATACAAAGAATAAAAATATCCAAATCATTTTTTATTTTATTTTTCATTATGAACAAAACTTTCTGAAACTTAAATTCTTGTTTTACTCACATACATGTTTTAGGGTGAACAAAAATAGGGTTTACTCAGAAATGTGTTTTGATTCTTCTTTCCTAAACCTTATTTTAAGACTAAGACCCATCTCTCAGAGATTTGGAGGCTGTCCGGGAGCACGTCCAATCCCACAGATAACAAACACAAAACTGCAGGGTGCAACATAAAGACTTTAGAAATGCAGTCTCTTTGACCATGGCTAGTGCCAAACTCCAGGTAATGACCTCAGGACTTGAACTCAAATCTTTGCCGCTGTCCTGATACAAACTGTCTCTAATAATGGGCAGAGAAAGTGAGGGGGACAAAATCTGTGTGATGATATATATATGTATATATATATATATACATATACACAATCAAAATGTGACAGTAATTTTAACTGCTGAACTGTAAAACATTGAACATTCACACTAACCAGCAAAATACAGACAAGCTTTGAACTCCCCAAACTATACACTGATGCTGAGTACATCCTAGCACTTGATACTGAGAACGTAAAGGAGAAAGAGAACATTCAAGCGTGCTTAGTGTTAGTTTTTAATCAGCAAGCAAATATACTCTATTTACTCAGTCATTCTTTAGGACACAAAGGCTTTCTGTGTGCTCTGCAAAATCATTTTAATTCATTCTGACTTACCACTTCCCTCTCAACTGTTCTAATTCAACAATAACTTTTGCAGACCTTCATTACTATAACTGTCCTCAAAAAAAAGGGTTAAGCAAATCTGTGCCAAACAGAGAACAAAATTAAAGAATATATATCTTCAAAGAAAGAAAAAAGGCATTAGCTTTGTGCATTAAGATTATTCTCTACTTTCACCCATAAAACAAGGATTACCAAATTAAAGCTAGCTGTCCTAGTTGTGCTTATAAACAAATGAAAAGTAAAATATTGTTTGTTTCTTTAAACAAATGCAAAACTGTTAGCTATTTTCCTGACTAAGAGACACTTGGATAAAAATACTAAAGTATCAATGGGAATCTTAAAGATTAATTACAGTTCTCATCACATCCATTCCACAGTAATTAGTGAAAAATATCTGACACTATATGTGACTGAACAATCAGCTGGGAGGAGGTGGTGGGAGTCTTGGAAAACAACTGTGGACAAGACAAACATTCTTAATAACAAAATATTTTCTCTCTTTACAAACTTTTTAAAAATATATTCTTAAAATATAATATATTTTGATAATACAATCTTTTAAAATATATTTTTAAATACAGGTTACAACAAAGTAACTTTACTTGGGGTCTTAACCTGCTAGAAATACAGATTATTGTTTTGGGGATTTGCCATTTCTCAGCTGACTGGGGTGTCCTAAGTAGCTTCAGCAGTGATATGGCCTGCATTCATCAGATGTATCTAACGTTGTTTTCTTCCCAGAGGGAAAAATATGTTTTCCCCCTTACTTTTGTACTTCTGTCCTATTCACAGTCCCTTTGGGTTTGAAACGAGAGACATTTACTCATTTACTATCGTTCTTCCATTTTTATCAGAAATTAGGTGCACTATCCTGCATTTTTATGTCTTTTGCACTTAGCAAGCACAACTGCATTTCAAACAATTCCTTCCCTGTAGGAATGTGTGATATTGAACAACACATATCCTAAAAAGAAATATCTATCTAGTTACCTGTCTGTCTATTTGCTTGTATGTCCGTATAGATGTAGGTTATAAAAGTGTGGAGAAGGGCCTTGGTACTACACTGCATTTTGTCACTATCAGCTTCAATTTACTGGACAGATACTTCAGAATAGTAGCATATCCAGGAATCACAGAATTAACAATCACCTGGAAGTACCCCAGCACCTGCTACCGAGTAGGCGTTTACATACCCTTATGTAATTGTAGCATGCCTTATCATGGTACGCAAGAATAACACCTGTTTTAACCTTGTTACCTGAAAGAGCAACATCATCATTCTCACATGACAAAGCATGAGGACGTGAGGTGTAACATAGAAACTGAAGTCCTGACCTGTATGAGGCACTAGTCATAAAACACAACTGCAGTTTAGCAAGCTGAGTCTAATCACACAGACATCTGCAAGCCAGTAGGACCCAGATTCTTTCTAAAAATTAGGAAAATTGGGAGTCTACATAGCTAATCTCACTTAGGCCACCATGTTTATCTTTTCTGTAGTGAGGTTCTACTTTCTCTAAAATACCTCATTTGGTGCAGAGCCAAGATCCCCTGCTTATTTACCACTCTGAACCTTTTACTAGCTCTCTCAGATTTTATTCAATCATGTATTAACAGTCTAAGTGTCCCTGAACTTAAGTTACCTAACGTGTCAGTTTTAGTAATTATGCCCCAAATATATCTTTCATACATATGAGTCAACACAGAAACCCCAGCAATTTCAGGAGGTAGTAGCACATTTACATTTTACTTTATGATTTCGTGGTTATGGCACTAATGGAGACAGTTCTAATAAGGTCTTTTTCCCTCTCTTCCTCCCCATCAAATTGGATCAATTGAATCTAGATCAGAGAATGGCCATGCTTAGAGCAAGGAATAGGATAAGGTGATCTCCAGACTCCAACATAAATTGATCTGTGGAGCTTGACACTTAGGCTTCTCTACTATTCATATTGGAAGATAATTAAGTTCAGTATGGTTAAGACCAAGTCACTCTCTGTTAAAATAAGAAGGAATCGATTAACTAGAGACTGTAGATTGTATTGCAGGATGAGTGCCCCTAAACTGTGAGAAAAATTGACCAGTTCAAGTTACAAAAGTTCAGGCAAAGAGATGGCACAGTGGCTTCTGTATCCTGGATGCTGGATCCTGGATGGCAACTGTCCTAATCATCGTACATTTGAATACAGCTACCTCAAAAATTCCGGTCTGCACTTTGATTCTTTGACTTGTGCCATTGTGATTGTTGATATGTTGATAAGTATGGCAATGTATTACTGCAACTTGAATTTATGCTTTCTCACTGACTTTCTCAGAGCATGGCTGTATATCTTGAGTAAAATTGGTTAGAAAATGAGTAGCAGAGGTGCTCAAGTGAATGCTTCATCAGTGCAGATTGGATGCATTCTTCCAAGAACTACTTAAATATTTAAAGCATTTTCTTTAATGTTTTGATGAAAACAATATCAGATCATAGAACAGGATTTCAGGCCAAATGCTTTTAAGATGTCCAATGTAATACAAACAGATATATGTTTCATACATCAACTTTAAAAGCAATGTTGTTTCTTCAATGTTGTTTCTAGTCTGAATGTTGGACTGTTACAGGATTCAGATGTTGGCAATGAAACTATAGATGGCATATCTTTTCTATGAATTCCAGCACCAGCGGCTAGTAGAGCTGAAGAATAATCATAGAACCATGGAATCATAGTGCAGCTTGAGTTGGAAGGGACCTTAAATATCATCTAGTTCCAACCACCCTGCCATAAGCAGGGACACCTCCCACCAGACCAGGTTGCCAGGGTGTCATCCAATCTGGCCTCAAACACCTCCAGGGATGGGGCATTCACAGCTTCTCTGGGCAGCCTGTGCCAGTGCTTCACCAGACTTTGAGTGAAGAATTTCCTCCTAACCTCTAATATAAATCTCCTCTTTTTTAGTTTAAAATCATTCCCTCTTTTCCTATCATTATCTGACTGAGCAAAAAGTTGCTCTCCATTTATCTATAACCCCCTTTAAGAATTGAAAAGCTGCAATAAGGTCACCCTGGACAGTGAGGATTCTTCACCAGAATTTGCACTTATCTGTCTGAAAGAGAAGGAATATATTTCTACTTTAAATGTGACATAAGGTGCCAAGGAAAACATAAGTTTCTTATGGTGCTCTTTCAGTAAGGAAAGAAATGTGTCAGAATAATGTGTTGAGTACAGATTTTTTGTATGTTCAATATTTGTGGTTGGTACTGGCTGCAGTTATGGTGAATGCAAAGTCAGTGTTGCTCAGTATATGACGACTGTATTCACAAAAGCAGAATAATCTTCCTGGGGCATACTATATTTTCTATTCTCAACTGTAATAGGTAAATAATTCACCACAGTTCATTTATCATTAATTCTATAGTTAGAATAATTCAATTATGTTACTAAATTATCTGTTTAGAAAGGGAGAAAATATGTTGGTCTGTAATAAGGCCTAAGTTTGCATTTCATAAAAACTGTGTTTCAAACAACCACATTCTTAGCCTACTTTCTGAAATCAATTGATTTAACTATTGTATTTCTCCACTTGGCATAGAAAACTACACAGATTTCTATGAGTAGTTAGGAGGAATGGAACAGCTGTGAGGCTATGATGTCTAGTTAATTTTCCAGTGTTAACTACTTGCAGATATGATTTTTTTCATGCTTAATGACATTCCAAAGCACCTTGGTTGATTAAAACGGGTCTTTGGTACCAAAATGTAGATCTGGGTTAAAGGGTTTTGAACAAGAATAAACTTCTATTACCTAATTCTATCTGCTAGGGTTGAATGTATCACCTTTTATCACCACTTAAAAAAATAAATAAATAAAAATAAATAAATAAAATTAGACTTTTACTATTGTCATTACTATAACCACATATTTCAAAATAATTTATCACGTTCTTCTCTGGATTTACTGCATACTGTTTCACTATAACCAAATATTTAATATTTTTCACAGAAGAAAAACAACATGAATATATCACATAAGGATTCATGGAAGTCTTGTCTTGTTTGAATATGATGTTAATACAATCTTTGTCTTCTGTAAAAGTTTAAGGAGCATTGTCATGCATTCTTATCAAGAAAGAGGATTTAGGAAATCCCACCATCTTCTTGAATTCTCAGGAAGGAAAATCCCTTGTTACCGATCCAGATCAAAACAAAAACATAAGCTTTAAAAGGCTGAAAATTACAGAACCTATCTTTTAAGTACCCTGATATTTTAGCTCCAAACAAGGAGCCTGGCACTCCTCTCCTGTTTCTTAGTGGGCTTGAACACAGTTTTTCAGCATGTGCAGGTAATGTTTTGTCATGCTGAAAGCAAGTGAGAGATACAACTATCAGATTCATTGTGTCTTTAGTACAGAGTCCCCACTGCACAGGCAGGGCCTAGCTCCTCCTTGACATACAAGATAACACTGAATCTAGTACTGGTAGGTACAGTAGAGGTTCTGTGGTGCTGGGTATGTAGACATCAACTTCATGATACTTGTGTAGAAGGTTTTCTAATGGAAATTTTAAGCAAACTGATCTAGTGGAATATGTCCCTGCCCATGGCAGGGGGGTGGAATTAGATGGTCTTTGTGGTCCTTTCCAATGCAAACCATTCTATGATTCTATGACATAGGTCAATTGAACACAGGGTCTTCCAAGCTGGAGGCCTGACCCTGGCCCCGGCCCTCACAGATCTTTGCCACAGCTGGATACCCGAGCCTTATTCCATAGGTGATGTTACTATTCAGTGACATTTAACACAAGCCAACATGTCAAATAGGAATCACCTAGCTTATTGTTGCCAATATCAATTTTGAGGAAATAAAATTCAATTTATTTTTAGGATAAATTCCTTAACCCACTTCCTCTCTTTTAGGAATATACAAGCATTCTCCTCTGGCCAGCTTCTTCTGAGGCTAGGCACCTATGTCAGTTCCTTTTATTTCAACAGTTCACTGACTGAGTACAATAAGCCTGAAGAAGTGAGATGCAAATTGAGCTACCTCCAGTGCCTCAGCTACCTCAGGTAGATAAGACTCACTATCCTCCAGGATGCAATGAATGCTGCCATCAGTTCTTTCACTGTGTGCCTTAACAATAGTTAAAGAATGTATAGGACCCAAAGATAAGTACAAGACATATTCTTGTATTCATATGCAAGACCTAGGCTGCATAAAGCCATGCCATACTTTAATCTTTCCCTGCTCATCTAAGCCCCTTCAGTCTGTTCAGACCTTTCCCATGCAAATAGGCATGGCATAAAAAGAACATTAAAAAGTATATAAGGAGAGAACACACCATAGACACCCTGTCTGTCACTGTCAAGCACCATTTGAATTTGGGGTGCTCACTACTCCCATGACAGGAGGAGACTGACTCTGAGAGAAGAGACCAGGACATTACCACTGTTTGTGCTTTCTGCATTCCATCTGGTGTTTACACTAATCATCCCTTTCAGAGATCTCAAGATCAACTTCCATGACTAGTCATCCTTGTTTTTGTTACTGGTTGAATTATCAATATGGGGGTTGTTGGCCCTGCTGGCCCTTCTGGCCCTTCTATATATTTAATTGGCTCACATAAGCACATTTATGGCATCTTTCTTTAATTCATCCTGTTTGATAAGCTTTTCTCTTGTTCTATTTCAGTAGTTCCATTTAAATAAATCCTTTCTTTTAATTAATAATTATTTCATTCTGAAGACAGTATGTCTCATTTATCAATCAAGCATTCCTTGGTTTCCTGAGAATATCCTAACTTACTTTTCAGACTTATCGGTTTTATCATACATGTCAGACCTTGTGATGATTTTAATGATGAATTATTCAGACTTCAACAGTTTTGTCCTCATATCACACTGAATTATGCTGCTAAAACCTTTAGTTACCACATCTTAATTTTTTCTCTTTGGATAGAATGATATCTTAATTTTCAAAGGTCAAGTGAAATGACCCTGCGTAGGCAAGCAGAACAGTGATAACTGGAAACAGATAAATATGTGGTCACTCAGAATGAAAAGCCAAAATAATAACCCTAATTCAAGAATAGGGAGAGAATTCAAGGTCATTACAACAATCATTTGTGAAGAATCTCCTCTCTCAGTCTTATGAATAGTATAATTCTTAATTCAAGTTAATGACTTAGGGGCAAATCCTGGGGAAGAAGCAAATCCTTCAAGAAAGGCCCCTGCTCCATGCAAAAGCTATCAAAGAGCTTAATGACAAAATCCTCCACCCCAGTTGGTCAGACTCTCGGGGCAGCTGGGCTATATAGCAGTTAACAGAGCCCGTAACAGGTAATAGACTTACAACTGTCTTCTTTCCATGTAGATTATTGGTATTTTATTTTAGAAGATTTGAGGGACTACTCTGAGATTTTACTGGCAGTGGATCTTCCTTGATGGTAAATCTATTACTCTCTCCCCATATATCATTCAAATCATTCAGTGTCCTGAATAATCTAGTGTTTGGCCCCTTGTGATTTCTGGTGGACACAAGACCACATTTTCACAGAGCAAGTTCCTTTTATACAGTGTTACCTTTATGGTCCATGATCTGATATTATTGTGGAAAACTAGTTACTGCCAATGCATTCTATAACAAACATTATATGACTACATCATCATTTTCATTTACTTTACAACAATTAGATAGCTCTACTCATGCCAGCTGCTGCCTCTAGCATGTTCTGCAAAACCGTAAAAATTGCCTGTTGCTTTCATTTTATAAACTCCTATATTTATAAAATATTCTTCATAATCAAGCAATCAATTTCTTTCTATATCAGAATACCAAATACTTCATAATATAAATGAATGTCATTATTATGATTTTTACACAGTAAAATTTGAATGTTAATTCTGAAGTTAAATAAGAACCAAGACATATATATGCACTAACATATATGGTAGAAATTCTCCCATTCTTTACTTGAAGTACTGGTGTTTTTTTTTGCACTTGTATCCTTTTCCTTTATTTTTCTCTTATTGATCAGCTGCTAACTTATCTTTAAACATTTAATTAACAAAGTTTCCAATTGTCAAGATAATGTGTTTCTACCTTCCTTATTTTTTCTTGATTAGTATAAGTACATGATAATTAACATTTATTAAATGCAGCGTGCTATTTCTTCTTTATCCTGCAAACTCAGTGTTATATATATATTTTTTTGAATATTACCCTCACTAAACTTATTTGTTTTGAACCATATTATTTCATTTTATTATCCTGTTACAATTTTTTAAACCATTCATTAAAACAATATCTCAGGCGCACATATACCATGCTTTTTTTACATCTTCTTCCTTCAAGTTTTCCAGTTATCTACAAAATTTACCCTTTTCTAAAAAGTTCTTCCAACAAGCCTCGTATTCTGATTACATTTTACTTTAATTTTCATTGAAGCATATGAAAATGCATAACATCAAATGTATAAAAATGAAACAAAATAGGTATTTTCATATGAACTTTAATATCTTTATTAAAAGGTATGCAAAATTTTGGGAGATAATCTAAAATACAGTAATGGGTACTGTTGCATGATCCTGCAAAATGCTGCACTTCAGCTTACTTAAATGTATACCTGTTTTAACATTGTAACATGAAATTAAACTGCTATGTCACATAATAGAGAATCTAATATATTTAGGAAGTGTGACCAACTGAGTCTTGAGTTTTTGTGTGCTTTCTAGTATGGGGGTTTCTGTGCTTGATTCTATTTGGAGAACATTTTTCATAAATGAATAGCTGCATAAGTAAAACTTGAGCCTAGCTCTTCAATTTCCACTTAGTGATCTCACTTTTTTCTACTGTAGCTGTTCCACTTTTCTGGGAATAATTAAAGATCTATTGAGATACAAAGAGCCAGAGCATTCTTGACACTATCATCCAGTGTCAAAGAAGCATGATTGCAGTCTGTTCTGATTAATACATCTGTTTTGGTGAGGGATGGAAAGAGGAGTGCACTGTGGAGTAAAAGAGGAAGACTGGAAACAGCTACTTCTTTCCCCAAAGACAATTAAACTCCTCCTGTTCAGCTTTTGAAAGGATGTGTTTCAGTGTCTAGTTCCCAGGGTTCAAGAATATGTACCCAATGTGAAGGGAGATGTGACCTGCAGCCCAGAGCAAAACCAAGAACATCTGAAAGGGTACCCATTTAAGGTACCACTATTTCTCATATTACATATTTGTTAGTACAGACAGCTTTTTGTACTGCAAGCTAATACAGATGTTTCACTTTCCACAAGCTCCATAGTTACTTAACAGAGTGCTGTAAACTTCCCTATAGGGTTATAGTCTCACAAATGAGGCTATACTATAATGTAACACAGACTTCAAACACCTAAGTATCCTTTGTGGATCTAAAGACACTACTGAAAACAAGATTTAGGGCTTCTGAAACCTTTACCCTATGTGAACTGACAGTTCACATAGGGTAATGAGTTATAAGGAAATGACTCATAACTTTGAGGAACTTTCCTCATAACAATGAGTTATGAGGAAATTAGTTACCAGTTTTTTGAGTCATGGTTGCCCAGCATGATCAACGGACATTTCTCCTCAATATATTAATTCATTCTGTACATTGAAAACACAATTACAGTTTTAAACAAAGAGCTTTCAGATTTGCAAGTATTTTCCAGTCATGATCTTGCTTACTGCCTATTCAATGTATCTTTATGTATGTTTACCTTTTATCTTTTCCAGAAAGCCCTAGTAAAATAAATCGTGGTGAAGCCAAACATCTAGCAGATGCTTCAGGGTCAGACAAAACAGAAAGAACAACAAAGAGGTCCAGAGTGTCAACCATAAGGCGGATATTTGACATGGCAAAACACCGAACAAAGAGGTCACCCTTTTTCTCAACCGGTGTGAAAGTTTGCCCACAAGAATCAGTGAAGCAAATTTTAGCCAGTCACCAAGCTTATTATAGATTAAGAGGTAAGATAATGATTGTAGCCTGTGATTCTTCCCTGAAAGTATTGACAAAACCTATTAATTTTTCAAAATCTTGTTTTTTAGCTCTAGAAAATGTATCTGATAATTACTTTATGATTAAATATTACATGCAAATCATCACAGGTCAAGACAGGCAATTACCAGAACAGAATAAAAAAAAATGCAATCAAAAGACTAATTATATCAATGTAATTGCATATTTTTCAAGCATGACAGAACTTGAAGACCAAATTATGCTTGCACTACTGTGTAAAGATGTACCCCTACCCAGAATTAATCCCACCCATTCAACACATTTAAAGAAACTATTCATCTGCCATTTCATGAATACATTAGTGTATCTGTAGTTGTATTAAGTCTATGGCAGTGTTGGTACAACACAAGTACTAATATAATTGCGGCAGCACCTGCCAAGATGTTAGTCTTATTTTTAAAATCTAGAACACTTTTTTCTGCTCTTTCCCAAATCCCTCTATCCCTCCCCCCCTTTCTTTTTCTCCCTTGACTGTAGAGAGCTTATAGAGTTACCACTCTAATTTTAGGTCCCTATAGAGAATAGTGCAAACAGTTTTTGATATTTCCTATCTTCCTCTCTCTCTCTTTCCTCATTCAGTGACTGTTCCAATTTGTATTTTATTAAAAAATCATATTTTGGAGTTGCAACTAGATAGACCAAATATAACTCTAAAACAGTCAGCACTTCAGGGATGCAAGTATTTAAGTCAACTTCTACTCTCTTAAATCTCTTAATTTATGTATCTGTTCCTCTGTATAGGTCTCCTACCATTCACATACATGTATTCTAACTTGGTTGCTCCCCAGCTCCCTTTCAGTGAACCAGCCTGTTCCCTCTGAAGTGAAATCTGGATGTACAGCTGCAAAAATTTTACTCCAGTAGCCACTTCCCATAGGCAGAATGGACAGGCTACATCAATACCTATAGTCATTCCTATGGATATACCAGTGGGCTTTGGAGAAAACTCTGAAACCTATGTCAAAGAGGCTGATCCAAAAAGCCTTTCTTAAATGGGAATTAATCCTGAAAGTCCTTATAACTCTCTGGTTATGTCCCTGATTGGTCATAAAACAAGGTCTCCTAGGACAGGCAGCTACTATTAACCTGAATTTAAGCAATGGCAACTGTGACATTTTCCTTTAAGATTGATGAGCATGCTACTAATATCTTTTTTGGAGAGCAGCACATCACTTCAGAGTGGGAGATTGGGTTTTGTAAGCCTTGTAGTGCAAGCATACTTAAACTTACACCTCCTCTTTCCTAGCAGGACATTATACACTCACGAACTCTTCTGAATAAGTGTCACATGGTTCTTCTGGAGTACAGTTGAATCTGAAGTTCTTCCCCAAAAGTACACAAGAGAGCAGATGACTGCAGCTAAATAATTGGTATACTCATTCTGAAAAAGTGTTTCTGTTCTCTTAAATAGTTGCACATTTTGCATTACAATATTCCTGGTTAAAACCTTAAAAAAAAAAAAAAAAAAAAAAAAAAAAACAAAAAAAAAAACTTTTCCTTCAAGGAAAAGATCAAAACTCATGACTTCTGTCCTCCCAGCTGAGCATGCAAATGTACCTGATGAAAGTGATAAATGAAAAAAAAAAAAACCATAATAATAATAAAAAAAAGTGAAGAAGTGAAAATTTTGTGATTCTAGCATTATTCCTAAAGCTACACCTAGTAACCACAGTACAAGCCTTCATGGAAAGATGATTTGGTAGCCATGCTGGAGTCTTTCAGCCTTCACTAGACAGCCTAAGAGTGGGACAATCTTATCTCCATTTTGTTTTGTAGACATACCTTAAGGTCCATTCTTTTTCTTATCTAAAGTTTAGAAGACCACTTCCACCCCTCTAAGTCCCATTAAATATTTAGAAGTGTGAAAGCACTGTGGATCATATCTGTCCTCTAGAGAATTTTACCATTTCATTAGGAAAAATATTATATTTTTTTTGAATATTCTAATTAATTCACATGAAAACACCATCAGAAATGAGCACATAACAAAAAACTGCTCAGATATATGTGCTCAGAGAGTTACTAATGAAAAACCTTCATCAAGATGAAGACAGTCCTTCATGTGGGGCAAACTGAGAACATAACAATCAGTTATGATGCCTGGCCAGATGTCATGTTTATTTAAACCCTGAAAACTGGATTTTCATCAAATATTTATCTTTATTCAGCAGTTGCTACACAGAAAAACAAGATGCCAGAGAGATATGAGGGGAAAAAAAAAAAAAAAAAAAAAAAGAAGAAAAAAAAAAAGATATAAAGAATCTCTAGCTGCTAGCTCATAATGAAAATCTTTTCAAAAGACAGCCTGTTGCTTCTTAATAATCTGGCCATCTCTGCTCCACATACAGCTGCTCTACAGGGAGGGCAGGTGGTTGTTGAGTTATTATTATAGTGCCCTAACACAGCTATGTGAGTACATCCCTACAGCAAGTTTTGAGAATACCCATTTCTAGGACTGATTACACTAATTGTAGAGACACTTGTATTTTAGATAATGCAGATAATTATCTCACCGTAAGTCAAAGCATGTATCAAGTATTGAAAATAAATGTCCCATCTCACAGTAATGAACTCTGCAAAGTAAAGTGCTAAAGGCAACAGTTTTTAAATTGCCACCAAGGCTTTATTAAAATGCTTTTTCTACTTTGCTTGAAATTCCCCTTCTCTAAAAGCATTTAACTTTAAACAACATTTTGAAGAAGCCTGTTCCTTCATCTCAAGTGAGTTAACATTTTCCTTTTATAAAGCTGAAAATACAGCTGGCTTTGATGATGAAGAGTACCAGAGGAATCACCAAGTAGCAACAGAGGCAGTCACCCACTAAAGGGCATAGAGCTATAGCTCCAACAAACTGAACTGATGCTGCTCAAAGCACATTCATTCTAGCTACCACCAAGCTATGTTGGTTATCTTCTACAACTGCATTCACAGGCCCCACAGGGGTCAACCTGAAGAAGTGGGCATTTCTGCAAGTGAGCAAGGATGTCCATGCAGAACAGCACATCTTGGCGAGGTCTGTGCTAGCCTGAGCTAATCTAGCTATCTCTTTGCACCACTCAGTGGTTTCAAATGCGACCCAGGTACAGACAGAAGACATTCAAGGCTTAGTTGAAGGCTGTGCAAAGTAAGTGAAGTGAAATCCAAGTATTCTGGGTGTACTGATTGTCTGGTGTCTGAACACAGATACAAAGACTTGCATAGTTAGTCAGGTAGGCAGTAGCTGCCTGGAGGAGGGATCAGTTTATCTTCCAGAATTGTCTGAAATTAGAAATGGTTTTAACTTAAAACAAAGAGGAGACTTCAACAAGATGCTGGTAAAAGTGCACTCAGAAATGTAGACCTTGATTACTAGAAAATAGTTCAAAAAAAAACAAGGCCAGGCCCTCGTATGCATGCTGGGTTTCTATCATGCTACAGCTCAACTTTACAGCTTTCTTGCATAAGCAGTGAGCCAATGGAATTATATAGAAGTACTAATCTCCATTATTACATATTTTATATACTGTCATATACTTAAATCAGTTAGCATCCAGTAAATGAACGTCCTTTACAGCCATTCCTGAATACCATCTCTTCCAATTCCCCATTGCTGTCATAGTTTCATTGTGTTCACTTTCATTTCCATAAATAATACAGAATGCTACTGTTCTCTCCGCTGCCACAGTCCCTGTTAATCTTGGCTGATGTCGCTTGGCATTTAACTGGGTGATTCATCACCATGGAGGAGATTTTTAATATTGAATACATGAGTGTGTACAATTGTCTAGAAAGGAAGGAAATGGTGTTCTTTCCAAAGGAATTTTACCCATACTAAGTCATTCAAGTTTTCCAGAGGTGCTTAAAGAAACATAAAAGTGTGTATATACTACAGGAAGTCCTTAAGACTTTGAGAGGTCTAAAAGCATTGCAAACATAGAACATAAGAAAATCAATTTAGAAAATCAATGCTTTTAGATGCATTTAAAAAGTATATTTTCCATTAAAGATGGGCCAGAAGGAGGACCCAGGGAACTACAGGACTGTCAGTCTGACCTCAGTGCCAGGGAAGGTTATGGAGTATATCATCTTGAATGCCATTACACGGCACATGCAGGACAATCCAGTAAGCATGAGTTTATGAAAGACAGGTCCTGCTTGATGAACCTGATCTCCTTCCAAGACAAGGTGCCCTACTTATGGAAGAGGGAAAGGCTGTGAATGTTACCTACCCAGACTTTAGTAAAGCTTTTGACATAATTTCCCACAGCATTCTCCTGGAGAAACTGGCTGTCTATGGCTTGGATGGGTATGTGGGTAAAAAACTGGATGGGTGGCTAGGCCCAAGGTGTTGTGGTAAACAGAGTTAATTCCAGCTGGAGGCTGGTCACAAGTTGTATTCCCCAGGGCTCTGTATTGGTTATTCAGCCAGGATGTGGTGGTTTTACCTTGCTAGGCAGCTGAACTCCCTCACAACAGCTCTCTCACTCCCCCCCCCCCCCCCCCCCAGAAGAAAAGGAGGCTCAGGGGAGACCTTATCACTCTCTACAACTATGAGGCTGTATCAGGGTGGGGTGGCAGTCTCTTCTCCCAAGGAACAAGCAATAGGACAAGAGGAAATGGCCCCAAATTGCACCAGGGAAGGTTTAGATCTGATATTAGGAAAAATTTATTCACTGAAGGGGTTGTGAGGCACAGGAAAAGGCTTCTTATGGAAGTTGTTAAGTCACCATCCCTGGAGGTATTCAAAAACATATAGATGTGGTGCTTAGGGATATGGTTTAGTGGTAGACTTGGCAGTGCTAGGTAAACAGTTGAGATTTTCCAGAGGTCTTTTACAACCTAAATGATTCTATGAATATCAATATCTTACATATGTTCTACTTAGCTTATTCTATGCCCAGTTAACCATTCTGATGTACAAAACTTTTATATACAGTTAAAATTTTGATTATTCAATTATGAAGACTACTATATTTCTTTTAATCTACCTCCCTGTTTGCTGTCACTGGAACCTCCACTGTATGTATTTTTGAAGTGAACAAAGTGTGCTTTGTGTTTGCCCTTTCTTCACACTGATGATGTTAGACCAAGTTAATCTGTTTTTTAAAATGGGGAAATTACAGTCCTTAACTCAGAGAAAACTAATCCTTTGGCATTAAGGCAAATGACTGTCAACTCAAAAATACTTAAAAGACCTAGAAATACCCAGAAGATGGATTTATTTACTAAGTACAGTAAAATGTGTAAATCCCAAATCTCTTTAAAAAAGGCTTTCAACTTTACTTTTTGGTACAAAGCATCCATCCCTAGCCCCTTTCTTCTTACTCAGTCTGCCAGGAAGCTGTGTGGGAAGCCTTTCGTATTTTTCTGGATCGGATTCCTGATACTTCTGAATATCAGAACTGGGTTACTGCCTGCCAGAGGGAAACCTTCTGCATATTTGACATTGGCAAAAACTTCAGCAATTCCCAAGAGCACCTGGAAATAATCCAACGGGTAAGGATTACTGATGTTTATTTTGAAACTGAGGGAGACTTCCAAGTCACTTCCCCATCTGCTTATATAAGGGCAAAATATTGCTCAGGAAGAGGAGGGGGCATGTGCTAGAAGAAAATTGTAAAACAGTAAACAAAGAGCTAACAGGATTCTGCTCAATGGTTGGACGCATCCACTAGTAAAACGCTGTTTTTCTTAATCTTTTTGCAGCGAGTAAAACATAGAACCTTCCAGGAAAGGTAAGTAACACAAGTAGAACCTCATCACTTGATGTTACTGACTTTTATGAAAAAGATATGTGTAGATGTGTGTGGATGTGAGCATATATATGGATAGCACTGTGGTGTATTTCATGTGTGTTGTGAGAGGTGTATGCTGTATGTGTTATAGATCACAGTAACTGAATCACAAATAACTAAGTCAGGCAAATATTTGAGTTGCCTGTTCACTTGGAGACAACACAGGATGTTTTCTTAGACTAATGTAAGCATGAATCCCTGGCAGAGCTATGGCCTTACATTAGACTAACATAAATGGAGAAAGTGACAAAAGATTACATGCAATTCCTATAATGTTCAAAAGGAAAATCAGAAAGCTGGAAAGTTTATCTGAGAGGCTACTTGAGAAATAATATGAAAATGCTATGCCATCACTTTAGCTTTCCCCTGTATTTTTACATGTCACACTCTCGTAAACTAATGTGATGCTTTATTCTGAAAAAAAACTCTTGGAAATGAATTATGCTTCTGACAGCCCTCAGCAGTCTGAGAATGGCAGGATTAAAGTTACAATATTGAACTCTCTGCATATAAATACCATAGCACATCCAAACAAACCATTGTCAACAGTTTCTCTGATTTATGCATTATTTTTCTTTCAAATATTTTTTAGAGTTTCAGATGTAACAAACAATCTTCTCTATTCATATGTTATGGTGTCTCGTGATCACAGAGGTCTTCTATATCTTTCTTGATTATGACATGGGAGCTTTGAGTATTCTTCTTTCTAATAAATATATTTTTAATAATGTAGGGCCCAATTAAACTCCCCTGAAAGTCCAAAGGGAGGTCTCCTCACTCAATCTAGTGCAAACAGCAGCAGCAAGGCAATAAGTGAAGTGACTGATTTCAGAGTCCTTATGCTCTATGTAAACAGTGTGATTTTCTCTAGGCACGATTCAGAAGATGAGGTAAATTCTATGAAATTAATAATATTTTAGTTGGAAATAGAAGCAGCTGTGCTTATGAATTGTTGGACTTCCATCTTTACTACTACGTAGTTTGGGGAAATGTTCTGTATCTTCTGTAAGTTATCATGTAGAGATATTATTTGAATCTGTGAAAACATTACAAATAGAAATTTAGTTCTCACTGCATAAGATATCTAAGTAATGTGTAAGTCAGGAGTTGCCATACTCTTTATTCATGCTACTAAACAGCTGGTCTGGTCCTGTGTAGGAATGCAGCCCAGCCATCTTTTCTGTTCACACGACAAGCTTTACATTGTCTCAGTTTACATGACACAACACATTTGCAGTGCCCTTAGGTCTATCACTCATAACAGTTTTCACAAACACTCACCTGCATGCACTGTCTTAATAATAGATATTTCTATATAAATGTTCCTCATTAATTTCCATGACGGGGCTTTTTTTCTTCCCAGTCTACTTACAACCCAAAACAACTGAAATTATTCATATCAAAATTTAGGAAAGAAAAATCTCAATATATGACATAAAAGATTCTTATCTAAGAATCTAAATGTTTCCAAAGCTACAATTAATAAATATTTTTTTTTTTTTTTTTTAGAGTAGAAATTATTCTATAGCCTCAACTGCAGCAATCCTTAACAAATCTACTATATAGTGTACATTTTATACATGTGTGTATACACAACACTTCTGCTTACCAGGCAAGTTAACAGACTCAGTTCCAAAATTTTTTCACCAGCATGTAACTGTAAAATGACAGAAACAATAAATAATAACACTAACATTACAAAAAAGAATCCTGTCACAATTGTTGTCCTGTTACCCAATATATACTTGAAGTTTCAGCTGTCTCCCTGGGGACCCTGGGAGACATTAGCCCATGAATATTACATCCAGATCAAAATCTAAAGGTTCCCACTATCATCATAATATTGTCCCAGGAATCTGATTTGAAACTGTCTTATTCTAGTGCAGGCTGACAACTGAACAAAAAGTCCTCCCATCATCTCCTCATACCAAAGCATGAAATGCCCTTGAAACCATGAAATGTCCATTGGCTATAAAATTAGAAGCCCAAAACACTAATTGAATTATCCCATTAGGATGAGATATAGCAAAGGAGATAACCAGTTGGTTTAGACAATTTATAAGGTCTTGTTCTCATTACTGTCAGTGGACAACTATTTATAGACTTTGAAAAGAGAAAAAGAAGATTCTGTGCACTGTGCTTATCTCCATCCTTCTGACTGTTCAAAGAAAATCACTTATGAAACCTCATGAGCAGACTTCCAACAGGACTGGGTGAAGGAATATATCTGATCAGTATTTTTGTTCATTTTAAGAACAAATACCATATTGAAGAAGAGTACAGGAGTACACTATTTCCATAAATTGCTGAATATAAAACAGAATCTAATGGTCCATTGCCCTGTCTAATCAACTTATTTATGAAATATTTCACTACAAATAACTTCTTTCATTTAACTATATTTAATGTAGGTGCCATTTCTACATTTTGTTACACCTTCATCGTTGTCAGTACAGCATGCTGATCACTAAATCACTCATTTCTATTTGATTGATAGGAAAGATGAAATATCCACAGAAAAAACAGGTGGCAAAAAGCTGGAAGACATTCCTTCCGTTTCTGCAGGTAAAGTCAAATCGGCTTGCTGCGTAGCTGCCCATTAAATAGAATTGCTAGAATCAGTGACACAGATCTTAGAAGTCTGTAATTGAATGAATGCAGTAGAAGCATGACAAGTTCAGTCAAGTACAATAAAAATGATCTAGCAAAATATTCTATAAGAAGCATTTTTTGATTTCTCTAAAGCATTTCTTCTATGATTCTATTCTATGATTCTATTCAAGTGTCGCATTTCAGGTTTTTTTCACTGTCTTTAATGCATCTTATAAATTATGTTTTCACAGTTTCATGTGTAGTGAGTAGATAATTTTGCTTCAGTTATGAAATAACATTCATAGATGCTGCATTTGTTAACCAAAATAAACAAATGGATGAAAATAAACAATTACTTTAGCCAGAAAGTCACACCGATGCAAAGACGTTCATTTGAGTAATTGATCCATTTAGACTTACCAACACTGTTGTATGTCAGATTTCTTTTTAAAAAAGATAGAATTTTATTCTATGATAATAATCTGTAAATATGAGCAATTTGATTCAAGGTGGAAACATCCTGGATACATATTTTCAAGAGGGTCAAATATGACAGAATCTTACTGATAGCGACTACTAGTGTGGTAACTTTGCCTCCAGCTGGAAAACTTTATCATAGACTCTTGTTACTTTAAATTGAGACCTAAGAAAAAGTGGCCATCACAGAGACAAATATCTCTTAGGGAGCTTACAAGTGACCAACAGAGAAAAGGGAAGATTTTTGTCCATCTTTGATTTGCAAACCTGTTCTCACATGATTTTATTTGAATCCCTGCCAGGTCCCCCTGGCTCATCCCTCCCTCCATATGCACTGATACCTAACGGCACACTGCTCAATGAAATTGTCAATGACACGAAGACTCCTGTGAAGGTGAGGACAGCGTGTTTTTCTATCCCCCCTTTTGACTCACCTCTTTCTTTTTTTTTGAACTCAGCTAGCAGAAAAAAATGGGGACAAAACCCAGGGGAATACTTTTAAATGTTTGATGTTTATATTAATGCTCCCCTTTCTTCCTGCTAGTAGGGCTCAAAGGTTTTATCAGCATCCATTCTATATCATGAATGATGGTTCTTGCATACACAGTAGAAAGTATAAAAATATTGCAATCACTTTTTAAATAGTCTTTTTTTGTTGTCTGTTAATCAGGAGCCTGTTGCTTTTTTTTTTTTTTTTACGCCATTTTGCAAATTGCTTTTCATTAAAAACCTTCCAGAAGCCCTCTGGAGGCAGACTGAGACCTGTCCAGGACCCTGGGTGGGTCACACATATGAGGAGATACAGGCAGGAACCCTTGTCTTGAATTTCTCTTCTGCTTTGTTCTAAGGTTTCTTTCTTTTTCTAAAGAGTTTACCCTTCTGGAGTAGCTCTTTGGAAAGACTCTCTGAGTTTTTTGTTATCTGTGTGCTCTCTTCATAAACAGAGGTTTTTACTGTCTGAAATTATTACATCCTCAGGATCCAGAGAAACAAAATCATCTTAAATGTCTTTTGTGGCCAAAGTGCAGAACCCAGCACTTAGCCACTCATCCCCTTGGCATCTGCCCATCAACCCAACCTATCCAGGTCCTTCTTCAGGGCCTTCCTACTCTCTGGAAGATTGAAACTTCCCCTCAACTTGGTATCATCTGCAAACTTACTGAGGGTGCAATCAATTCCTTCATCCAAATTGTCAATATAGATATAAAAGATGATGGGCCCCAACATCAGGAGCCCCAGTCATTCTCAATTATCCTGTTCTTGTTGTTCTTTCTAACTGAGGTATAAAAAGTATGGTTGAGAATAGAATTGTCCATGAGCAAATACAAATGTATTAAAGAATGTATCTAACTGTTACTAATAAGTATAAATAAGCAATGTATATGCAATCTTTGTAGTAAACAAAATCTTGTTCTGTGTTAAAGACTTTCATATTTTTGACAGCCAAACATAGAAACCTGAAAGATTTTATTCAAAAAGTGAAAGACTTCTTAAGTAGTAAAACATACTCGAAGTGGAACACAGGCATGGTATGTGTTAACATCAATGACCACAGCTGTGAAGGGACAGAAATACTGACAGAAGGCAGAGTTTCCTGGCTGGCTTCCCTGAATCACTTCCCTCAAGTGCTTGTGTTCCAAGACACAACATTTGAAGCTGAGCACTGTTTGTGAACAAGAATTATCTCCTGACCACAGCAAAAATACAACATAATCAACAAAAATACAACATTACATCTGGGACGATCTAAGAAATCTTTCTGAATGCACCCATAGTGACATTCCTTCCTGTGGTCAGGGCATGGTAGCCTGCAAAGTAATTGGCTTTTGGCAATTAACATTATTAAAGGAAATAAAATTACTAATGTAGGCCAAAATTACAAACTGTTTGGGGAATCAATAAACAAAATAAGAGTACTTGTAATAGCAGTAAAGTCAACTGCACAGGAAAGGTGTAACACAGGTAGGGCCAATTCTACTTTACTATGAGGAAAAAAATACAAATGTCTGAACATGAAACTGTAACAGACAGTCTGGCAGTCTTGCTTGTTGACCAAAGGTATTGTAAGAGTAGGACACCAACCAGCTTTCAATATCTGCTTGTCCCCCTCCTTGAGGTCATAAACTTTCCTCCAAAAATGTTAAGTAAAGCCATAACTCTTTAATGACAGTAGAAACAAGAAGAGTTGGTAACTCTGCAAGAAATGGCTTGATTCTCTTCATTATCTTCATTACTGCATATAAAAGGCAACACTCCAATCACAGTAATAAAAACTTGTTTGCAAAGCCAGAAGAAACAAGCCAACAGAAGGGTCAGAAAGAAGACCCTAGCAATTACAGGCCTGTCAGTCTCATGTCAGTGCCTGGTCAAATCATGGAGAAGATGGTTCTAGAACTTATTGAGGCGCACCTGGGG
>CM021733.1:85415072-85443296 GCA_011075105.1 Heteronetta atricapilla
GGGTCCCTTCCAACTCAGGATATTCTATGATTCTATGATTCTATGTGTCTGAAAATCCTTGCCATTTGTAGGATATGGTTCAGAAAGCTATTTTGGTGAGGGGCTTAAAAAGGAATACTTCTACCTACTAAATACTGAAGTGTAGGGAAAAAAAAAATCACTTACCTTTTTTTCTCCTATTTTTTTCTGTCCTCTTTTTTTCCAGGAACTAGGAACAAATACAGTCCCAGAACTGCCTGCAGAGCAAATGGTAGAATTCAGTGTTACTCTCACTGATCAGGAGTACACAGCTGAACTTAATGACCCCAACTCCCCACAGTACCAACAACTAGCTGCCAAATTTCAGCTACAGGTAAGGAGGTTTAGTGAATGCTGAAACACTGGCTTTATACCTTGTTTGAGATTCATAACATGAAACTATCGTCATGGTGAAAAAGAACAAGAATCAACCATCCTCACTTAAAGTAGATAATTCCTGTTGTCTCAAGACCTTCAGTTTTTCTACACATAGAGACACCTTTTGCCCTTGTTTAGGCCATCCGTCCAGCTACCAAGCCAGCATCTTGGTCAGCAATAGAGCCTCAACTAACTGATGAGGAGAATACTGGTCCAGCTGTAACTTTAGGCATATAATTTGGACTTCATCAGGAATTCATGGACAGTACTTTGTCATAATTTAATTTCTGTAATAAAACTAATGAGAAATGTAATATAAATGTTAAAAACAATTAGCTACTGTTGTCTGAACTACTCTTGAAAGGACTTCCCATCATTTTGTTGTGCATTACCATAGTTTCTGTAAGAACTGGAACATCTGTTGTGTCTTTGTATAATTAATAATGATAACTGAATGTTCAGCTATCATTTATATAGATAGCAAGTAATGACAAGATTCCCAAAAGGCTTGCTTAGTAAATTTAACAAGTTGTTCATCAGTTTCATGAGTGTTCCTCAGTGCAAGCTATTTCACTACCCTTGTTCATTTTCAGATATGCATAGAAAACAGAGAAGTTTTGGCAGAACAGATAAAAAGTGGCTTCCCTGGAGATTTCCAGTATTATCTTCAAAAAGAACTGCCTGTTGACTTTGGTTGTCACATATTTAATGATGCAATTCAGCAATCTGACTTTCAAGTTATTTCATTAATTTTAAAATGTTGCTATAACACGCAAGTAGAATATAAGGAAGTGCATATAGGAAGGGGAAAAATGTAAAGTTTCTTGATTGTTAGGTTATTTTCCACTGTCATGAAATTTTATCAGTCCACATTAAAGAATCCAAAGCTGTTCTTGACATGGAATATTGACTAGATAATGATTAACAGTCCAGTAGCATGAAATACAGACAATGCACTTTCATCCAAACAGTTCCATGGAGGATGCATTATTACTTGCATAATTACATAAATATTACTTTTGCACTATTTTCTAGAGTCAGACCAAGCTCAAAATGAAGTAGTTACCTCAGCTCCTTTCTTACTGTCCTGTTGTGAGAGATTGGCAAAGGAATTATAGATGATAGCCCATTTTCTGCACTAGACTTCAACTTTTCTTCTGTTTTCTGAGAATATATATATATATATGTATATATATATATTTATACATATAGGTTGATTGATACCATGTGACTGATATTGTGATAACATTAGTGATAATAGTATTGTGATAATATCCTGATTTTCTTCTACTTCTTCACTTAACTTACCTTAGAGATACAGAGAAAGCTGTAGGTCTGACTGCACAATCCTTACCGGTTCTGACAAGTGCTCACTCATGAATAAATGAGCTTTAAATTTATATGGGGTTTGAATAGAAATATACAGCTAAGGAGGAGAAAAGACCTCCACTTTTTACCTCATGTACATATAAATGATATGCTGAATTAAAAGGACCTTGTCCCTCAAAAAGTTTTTTCATTTCTTTTTAAGTGCTGAATTCCCTCAACTCCAGAGGCTTTGCTAGAAGATGAAATGCCTAGATGATATCTTGCCTGATACTTAACAGGACCAGAAAATGAATCAGAAAATAACAGTTGAACTGTACCTTTAAAAAAATCCATCTTCTGACACAAAAGATGTACATCAAATACTCTTTTTCATTTAGCTACAACAGAAAAGGACCAATTTGTGCTTGCCAAGTCAGTTGTAGTTCAAAACATTGTTAGTTATTGAGGTACTGATAGAAACATAATATTCTAGTCTGAAAAATGTATACAGAATTCATATTCTCTGCTCATTATTTATTCTTCATATTGACTCTTCTATTCAAAAACATGTAATTGTACAATTGTTTGCATTTGAATTGAAAATATATGAAGTGATTCTATTTGTATGAGACAGTTAAAACTTTCATTTATAAAGAAGTTCACAGATATTCTAAACACATCTACACGTGGTTAGTATTCCAAAATAATTAACAGTTTACAGTTAAAGTGATTTGAATGACAAAACAATTTATGAACCGAAACAAGTGAAAATAAGAAAAACATTTTATTCAATGCATGTTGCTTGACTCCCTCTGTTATGTAAATAGGTGATAATCCAGTTAATAACTACATTGCTAAAAAAAAAAAAAATGTATATTTTGTACATCATTTTGTCTATTAACAGGTAATACAGGCAGCATGTAGAAACCAAATATTCTATTTAAGTTGAGCAAAGCTGATACTACAAAAAGGGCACTTAAAACTGTTTCCTAAAGCTATTTCCAAAATATGAAAAATATAATCTAGTTATTTAATATTTGGTTTTGCTTTTTAGTAGTAGAAATTATACTGGATTAATGAGTCTATGTTTTTCTATAGATGCAAAAAATATTTGAGAAGCTTCCAGGATTTAAAGAAATCCACGTATTAGGATTTAAGTAAGTAAGAAAATGGGATTCATATTGCTATTGGAACAGACCTATTAATTTTGGATTATGTATTACTATAAACAGAAAATAGTTCTCTGGGAACAATACAGTGACAATATGGAAAGAAGTGCAAACACATTCAAAGAGACTATGAGCATTTGAATTATTAAGAAGTAGCTTTGATTCTCTGTGGGAACTAGAAATCCTACTGCAGGTGAAGTATTAAATGTTTTGAAATTGTTTGTTTGCTAGCAACACTGTATTAAGGAATTTCTTAAATGACAAGGCAAAGAGAGTTAAGAGCATGATCTAGTAGGTGGCTACTTTTTTGTGTGTGGATCCCATGCTCTTCATAGATCAAAGTGAAGGTGCCTTGGAAAGAAAAGGTTGCAGGAGGATACATGTTCACACTTATAAAAGTTTTCCAATAGGCTGCTCCCAGGTATGTCAAACAATTAAAATGCTTTACTTTTAATAGATTCTGGTTCTGTCTTGCCATTTCTTTTAGTGTTAGCTTCCTTGTATGTTTACTGCTGATAAAAGCTACTATATAATTTTTCAATAGAGAATCTACGATTTCTTTCAAAAGCTGAATATTACATTTGTTAATGTTTCCACAGATAACACATTAGGTAAAGAGTTCAGGGAAAACCAAATTACTAGCAATGATAAATAAATAAATAAATAAAAATGAAAGCAACGAAAGAGAAGGAAGAGACAGAAATATGTGGGCTTATGGTACCAGGAACATTCAGTCTTTCTAGTAATACTTAATACTTGTTGAAGAATATTCATATCACAATGCAATTTTAGACAAAACATATTTCTTCCCAGCTTTCCTCTCTGCAAAATTGCTGGGAAGTAGAAGAGAGAAAAGCAAAACAGAGTGAAAATGATTACTTAACATTTTGATAATTAATGTAAGAAAAGAGAAGGCTGGCTACTGCATGACCAGCTGAGGAAATCTGTAGTAGCATCTCAAGGTTACAACTTATATTAAGTAACGTGTTTCAGTCATGACTTAGAGAGATCTGTGATCTGTTTAGTAAACTGGTCTTAGATCTCAGGATTTGATAAGTATATTCATCAACAAGGATTACAAGGATTGCCGCCCATCATCTATTTAGTTAGCTCTTGAAAGCTACAGATCAGCAAAGAGAGGCCTTAGATACATTGCTGTTCATTTTCCTTTGACCATATTTCCTGATTTATTAGCAGCATATCCCACAAGGCAATATGGACTGACAATATTAGAGATGTGCCAGACAATTCATCAAGCAAAATAACAAAATAACAGGGCATTATATTACAGAAGGTCAACATAGGCATGTCCTTCAGAGGTGATTAATAGGTCATTACCCCTGTGACTAGGATCTGAGTAGGCACTATGAGTGGTTAAGAGTAATAGTTGCTACTACTATTGTGAAAGGTGTTTACTACCACCACAAAGATATAAAATAACAATGACAGTGCTTAAATTGTGTCATTTGTAGTGGGAAATAGGAAAGCTATTTCAAATATTTCAGACTATCAAGGTAAAGTAAAATTCTTGTTTTTTTTCACTCAAAACATGATGTTTTCCATTGTTTGGAAAGGAAAAAGTGTAATGATAGAGAGTAGGCTGTCATTTTCACACAGAGATAAAATTTGTAGATGACACACAGAAGAGAAATTGTCAAGAGCTGTTTTTGATGTGCAAGTGATTTACCAGTATACATGAATCTTTGTTTTTCTTTCTTTTGCAATCCTTTATCACACCCTTTTTTTCTGTGATGAAGACAGAAGAAGGAGAAAGATGGGTAATTTATCTTTAATTCATAATGAAGATAGATCATTTTATAGAGTCATAAATGTAGATAAATACGTCAATAATAGGTCTTTATCCTGATGAGACAAAATGAATTGATTTGTGTTCTGTTCAGATACAAAATCTGTGATATAAAACAGCAGGGCCAGCTTTTACTTTATCTGAAAGGTTCATGCAAACAAAGTATATTAGGACCTCTCTAAAGGCAAGGAAATTGACCTAAGAAAATTCATATTCAGATGACAAAAGATGTCTATCAGTCATAAACTTACAGTAAAAACAATAAGGAAACTTCATATTTCATATTTCATTTTTGATCATCTGTTTCCTAGCTTTGTTTCCATATATTTATTATCTTCAATAAGTATGTAGGATTTGATCTGTTAACTCTGTTATCAGGCCAGACAGAATGGCAAAGAGATCAGTTACCAGCTTGATAAAATGCAGGAAGTTGCTGACTGCTACTACAAAAAACTACAGACTTTTGTTGATGTTTAGGAGTGTTGCTGAGGAATAATTTGTCTGGAATTTCCCAGAATTTCTTTTCTATATATAGTTTAAAAGGAAGGAATCTCTACTTTTTTTTTTTTTTTTTTTTTTTTTTTTTTCCTGGATTCTTGCAATATCAAGTAAATGTATAACACATACTAGGTGAGGTGAAATTCCTCTCTCTCCAGCTATTTGATGCGGTAGAAAGCAACTAATTTTTTGTTATTTTTCATGTTAATTATGTAAATTTAGCATATGAAAAGTGACACATTAATAACAGGGAAGTCTCAAGTCTTCTGTTGAACAAGTACATCTAGGGAGAAGCTATACACACTCATTTGAACTTTAAAAAACTGACTCTCATTGTGGATTGTGATTTGCTTGCCACATGAGCTAAATTTCCTTGCAGTTAGAATTAAAGAAAGTTGTTCCAGATATGACAGGATTTTTGATAATTTGTAGTTTTATGAACTTGCTAATCCCTTTTTATAGGTTCTTGTATAATTAATAGGTGATTATGGCTTCTAGTAACTTCCAGAAGGCACTTATGATTGTTTAAACCAATAATCAATGAGTTCAAACTGTATTACTTGCTCCACAGGTCTTTGAGTAGTCATCTTAGACTGGATTATGTTAGGACATTTTTATAATCTTTCAATATTGGAACTTTAATTAAAAAGAATGCATAAAAGGGAAAAAAAAAGCTAAGAAAAAAGCTAAGGTATAGCAAAAGTAATTTTAAGGTGTCAGGTTCATTAGAAAGTAGTATATCTATGTTATTCTTACAGGAGAAAGTATGTTGTGGTTGCATGAGTGTTTCTGTTCATTTGTAAAAAAAACAGGCTTCACCCATTAACTATTTTTGCTGCACTGAACATTTTTGCATCTTCCCCTTGCAGATCAAGCAGCACTATAGCACGATATGTGGTAAACTTTGAGAGAGATGGCTCAGAAATCAAAAGCACTGTAGATGACATCTCAACTATAGGATCAAATAAGGTTGAAAATGAAAAGACTCCACTTTCTCCAAAGGAAGAGAGGGAGGTATCAGCAACTAAACTCACAGTAACAGACCTTCAGCAACTGGTTGCCACAGCACTCCAAGAAGACAGATCCCTGCCAGTGGACCTTGGGACACTTCGGTTTACTGACGGTCAGTAGGCAGTCCAGTAGCAGGCACAAGTCTGAAATTGGCTCTTGCAAATTTATTCAGTTTCAATACCTTCTCCTTTGCTTTGCTCACATATCATTTTCATCTGATGTATCCCAGTCTCTTAAGTGCTGCACAGCATTCAAAGGATGCAGAGAACAAAGTTAAATTTTATAGCAAAATATGATTTTTTATAATTATATATCCTAATTTCCAATCACATTGAAGAATCTGTTTTTCTTGGGTTTTTGTTTAGAAAATCTGGGTATTTTGCACACTAGGACAAACAAGAGGAGAAGCAAACAGAAAGATATCATGAATATTCACTAAATCATTCTGATTTCCCAGTATGGACAGTCTCATTTCTTTAATAATAATTAAAAAAAAAAAAGGCAAAACAAACAAAAAAAAAGTTTGCTCTAAACAAAATCTAGATTTTGAAAAGCTAAGCCTCTATTGTAAGCAAGTCGGACGGAGCACTGTAACAGACTGCCTAGGGAGGTTGTGGAGTCTCCTCCTCTGGAGATATTCAAGGCCTGTCTGGATGCCTACCTGGGCAGCCTGCTCTGAGGAACCTGTTTTGGCAGGGGGGTTGGACCCGATGATCTTTCCAATGCCTACAATTCTGTGATTCTGTGAAGTCATTTAACCTCCCATTGGAGAAACAAAGGCACACCTTAAAGATAATTTGATCTCAATCTAAAATCAGTGGCATGAATCATTTTTCTCTCTGAAACAGAGAGGAAGTGTTGAAAACAAGTCTATGATAGCACTAAAGCTTGTTCAGAAGAGCCCCAGCAGAAGGATGAAGGGCTACATCTAGTCCGGTAATCCAGCTAATAAGCATCCCCTTTATAGCCCAACAATATTTTTTTCAAAGCTAGTGTAGATCTAGTTTTGGGGAGATGGATCAAAAATGGGGACTTTTAAAAAATATTTCTCACATGTGTATTTGTCAAAATGATGTTTAAACACACACCAGATCTTAGCCAGAATGTTTTATCTAGAAACAGAAGCATTTTCTTCCCTCTAAAAATGTTCAGATGAACTAATACAGTCAGTATTATTAAAATATCATATTTGAAGATAGATTGAAAGTGCCAAGCCAAATTTTCATGGATATGGAACACTTTAGTAACATCTATTTTTAATCAACTATTTCTCTCTAGTTATTTTTAATAACAAATTTCAGAAAAGCAACTTGCATGCATATGTGTTTAAAGATCTCCTTTGAGAGGGTTAAAGAAGCAACTGGGCACAAAAGCCAAAGCAGTAGGAGTAACAATAGCATAGACTTTGGGTAAAACTGAAAAAAAAAAAAAAGAAATTAGTCTTAATCAACAGCACAATATAATGAGCCACCATAACCCATGTGGATTTAACTGAGTGGTTCATACTTCAGCTGATTTTAATCATTCATCCAGCTATGCCTGGTTAAGCCCTCTGCAGACCTATCCCATACTAAATAAAGAATACAAATAACACTGTATATGAAATGGCTGTTTTATTAATAATTGCCAGTTTAAATTGAAATTTATGGCTCTCTGTTCTTCTTAACATGGATTTTTTTAAAAGTCATTTTAATGGAGAAGAGTTTTAACATTGTTTTTACTGAATTTACATGTTTAAAGAGTATTCAGTGTGCTATTGCTGGAATATTGCTCTCTCACTCTCCCTCTATTTCTTTTTTACTTTTTATTTTTTCAGAATCTATTAAACCACCTAGTGATTTTGATAATGATATCCAGGCCATAGTCACTATTCCTCTGGCAGGCCCTGATTTGGTGAGTTCATTCCAGTTGGTTTAGTTATTTATTTCACCATGAGAAATAAGTTTAAACACTGTGAAGAAGTTTGTAAATATACAGAAAAATGCTCTTATGCAAAAATACATAATCATCTAATTCCAAACCCCCTGCCATATCACCCACTAGATTATGTTGCCCAGGACCCCATTCAACCTGATGTCGAACACTTACAGGGATGGGGCATCCACAACTTCTCTGGGCAACCTGTGCCCATGCCTCACCACCTTCTGGTGGTTAGATGGTATTTCCACCAAGTGTTATTTCCCTGGTGGTATTTCCTCCTAATCTCTTTTAGTTTAAAATCACTCCCCTTTGTCCTGTCGCTGTCTGCCTAAACAAGAAGCTGCTCTCTATCTTTTTTATAAGCCCCCTTTAAGTACTGAATGTTTGCTATAAGGTCTTTCCAGAGCCTTCTCTTCTCCAGGCTGAACAGCCACAGCTCTCTCAGCCTTTCTTCACAAGAGAGGTGCTCCAGCCCTCTGATTGTGACCCTCCTCTGGATGTGCTCTAATTGCCCCACATCCTTGTGCTGGGGGCCCCAGACCTGGACTCAGCACTCCAGGTGGGGCCTCAGGAGAGCAAAGCAGACAGGGACAATCCCCTCCCTTGCCCTTCTGACCACTCATTTGTTGATGCAGCCTAGGATGTAGTTGGTCTTCTGGGCTGCAGGAGCACACTGCTGGCTCATGGTGAGCTTTTCATGTCTCTTTCTGCAGGGCTGCTCTCAATTAGTTCTTCTCCCAGTCTGGGATTGCCCCTACCCAGCTGCAGCACCTTGCACTTGGTCTTGTTGAACATCATTAGGCTCACATGGTCCCCCTTCTCAAGCTTGTCCAGGTAATGAAAACCACTCTTTAAAATCTTTTTCCTTCTGAATTCCTTTTTCAGGAGAACACCATGGCTATGGAACTCCCCCTGGGTTATCCTAGCCCAGCAACAGTAGGCCAAACAGGAGACATCTTAGTCAATGAATTTACAACTGAAATACCTGTGCTAAGTGGAGAGATCAGTGCACCTGAAGACTTTGATAATAATTTTGTTTCATCTGAACCTGTGTACCCTACCAAACCCCCCAGAGAAGCATCTCAGGACAAATCTTCTCCAGCCACAGAAGATACCACTACTGGTTACCAAAGTTTCACAGTGCCTTTCAATGTTCTGGTTAGTACTGACAGTTCTCCAAAACCAGAAAATTCCTATTTGCCTCCTCCAGCAGATGAGTCGACTAGCAATGACTTAGTCACGGATGACTATGAGTCTCCAACAGAGCATGCTATCACTCTGGCAGTTTATACCACTGGTAGCTTTACCCCACCTAATCTCCTGCAAGCCACAGATGAGAATACTGAAGCTGAGGGGAAGAAGGAATTGGCTGGAATAACAGAACTACCTTTGGAGGAAGCTGACCAAGATAATCTGTTTGGCCAAGGTAAGGTGCTAAAGACTTTTACCTAAGAAAGAATAATAGAGATCCGGTTGTAATTACACATACGGTCACATGTAAGTACAGCCAACATTTTTCTAACTTTTCATTTTCAGTTGTTAGAAAAATATTTCTGGACCATCAAAGGTGAAAAATACAATTTGCATTTCTGATGCCCACTTCAAGAAAATCCTAATGCATTTGACTTTGAGGTTAACAATGTAAAAACAACAACAACAAAAATAAAACAACAAAACACAAATTCAAAGGCATAAGACAGGATTTCTATGGAGTATTATGGTAGAACTTCAAATTTTATTTAAAAAAAAAAAAAAAAAGACAGAGCAAAAAGACATGCCAGAAAAACAAATAAATAAATGAAATCCTAGCTAACACAAATGAGAACAATTCCAGCATTTAAAATATGGAAGGTAAATTACTGTGTGTTCTACAGACAGGTCTGGATGATAGCCACACATGTATCATGAAATAATTTATTCCAAGCAAGGTGTACTCTGGCACAGAAAGTTTACTTTTCTGTTGATCTGATGAATGTTTTTTTTTTTTTTTTAAAAAAACTTTTTCCGTGTTCGTTTATTCAATTTTTTTCATACAATAGGATTATAATGGTACTCAGAAATACGAGAAAAAAAATAATAAAAAAATATATATACATGCATATATTTGAGAGAAGTCTGCATAATCTAAAAATGTACATAATAGATACATTTCACACAGCTATAAAGGAAGTGTTTACCGTGCAAATGAAAAATGTTAGGACAAAGACTTTAGGGTTGGCTTTATGGCACACACATAACAGGCTTTTCCCTAGAGCAGCAAAATCTCAATAAGGCTGATGCCTCCCTCAAATCTATCAGTGACCTGGAAAGCCAAGCTGGCCTCACCAACTCAGCATTACATCAGCAAACTTTAATTTTATTTACATTTCTAAGAGGCCTGTGCTTTGTAAAATGCAAGAGGTCAGTACAAACATGTGAGTAGAACTAATTCTTGTGTGAATGAATATTCAGATGTATTTTCGCTCAGATTTTTGGCTGGCTGAACAAAAAAAGCAGAAGGCAGGTAAGAACATCACTTGGTACTTCTAGGTCCCCAGAAATGTCATGCTCAACTTTTCCAAGTTTGCTCTCTGCTATAGGGACTGTCCCTGTTCCACAGGAAGCTCTGATCTATCCCTGCTCTCTCAGCTCCCTTTTTGCCCAGTCTTTGGCCTTTCGTGTCCCAAACCACACTCCAGAAGCCTCTTGGAGAGAGCACAATGAACAATCTCCCTCCTTTTATGTTCCTCCTGACACAGCATGCACAGAATTTGCAAAAATTCCCCCCTCCTGCCCAGCATCAACCTGTAAGCCAAAGGGGGAATGTCTGTGTAGTGTAATATCAGTGGCACTGCTCTTTCTGGACCCAGTAAATACCAAGACATGCCTTTTAAAGAAGAATAAATTTTAAAGAATATAAAAGCTGCCACTTAGGTCAACACACCACCGAAACCCCAAGCGGGGAAGAGCACAGGAGTACTCCATGGTCATGTTATTGCACATGGCAGTTTCTCTGGAAGTTGGAGTTAACTGTTGTTACCTTTTTAAGCATTACAGTTCTGCTGCATAAAATGCAAGGGTTTATCTTCTACTGAAATAGCAGATTCTCATGCATGGAAAACTCTGGATGCATTCTGTTGTGTTTTTCACTGAAAGGAATATCACATGCCATGATTTAGCACAAGCCATCCTCATTGTGTGTGTACTAAGTAAGAAAATCCCATTCTATACTCTTGCTTTTATACACAGAGTTTTGAAATGAAAGAAAAGCAAATACTTTATGATTAACAGAGTGACATAAAATTTAGAATAACACTTATTACAAGAATTACCTATGAAATGGTCCTGAAAGTTAAGTATGTGATAAAAAGTGTTAAACACAACTATTTTCAAAAGCTTACTGAGAAGTCTTACAATGCTACTGATAAAAGTACAGCTTACGTTTAAATAATATTTTTTTTTATTACTGTAGAAAAGTGTTACATTTGCAGGGGGGGAAAGACATATGCATTTTTCATTCTATTCACTCACTGGGTTAGAGACTTATCATAAAACCATGTAAAACTACATATCTGTTTCACATTTTGCTAAATAGCTGAAAAACCTTGTAGCATAACAGCTCACAATGACAAGAGAAGTTGGGGCTATTTAACTTACCAAAAATACAGAGCAATGCATGCAGAGGATACTGGATCTATTATTTTTCTTTAGATCAAAAATTGTAAAGAATTTGTCGATTTCAATATTTTACAGTCACTGCCTGAGTGCTTCTCATTTGATGGGAGGAGGGACACAGAAGATGGGCCTTTCTCTGGGCCCAGGGTTCAAGCTTGCTTGATTATTCACCACTATCAGGGTATGACCACAATTCATTTGACTCTCACACAGGCTCTGTTGCCTCAGGTCAAAATTAGCTGCTGTGTTTCTAAATGATCCTCAGAGACAATACACTGCATAGGTTAATGACTTTCAATGTCATCAGGCAAATGTCAGGACCAAGGGAAATGTTAGGAAGGGAATACAAATGGAAAGTTCACTGCTAGAAGAAATTCAGATTTTGTCTACAAATTTTTCTCATATAATTAGAAAGTCAGAAAAAAAAAAGATATAATTACAAATAATTAAAAAAAAAAAAAAAAAAAAAAAAAAAAGTTATTTGCTTCTTCCTAAAGCCATTACTCCCTGTGGCACACAACATGTAATTTTTCACTTAAAAAGAACTGGATCTTCTGTATGTGTAGGTATACACGAGTAGGTTTGATCTTGTAAACGTCTTTTGGGACTAACCCTTTGAACACTACTTTCAGAAATTATTTGTTGCACATTTGGGTTAGAACCTACCAGTCTGAAAAACAAAATGAACTGCCTGGAGTTGTCAAAAAATAAAAATATATAAGAAAAAAAAAAAAAAACTTTCCTGAAAATAAGGCCCACTATCTTTCTTGTCCTTGTTGAATGAGTTATGTCTAAAACAAGCATTAGCATGTTAGAGTTCTGTCATCACCTCTGCAGATTAGTAAGAGAAAAATAAGGGTTCCCTCTCTAAAAAGGTGGGAAGCCATGTTAGCAATGACACATAGCTGTATTTATTAGTTTTTTTAAAATCTTCTAGTATGTAAAACATACTACATACTTAACCTAAGAGAGATGTTGAACATTATGTACTGAGTTCTTAAAAGACTAAATTGTGCATACCCCTTAAAACTTTTTCTCTTTTTATAGCTTTTTCTATTCTGGCAGTACTGTGTACAGTATCCCCTGTATTCTTTTCTTTTCCTAGATGTTGCATACTTTATACAAAGTGACAGAATTAGATCTGGAAATTCAGGACTTACTTAACATTTATGATAGAGGTTTTATTAAAGTCAGCAGTACTGGTGATATTAACTGTAATACTGCAAGCAAATTTCATGACTAGCAGGTAGAGAATTTTTCTCACTTTGTGCCTGGCTTCATTTGATAGCTGCACTTCTTAGTAATTTTTTAACTTTTCACTTTTGCTGGAGTAAAAGCGCAGGAACTACTTAGATGGTGTTGTATACGGTTGGACAGAGGGTTAGGTTTAAAAAGTTGCCTGCCTTTATTCCTATTAACGTAGTATTATTAGTATAATACTACGTTAATTCCCAGCCAATTTCCCAACCTACAATCCAAAAGATAGAGTAAATTTTCCCCATTGCATGTTTAGAACTTTATAAAACTAGATTTACACATCTTCAGCATGAAAGGAAGAGTTGGGTAACATAAACAGCTTAGTTTGATGTTTTTATTTGTCCCCGTCAGCTTTACATTTCACAGATGGAGTTAATTGCATTGGTTATCACATGCACATAACTAGAGGTTAAACATTACTACAGATTCCTGAACATTGAATAGCTAAAATCCATTCCACCTACTTCAGTTGCGTACCTACCTGAAGTCATTGAGCAAAGCAATGTTACAAAATAGATAAAAATCTGCCACAGTTCCTGGAAAGGTAATCAGATCTGCAAACTCACACAAAGTGCACATACAGTGCACATACACTGCGTACAAGATCTAGGGAAAGGAAAGTAAAAATGAGGTGAGGAGTAAAATTAATGAGAGGTGTCCTTTTAAGTCATGCAGAGGGGATTTAGTAGGCTTGGGCAGGCAGTGGAAGAAATGAGCCAGGATTAGGTATATGCTCATTCTGGATGGTGATGATGTCCATGGGCAGTAATGGAGGGACTAGTGAGAATTAGAGAGCTGTGCTGGCCAGACTGTGATGGTTATAACTCCAGGCCTTGGAGAAGATCAGAACTACCAGGAATATACTAAGCTGTCTTTAAGTAAGCCTCAAATTTGAATTTCAAATTATGTTTTGAGATTTCTCAAAAGAACCTCATACATATTTCCAGACATCTTATTGGAAAGTTATGAAATGCCTGGATTAAATATCGGGGTTTAAACTTTTGACTAGTTATAAAAAGGTTTTTCTTTGCTGTAGTACCTTCCAAATTTGGTCTGTCGTTTTCCATTTACAAACAGGGCAAGCAAAACTTGTCTTTTTTACTGAGATACTTTTTTTTTTTTTTTTTTTTTTTTTTCTAGTATTCCTCTTCTTTTTTTCCCTCTGGACTTGACTCATCACTCCCTCTTCTGTATGATTAAATTTCTTCTCCCTTTCTTTGCAGTCTTCCCGTGACTCTACCATAAACAGTATGACCATTCAGAATGGAAGCCCCTCATTTTACATTAGAAGGCCTGTTATTTCAAAATGCAATAAAATTTCAGCATTAAAAATAAAAAAGGCAAACAAATGTAAACACAGATAAGTGTTCATGAAGTCTGTAACAACAATAATGAAATACTTTGAAGATTTTAAAATTGTATTTGTTTAAACTGTAGCTACTTACCGATCATATATAATCTGAGTAAAGGGTTATCCCCAAATTCTGACCATCATAGAGGAAACAATATTTCTGGATATGTTATATATAGAAAATATAGACAAAAATATAGAAATATAGGACAGAATATAAGACAGAAATATAGGACAAAATACAGCTAGCACTAAAATACTTCAGCTGTTCTATTATACTTACATGTCTTGATCTTACCAACTTCAAGAGACACTTGAGAGAATAAGACTGCAGAACATATCACAATGTTTTACCTAGGAGGGGAAAAAAAAAAAAAGACATGTATGCGGTGGTCACATCTCTTTATGTGTAACTGATAAGAGACTCATTCATTTTAGTAATTGCTCTCATGTTTATGCACCCTTGTTGTGAGTGGCATCCTTTGATTTCTTCCTCCTGCCCAGCAATTAATTCAGTTGCATATTCCTCCTCCCTCCCTATTATTTCCTGGTAATATCTAGAAAAAAAAAAAAAAAAATCATTTTTTGGATGTCTGGGGATTCTTTCTGCCTCTGGTTCATTCCCAACTACCTGAGGGCCATCTGTGGTTACAATAGCTTTCTATTTGGCATAACCAGCATTGTCATGGAAACGAAAACCCCATTACTTCTAGCAAGAATGGCTCCAGATATTCCCAGGATTGGAATTCATACATTCTTTGTGCCAGGAATGCTGACCAACTTATTCACATCACTGGTTATACAGGGTAAGAACTCCTCTGTTTTCCTTGCCTGTTTTTCTGTTTTTCATGGTTTTCTTTGACATTAAAATGACAGACTTTTCTCAACATTCTCCTTCACCAGATTTTCTTGGTGCCCTTTCACTGGTTGCTTGCTGATTCAGATGTGCAAAGAATGTATTTCATGAAGGTGCTGATTTAGTCTGATGGTTGGAAGAGTGAGCAGGTAGGTGTAGCTGTGTGATTTTCTCAGGCATAGAAAATATTGATAAAGTTATCTCTAAATTGAAGATGAGGCTGAATGCAAAATTTTCAGCAGGCCTATATCAGGATAAAACAGGATTAAGAAAAAGTTCATTGTATGTGCATGATCAAGTTAGAATTACATATTCAGAATACTACAGGTATCCTGAAAAGTCTTAAAGGTTTTATAGTATGTGATCAGTGTGTGGCCATAATGTGATGAGAGCTTGCTGCTCATATGCAATAAAAATCCATATGGATCCCTTTTAGTGTACCCTGTAGTTATTACTGTTTTTAAGTGTTTAAACTGCCCGCTCCCTGACAATAGTGCTCAATATTTTGAACTGTTCACATTCAGAATTCAACCACAATTACATTTTAACAGGCGAGGTCAGCCCTAAGGCATCTGGTCCAAAATCATTATCAATATCACTAAAATTGAAAGGCATACTTACAATACAACATACTGTAAAACTAGCAGGATCTTCCCTGTTAGATACTTTCCATCTCTCTTACTTGTTGCATTTTAAAAATACAAAAACAAAAACAAATTACCTACATTTAATGTGCACTAGTATAGAAAAATAAAATGGTCTTCATTCTGTGACATTCATTCCATTGGTTCCATGTTTTTTCAAATTTAAGTAATGGTATAGAATGGAATAACAAAAAAAAAAATAATTTTTTAAAAAGTATTCAGTGGTTTCATGTATCTTTGCATATATAAAAGTACTCATCTGATGACAAGATCTTATGATGGTCATAGGTTTTAACTTTCTAATTTCATGTTTGTCATTTCTGTTTTTAGGTCCTTCGGTCAATATTCTACTTGAATGTATACCATGTGACTTCTGTTTTTACCATTTCACAAACTAATAAACTTGTCTGATTGGTCCATGACCTACAAAAATTTGCTCTTATTTTTTCTATCACAAAGTGGAGAAAAACAGAGAAAGTGGAGAAGGATCTGGAGGATATTTTCAGTTCTGAAGGACAAGTAGTATAACTTGTCAGAATTGGTTTCTAATAATTCAAAAGTAAAATATATCAAAAATAGTATTCATGGTTCTCCATCTAGGCAGCTCCAAAATTGTATCAGTGGCATGTAAGAATTTTTGTGACATTTGGATGGCTACTGCTTCATGTTTCCAGGCATTTGTAAAGCTCTAGGTTGTTTTCACACATTCATATTTAAACTCATGAAAGACAATTTTCAAATTTAACTGTATACCACTGCAATTGGAACAATTGGAAAAAGAACCAGTAATCCTCCTGAAGCTATGGTTTTAAGCAAAGTATTTTTTAATTAAATTTGACTCTATTCCTTTGTAAAAGCATATTCATATTTGCAAATTCAGTGCTTCTCTGTTTTGTTTCTCCATTTAATTCATTGATGTGAATAACAGTCAAGTTCAGGCTTCTCAGTTCAGTATGGTATCTTACATGTTTACAATATATTTTAATACGTTTTTAAAATGATAGCAACTTTAACATGAAGTAGCCTTCCAGAAATGGTAGTCACAGCAGCCTCAGGCAGTTTTGTTGTCTTTTCATTGTAAATGAAAGTGGGTTTCACTGAAGTCAGTGGAGAAGGAGTTCTGTTGGTTTCACTCAATGCTAGAACTGGCTTCTGGAGAGTTCATATAGACAGACAGAATGACAGCCCTAGGTCATTCTGGCTCTCGTGTTTTGGTATTACAGACAGAAAGACAAAATTAATCAGTAATTATGTGCTGTGAGGCATTTGTTGTGACACTTTAAGTTAATGATCCTTTTCCCCAGTAGTTTTCTTAATCCTCATCTTACTTGTTCCCTAGTTAAAAATGAAAGACCTCAAACAAAAAAAATCATTACTTTACCTATTATATATATATGTGTATATATATATATTTAACAGTCCTGATTCAGGGATTTTGTGACATTTCAGTCACCAACAAAATATGTAAATTTGAATTCAGCTATTTACTGTACCATTCCATCTGGTATTTATGTCAGCAGAGCTGCCCATATGGAGATTCTTACCCTGCATTGTGGACCAGTCTTTTAATTGCATACTTTTTCCTTTGTTAGTTATTTTCTTCAGTCAGCTTGTATACAGGTATATCCATATACAGTGTAATAGTGTAACTTTCATATACAGAACAATATGTCAGTGGACTTGTAAAATTTGTCCATTGCCAATATGAAATGTCAGTGCTTATTAAGTTCATGAATGAAATGAAATGCCAGGCTCTCTTAATGTACAGCCTTCTGGGCATGCTTATTAATGCAAAGCCACTAGAAAATCTTTTCATGACAATTTGACCTTTCACAAACTCTTTATTCATGGTCAGTTTGAAGGGTTTTCTTCACTTAAAAAAATGTAAGAGGACAAACTAATTAGATAAAGTTGTTGAAATGGCAGCCTGTTTTTCAAACAAATGTATCTTACTCCATCAACTGGGAAAAAAAAAAATGTCTGCTTATAGCACTGGTTTCACAAGGATTTAATATAACAGTGCACCCAGGAAATTGCCTCTTAATTTAGTGTTTACGCATCTTTGCCAACAGCAGTATAATTTTAGACATAAAACTATCTTCAGTACAAAATTGCCCTGCCTTGTCCATATAATAAAAAAACATCTGGAGATTTCAGTGAACATCTTTGTGGTTAAGAGTTAGGATTTTTTTTTTTTTTATCACTGACAGTAGTGTTTAATTTCATGTCGATGTTTAACCTTCAATATGGTTACTCTGGGGGATACCTTTGAATTCAGCATCTTATTCCATTCTGTCTGCGGGTTTCCTACACCAAAATGATGGTGTTGTAGACCAAATGGTGTGCTGAAATGAAATATGCTGAGACTAAGAATGTCTAAATCTTCAGTATTCATGCTTTTAAGCTTATCATAAAATAATTGCTTGTGCTCTTTCTATCCTGTTGTAATAATCTTATCTAAAAGACAAACTGGGTATTACAACTAATTGCTATATGAAGAATTAATTCAAGTGTATTTTGTGTTCTATTTCAAAACAATAGATACATGTACGTATATGCACATATATAAAATCATGATTCTAACTGCAAATGCAAAGGGGTCTTTTAGAGTCCAAATGCTTTGGTCTTCTTTATGCTTCACCCTCATTTTTTAACTCCCAAAGATTGATTTTATCACACACTCTTATGCAGACAATGGAAAAGCATGGCAAAGCATTCCAAATCATTTTACTCTGACACACAGAGCACAACCAAAAGAAGGGTCAGTAACCCCTTGTCTTTTGACTGATGCTGCATTGCAGTAAGCGCTTAGCAGGATTTTAGGCAATCCCATTTCCTTGCACATTGCAAGGGACTACCACCACCTCTGTGCTCAGTCACTCTCTCAGCTGGAGAGACAATGACTGATTAATTAGAATTGGCAGCGTATGAAAACAGGTGAAATGTGCACCAGAGATCATCTTGGTGTGCCCTCAAGGCCTTTTAAGTTACTCTGCTTCTAATAGGATGATGCTTTACAGCCTATGTATAGATTATAGGTATATATGAATACACAACTGCATATACATGCAATATCTATATTCTAAACCTGTAGTATATGTTTGGTTATTATGCTTCATACTTGCTGCAATTTCAAAGATATTTCAACATTTCTTTCTCCTGCAGTTATCTCTTTCTAAAATACAATCCAGAAAATACCATCACAACTGTATGCTTGGGTGTATGTTGTCATGCTGTCATTGCTCCATGGAGTTGCAGGTTCACCCCATCAGTAGATCATCCTGCATTAATACCTCAAGCACTAATGCTAAGAAATCTTTTCTGTGTTCCCTTAACAAGTAAGGCACTCTCACTCTTTATCAGCATAACACATAACACAAAGAGCTTTGTAAACGGAGAATGTTGCTAGGCTCGGTTTGGATTTGTTTTTCTAATCTGTCTATAGCCTTGATTACACAAGAAACATGAGGATGTGACAAGAGAAAAACATCTCAAGTGCTTGATGAAGCATTAGGACCTCAAGCTGTGGTGCAGCGTTTGGTGTTACATGTTGCATGCACAACCATGGCTCTGTATAGCACTTTGCTATTTGGATTGCTCTCTACAGTTGTGAGGACAAGGGCTGTAGCTCTTGCATTATACCATCAGCAATGCAAATAACATATCACAACAAATAAAAAAAGACTGTGTAACTGTGCTAGTTTAAATGGGTTTTACTGCACCCGTTTAATGGTTCTGTTGTGCTTCCAAGTCTCCACAGTTAGGTCTCACAGTAAATGAGAATGCAGCACTTGGTCTTTTTCTCCATCCCATCCAGCAAAGATGTTTCTTATTAGCAGTGTACTTCAGTGGCTTTTTCTGAATCACCAGTACTCTAAGCTCACTTGTAAAGTGTACATGTGTCAGTCATGATCCATGAGAGAGGAGATCATCACATGAAAGGTAAGCAACATTTTGATAATCTGGAAGAGCACATTTCCTCTGAGGGCCATAGAACTGGGCACTCCTGATCCTCAGGGCAAATGCAAATATGCTTATCCCACTTGCTTTGGTTTTAGGCTACCACAGTTCATTGATTTCAGTGAGTTCACTATGGACACAGATGTGATTAGAACTCAACCCTAAATATAAAACCAAAAATAGGTGAAATAGTCTCCTATCAAGTGGTAAATGTTGTCACTAAAATCATTCAGGTTTCCAAATATGCTGCCAGTAAAAATGAGGCACCTGGGAGAACATATCTTCATGCACACAGATGAAGGCAACAAAACTGACTAAAATTTTGCCTTATCTAATACAGGAAAGGGATACTAAATATTGGCAGAGATGCATTATCTTCAGTAACCTCCACTCATTCTAAGCCCACAAGTCACAGAGAATTCACCTCTAGGTCTACAATTACAGCAGAAACTCTGAAAATGTGTCAAGTTATGTTAAGCTTCTCATTTACCCAAAGAACTGGGCATGGCAGAGGGATGTTTGGGAGCCTCTTCTCTGTCTGAATTAAGAAACAGATTAATGGAGAAGGGGAAAGAAGAGACCAAACTGTAATACTGAATCTAAAACCTCAAATCCTGTTCCCTGGAAGTGGTCAGAAGACCACTGTGGTCAGCTTGCTTTGGAAATAGATCCTCAGCAAAGGGTATAAAGCTGACATCTGCTGATACCTAAAAGGCAGGGAACACTTTAAAAAAGTATGAGATGTATGTAAGCATGGTTTTACACCTCTTTCAACTTACATCCATATGCAGTGTGCAAATTTGCTGTTTGAATTAACTTTTGGTAAGCTAACTTACCATTGACCAGTTAAAGTTAAGAGCAAAATAGGTATCTCCTGTGTCATGGCACTGCTTTGCAGTTGCCTCTCCTAAAACCTGGTCTCTGGAAAACCTTGGCAGCACCCAGCTCCTACTGGTTTGCTCTAATGCACCAAAGAATAACAAAACATTTGTCCATCAGTGACAGCCATACAGGTCAGTCTGTGAACAGTTTGAAAGTGTCTTTGGTGACTGCATTACACTCAGCTGCAAGATTACAGCAGAATCCTGAAAGAACCTGTAACTAGATACTAACCTTTTCTTCAAAAGATGGAGAACATCTTGGAAGCCACTGCCTTATAAACTTGCAATATTTTGTGCATCTAGAAAGCAGCAAATGTGAAAGGAGTCAATTTCTTGGTTATCTCTATCTGGGGTAGTCTACATATTTTTGTATCTAGAATGCTTTTTCACGTATACCTGTGAAAATGTGTGCTGCTGATGTGATAAACTCTGTTCTAACTAAAATTTGTCCAATATTCCACAACAATTTGCTGGAATACAATGTTATCATCTATTGCTCAATACTTGTTAAAAGCAGTCTTAAAATACATTGTGCTTTCAGACTGATATTTTTGTAATGGAATAACATTTGCACAAGTTACTGATGTGTTGACTGCACAAATAGAAACAGATGCTGTAATGCTCTTTCCAGAATGCTTTATCTGAGTTCTGCTTCAGAGTATCCAGAGAAAGTGCTCTGCACTTTAATAAATAAATTTTAAAAAGGGGGGAAAAAAAAAGGGGAAAAAAAAAAAAAAACACAAAACACTAGATCTTCCTTTATTGAAGGCTTGTAAAACACTTGTCGTAATGGATATAAAAACTTAGTAAAAACTTAGAGGTGAACTGAGACTGGGAGGAGGAATACTAGATGTTTGAGTTTGTTTCTGGTATTCTGGAGTAAAATTCACCGAATCTTCACCAGTGCCAGAATTACATTTCCCTGCTGGTAGAGTCAAACAGTGTAAAGTGTTTTCCTTTAAAAAATAAATAAATAATAATTAAAAAATCATAGTTCTTATTACTCTAGTACTTGAGTACCTCAAGCCAGTGAACCTCAATAATGCTACATGGAGCTGAAGAGATTGATTTAGATAACAGAAACTATGTAAGAGAAAAAAATCAGGCATCTTACATAAATTAGTTGTATATGTTTGGAAGTCTACAAAGATACAGGCACTGCAAAAGATCCAATATATTTTGGATGGTTATCTCCATCTGAGATAAATGTCTCTCTTGACAAAGATGTAAAAGATGACTGGCTTAGCAGGCATTTGAAAGTTAGATGCATCATCTAGAAGTGAGATCAATACCACACACAGTGTATTCTCAAGACTCCCAAGGATTCTAAAGCAGAAGCAAAAAGTAATTCTGGCTTTCTCACAACCTACTCCAACAGTTTAAACATATGTCTTAGCTAAACACACTATTACCAATGAATCACCATATATGTATGATAGACAAACAGGTAAAATAAACAGTAAAGGAAAAATGAAGCAGCTCTGAACATAGGTTCATGCAAAGAGCTAATTCTAGTGAAAAACATACCATGATTTAGAATTCTTTCCTACTTTGAGAGGTGTGGTCAATTTAGCAGAATGGTGCTATGCATTCCTACTAAAGCACACTAGCTTCACCTAGTGTAGAAAAATATATGTTATATCAGTAAAGAAAAGAACAACTTCAGGAAAGCAATGTTTTAATAGTGGTTCTATAGAAAATAATCCACTTTAGGCAGATTAATGCTTCAGCTAAGACATTGTACCTGCAGGGAGGAAGCAAAGAGCTAACTTAAGAGTCTCAATAAAATAGTGACCTTGTGTTAAGGTTTTCTTTGTTGAAAATATACATTTTTTTTCCTAAAAATGGCAATACAGCAGAAGATTGGTCCTAATTCATATAGAAGCAAGGAAAAAGAGACACAAAGACCACCTGTGGGCATCTCCTGTGCCATTTAGTAGCCATCTCTCTCAGTAGGGGGGTTATTGTACTTTCATTGGCCACTAAGAGGAAATTAGAGCTTAGAGGAAGGAAGACTTCATCAGAGAAAAAGTTCTGTCCTATCAGTTGGTAAGTGTTTCTGCCTGCAAGGGGCTGCTAAAAGTCCAGCATGAGGAACATGTATAGACAACAAGGAACAACAAATATATTGTTGGAGAAGGACAAAGTTAACAGATTGGGTGGATGTCTGTTGTCGAGACATCACAGCAGGTAGCTGCAAGCCGAATTCAGTCTCATCACACTTCAGATTTGGATTTCAGCTGCATCTATCACAAAATCTAGGACCATGCCAAGCCCAGTGGGGACCTCATAAAATTTTAGCATCAGGGTTAAATGGCTGCTTCAAGTGCAGCAGATGATGTCTTAGGGTTTGAATTTTATTTCACTGCTGCTGCTGTCTTCAAGGTAAAACAGAAAAGATTATTGTACCATTTTCCTTAACCACAATTTATGATTACTGGCAGGTAATAGCCTTAACCTCTAATGGAGGGGGAAGCAACAGAATGACTCTGGCATAGAACTGATCCAACCAGACAACTCAAAGCTACAATCTACTCTTTCAGTCAATATAAACTGACAGTGCAATTATGTGCCTTCAAAACAAGACTGTGCTTTAGGAATTGCTCAGGAAATACTTACCAAGTGTAATTATTATTTAAACACATCACCTACAGAAATCTCATCACTCATACATGTGGATGAGGTGTTTTATTCCTGTAGTTCTTTGCTGATGGAAATAACATTTTCATGTTTAGATAGCGCCAAAGCTTGTTTTTAAAAATGCTTCAGTGGAAATACAAGATGTATGTTGTTTCCATGCTTGAGGTTTTTTATGCTTGTATTTCAAAATAAGCATTTGTTTTTCCCCTGTTTTTCTGCAGCAGTGAAGATTATGGATGAACAAGAATCGTCGGGTGATGACCTTTTATTTACAACCAGCTCTTATAAAACATTGCCTTTCTTTATTGGTGCAAGTGATCTCTCTGTCACACAGCCTGGAGAGCTTATTGTAGACGTGCTGCCATCAGAGCAAACAACACTGCTGCCTGCAGTGACCAGTCCAACCTACAGCCAGTCCGTCATCATCGACCAGTCCCCCGAAGCACCAGATTCCTTGGTGCCAGCAGCTGACACCATTCCCCCCGACAGTGCCGGGACAGAAGTGCAGGATATCGCTGGTGAGTTGGATGGCATCGGTGTGGTGAGCACAGCAGCACTGGATGAAGCAGAGCACGGCAGTGGTTACATCTCAGTGCTGACGAGTAAGCCAGCAGAAGCCACCCCAGTTCCTACACTGAAGTATGTAACCACCAGCTCCATGACGACTGCAGCCAAAGGCAAAGAGCTGGTGGTTTTCTTCAGCCTGAGGGTGACCAACATGCACTTTTCTGATGACCTCTTCAATAGGAGCTCGACAGAATACAAAGCGCTGGAACAACAGTTCATGCAACTGGTGGGTGAAATAACATAGTTCATGGGCTTGAACAGCGTCAGCAGTAGTGAGGCATGGCTTAAAAAAATACACATCACCCTTCTCTAAATTACATCAATTATTGCTCCATAAATCAGGAACAAACAGCAACAAACTTCTGTGAGAGCTGTACCTAGAGGTTTTGGCTAGGAAATTCTGATTCATGTTAGTTGGCTCGCTCAGCGCTGGAGAGCAGAGTATTTTGGCAATATCAGACCCTACTACAATTCAGCCTGATAAAATGCATTTTTAAAGGACACATAAGCCTGGAATGCTTATGGTGCAAAGAAACACTTCATGAAGTCAGTGATCAAAGTGTTTATTTGTTCAAGAGACTCCATTATATATATATATATATATATATATATATGGTTACATGCCAGGCACATGTATATATATGTATATATATATACATGTGCCTGGCATGTAATTTTATTTGGATTAAACTTAGATTCATATCAACAACACTGAATAGATCTAAGACTTGTGTCTTTATGCTGAATTTAAGAATAGGCCTTATAAAGGCCTATTTGTCATAGTCTAACAAAGGGAACATGATTAGATATGGATTTTCTTTACGGATACAATAGGGCTACAGGTCAGCTCAGTGACATGCCTGTCAAGCTATGCCCTAACCTGCCTGGATTGAACATTTGAAAATAATTACAGTTGGCTTTGGAGTGTGGTGATTTTTTCTTCTAGATGAATAAGCTCCCCAACTGCTGTGCATTTCATTACAGGGAAAATTGCTGCCCATCCATCTCAATACATTACTGAGAAAGATGCAAGAGTCCAAAAGAATATAGTGAAAAACAGAAAAGTGAATTTGGTGGTGGAATTTAACTGCCATATTAAATTCAGAGAAATAAGTGTTTAATGTGTGCGATTGATAACTAAAAGCAACTATTAAACAAAACAAAACAAAACAAAAAAAAAAACCACAAACACTAATAGTTGCTAGGCATTTACAGTAACTCAAAATAAAAGCAACTTTCTGTCTTGCAGCTACTTCCATACCTGCAGTCCAACCTTACAGGCTTTAAGCAACTGGAAATACTTAACTTCAGGAACGGAAGTGTGATTGTCAACAGCAAAATGAAATTTGCTAGAACAGTGCCATATAATATCACGGAAGCAGTACACTGTGTCTTGGAAGATTTCTGTGATGCTGCTGCCCAACGCCTCAATTTGGAGATTGACAGCTATTCCCTGGATATTGAGCCAGGTAAGATTGTGTTATCGATATACACACAAAATCAAATACATATATGCAATCTTTTCCAAATTGCTACAGCTTCAGAAAGATTACCAATTTGGAAATAATTGTATAACGAATAGCCTCCCAGTGAACATTAGTAATATTTTTTTTAAAAAAAAAAAAAAAAAAAAAAAAAAGATTTTGCAGACTCAGACAGCTATCTGCAGACATACTTCCACACAATAGTGGGGTGGAGGTGTTGGTCTGTCCATGTACACCAACTGCTTTGGAGATCAAAAGTCAAGTACAGGGAAGCAAATATACTCTAGAATAATGGCTTGGTGAAGATAGGGATAAAAAATGCTCACATAGTTTACAGAAGTGACTCATCCATAGGCATGATGTTTTACCTCCACATCTGAGTAGGTAAAACATAATTTCTTATGACTTTTACAATGCTGTAAAAAAATGCTTGCTCAGGACATCATTAAGACTATCTTTTGAGGACTATAGAGTTCAGGACACAAGGAGAAAGTTTATAGGAATGCTAGGATTCTACAGATCCTCACTGACCAAAGCATTAACATATATAGCACTCCGTGCCTTGTAATTCCAGAATCTCTCCTGACTAGAGTCATAGAATCATCTAGGTTGGAAAAGACCTTCAAGATCACCAAGTCCAACCATCTACCTGACCTACTGAGTCCCTTCACGTGACCCTTAGTGCCACGTCCACACCTCTCTTAAATACCTCAAGGGATGGGAACTCCACCTCTTCTCTGATCAGCCTATTCCAATGCTACCACCCTCTCCATGAGGAAATTATTCCTCAGATCCAATCTAAATGTCTCTTTGTGCAAATTGAGACCATTTACTCTAGCCCTGTCAAGTCTGAGTTCCACCTTTTTCTTATGTTGTTTATAAAATTAAAGCCTGAATTTATTTTCAGGTTTTGGTAATTATTTCAGAGTTGAATTTTCATTGGTATGGAGAAGGAAGATGCCAATACATTAGCATGCAGATTCCTTTAGCTGTTTTGATTAAGCTGGGTACAGCTGTACAGATCTTTGACAACGCGAGAACAAAATGTCCGTTTACATTTCATGCAGGCAGTTTCTAGACCACCTTCATTTTAGGTATCTCCTTGTGACCATTAAGAGAATTGGAAGAGGCAAAGAAAGTTAACAAAACTGCAGTATTTGAACTCTCAAATACTGCCAAGTTAACCTGATGTTCTGTTGAACGAAGAATAAACGATTCCTACAAACACTGAACTTTGTGCTACCACAGATTCTTTGTTTTGGTAGTAAATTTTCATTAAGTACAAATTAAATTGAAAAAGTTGCTAAAATGCAAAAAAAATAGGGAAAAAAATATTTTATCTCCAATCATATCTTCTCTACTGACATGGTATTTCAACCATAATTCAAGAAAACAGTATCACAAATTTGCATGATAGCTGCTCTCAGAACGAAACATTAATAGCTCAGTTAGTAAGGTATAGTAGTAGTAAGATATCAAAGTGAATTAAATCATGTTTAGAAATCCAGCATATATCCATATAGCCCCGCTTTCTTTTTACTTCAGGGGAGAAAAAAAAAAAAAAAAAAAAAAAAAAAGTTTAGTAAATTAAGGTAATGCAAGCAAATTCCTATTTAGTGTGAAAATAAGAGCCATCTAGTGGTGACAGTGTTATCCCACAATGAAACACTGATGGGAACTGACAGCCCAAACTACATTAGTATATATATATACATACATATAATACACATACATAAATAATACCATAAATAATGACATAGAAGGATTTTTAAATTACCTGTGAGCTTTTTGTTTGTTTGTTTTTGTTTTGTTCATCTAAACAAGTGAAAATGTAGAGAAGGTGACAAATCATGGCAGGTGCATAGCCCACAACTTTTTTTAAGGAAAACGAAACACCATCACAAAAAATGACCCCCTAACACAGTGGGTCGTGCCTAGCTCTACTTATCACACAGAAACACACTGATAATTTTCAGCTTTTTAACACTTCAGGGCTGTAATGTACAACCATAGATATTGCTCAGAATGTTTTTCCTTAGTAACACAATCAATCTTTATTTCCACTAGTGTGAAGGTAAACTTGATAATCAAATCTGGGGAGAGAGTAGATGAGACATGCAGTTAATAGTTAATCATTTATTCAGTCATACTAACTCCCTACTACCTAGGGAACTACCGTCCCCTTTTGGGTGCCACCTGTTTTTGTCCAAATAGGCACTAAACTGTGTAATTTCCAATAATAAAACTGAGCAGATCAAAGTACTCGAAATAAATGTTTTGCTTTGTTGTTTTGTTCAGTTTTTATATAAAGGTAAAGGTTTGACTGGCAGTAAAGTTATCTTGTGATTTATTGTACTTCTTTGGTGCCCAGTTGTTAGACTTTGCGTGTACATACATTTACAGTCCAGAAGCAAGGCAGCTCACAAATCAACATGCATATTTTATATAGCAAAAGGAAATCAAGCAAGCTAAAACTGCTTTTGTTGATCTTAAATTCAGAAATAATTATTATAATTAAAAAAAAATAGCCACAGAACTGTAGAGGGGTTAGAAATGAACAGCTCTGATGAATTAATTTCCAGCAGTGAAGTACATCCTGGTGTGTGTCTGAGATTTCCAGTGGTATTATAAAGAAAATGATGCTTATTTTTCATTGAAATTAATATTATTGAGTATCTAAGGCACTGAATTGGATCTGGAAGAAAATTTTCAGCCTAGATAGTAATTATATAATTATATATATATAATTATATAATATATAATTATATAAATATAATATAATATAATATATATTATTATATTATATATATAATATATATAT
>CM021733.1:85453296-85521234 GCA_011075105.1 Heteronetta atricapilla
TCAGCCGTTCCTCGTACGTCTTCCCCTCCAGGCCTTTCACCATCTTCATAGCCCTCCTCTGGACACTCTCCAACAGTTTCATGTCCTTCTTATACTGTGGTGCCCAGAACTGCACACAGTACTCGAGGTGAGGCCGCACCAGCGCAGAGAAGAGCGGGACAATCACCTCCCTTGACCTACTAGCGATGCCGTGCTTGGAAGTTCTTAATATCAGAATGTTATTTTAGAAAAACATTCAAAGAGTAAAGACAAAACCTTTTCTAGAGTAGCTTTAAGCACCACATACATCTGATAAAAAGGCAGCAGGCAGTTCTAGCACTGAATCCTTCTCATAACTTAATTTACCCTTACCTTGTACTTTAATTTTTTTAAGACAAAACAGTACGAGAGATGCAACTGAGATTTCAACATGGAATGTATTTATTTATTTAAATTTTCAGTACAGTATTAGAAGGTCATTTAAATACTTTAAAAATATTTTTGGGAAAAAAACAAACAAACAAAAACAGGCTTCTACTACAAAAAGGAAACCGGTCTCATCAGTGGGTGAAAGACCTTATGAACCTTGAGTAGCATTCTCTAGAAAATTTGTATTACTGGTCAGCTAGTCAGCAATGTAGTAGCCTAGCATGGTGATTCTCTTTCTCTCCTTTTAATTCTGGAGTGTTTCATGGAGAAGATCTCAACTACAATGAACAGCTACACTGAGAGGCAGGAAGAAATGTTTACAAAAAACAAACACACAGAACTAAGAGAAAGAGTTTAGCTCATCATTTTGCTTCAGAAACAATTTTTTTTTCTGTGTAATTGTAGATCAAAAGGGCATTAAGATAATACCACAATCCCTGAGATCAGAGATTGATTCCAAATCAACCAACAGTATCACTGACACAGTAGACAAGACAATGGAGAAAATCTGTAAAAGCAGATGAATATTGCCTCATGTAAAAAAAAAAAAAAATAGTTCTGAAGTGAACCAAAAATTACTTTTGTTGCACAAAAAGATCAGCAAAACTAAAATCAGATGGTTTTGATATAGAAGAAAAAAAGGTATGCTACTGTGCAAAACAGAATACCCTGATTTTTGGAATGTATCTTCTACTTGCCTCAGGCATACTGCTGGAGCAATGCAGAGAAATGGGAACATGTCAACTGAAAACATCCAGCCACCAGTTCCTCTTCCACTATTTCAAATTTTTAATTTCTCTAATAGCTAATATTTTTTCATTTACCTAACAAGAATTCCCAGAGAACCCAATCTGAAAAATAAAGTTTCCTTCTGATACCAGTCTGTAACCAACTTACTGTCTCAGAACAGCCTGCATCAAGGAAACACTGGCATAATGAAAGGAACAAACTGGAAGAATTACATTAATTATTTTATTTATTTTAAGTTCCCCGCAGTTATGTTTACATACATATATACACATACATACTTAAGTATATATATGTATATACATACACCCGTACACATATACAATTAAGTATGAGGTTCTTTGCTTAGGGTTCAGTCTCGTAAGATCTGCTTTACATATATAAACTGAGACCGAACGTGGTAAGTCAAGAATTTAAATCCAGACAGTAATAAATTTATAGTGCAGGGCTTCTCACCACTATCAGTTCAGTGATTTTCTTTTCCTTGTATCACATAAATAGCCAAAGCCTTTTGCAGTGCTAGGTTTCTGGAGACTGGGATTTCTGAAACCTTCACTCCAATCCACTAACACATTAAACCAGTAACCTAAATTTCATTATAGCACCTTTACACTTGTGCAACGTTGTATAGGTCTGCACACAGCTTGCTAGCCAGCAGTATGATGCACTTCTTTCATCTTCCAGGCAAAAATTACTGCTTCAGTGAAGAGGGTTTTTTTGGGTAAAATGAAAACATGTTTTCTAGTTTGCAATCACAAGACCAAAAAGCAGAGTGGGCATCCAGTGGAAGCTGAGATTCCCCGATGTAGCCAATTCATACAGAGTTAACATACTACTCAAATATCTTCACATGTATTCCAGTAAGGAGTGCATTTAGACAAAGGCATGTGAGCACAATCTATGGTCAGAAAAGCTGTATGCATCATGAGTTTTCTCTGTGTACAAACTGTACCTCTTGGAAGTTATTAAATATATTTATATATTTTAAAACTAGAATTTTTAACTTTTTCCAAAAAGTTTCAAACATAGTAAACTGACAGGAAATTATTTTCCAGTGTGAGCAATCTTTGCCAATTTATACATCAAGCCCTCATTTTTAAACCAGGTTGAATAAGTAACTGGACATCAAGTTACTTGCATTTCCAATTCCTATCACAGAGAAAAAGTTTAATTTGTTGAAGTAATGGCCAGCATGCTGAAACAATCACATAAGTGAACAAGATACACCTTTAAACTGTAGGAAATTAATAATTCCTATCCACAAAATCTTTCATTGCTTGATTAAGGAACTGTTACAAGCTAGGGCACTTGACAGAGGAGATTAAGGTAAGATCAGTGCCTGAATCACTACAATATTCCAGAATACTAAAAACTGTAGCTAATTCAGCAGCACATGGCATTTAAACAATGAATTATGTTATTGGACCAAATTTTTATATAGTCTAACAAAAGGTACAGACCTTGTGCTTCTCTTTACAGTTAAAATATACAGGATATCTGAGGATCAGGTCTCAATGTTTAATTAAGTTATATCACCACCCAAAAGCTGAACATATTTCCCTTATGCTATCCTTAATCTTATATGCCTCCAGATATAAATCTTGGACAATTTCAAATATTATATTTAAATTGCACTACATGGCTAAGTGAATTGTCCAAGAACAGACAAATTTCCTAATACAAATTTGGTCACAAAAATAAAAGCTTAAAGAAGACTTGTACTTTTTTTTAAAAAAAAAAGGTAAGAAAAAGAAAGAGCAGGAAAGGAAACTGAGAGAAGTGGGTATAAGCCCTAATGAGCAGCACATTCTTTGTGTACAATATTATAGAATATTGACATATATGAATGCTCTTCTCAGAACATACAGAAAAACATTTATCTTAAACCAAGACAGAGAATGCATTAAGTAGGAATTTATGAGTCTCAAGTGTAGGAGGATTTCCCATCAGTTTCAGAAGAAGTCAGTAAATACAGACACTAACCAGTTTTCAAATCAGGACATAAAATGTCTCAGATTATATAAAAGAATACTCCAACTTCTCCAGAACAGAAGTCAAAGCTAAGGCCTCACAATTCCAGTTATGAGATACAGCATATCCTCTTTAGTAAACCACCACTTAAAACCAACTATTTAGTGTTTTGAAGAAGAGATTTTATCAAAAGGTGGTTGCAATGCAGTTCTTTGTACTATGTACTCAAGTACAGATTACTTAAAAAGCGTTAAGAGTAGTAACAGAAACTGTTAAAGAAAATGCAATGTATAAACAAAATGCAACAAACTACACTGACTGAAAATTCTTCGGGGTCCTCATACCTAGTAAGGCTTTCTACCCAAATTAAACATCATACATTACAAATTAACAAACCACATGATTAATAAAATCTGTTCACTTTATATTAAACATCTCTAATACGATTATAGAATGTTTACGTCCTCTGCTGCATAGAGGAACTCTTCCCTTTGTATCACAGGCAAAGGTTCTCATCTCAAATACCACTGTGCAAAACGACCACTTATTTCAATAGGTTCTGCAGCATAGCTGTAGCATACGTAGGACGAGCTTGTCTGCTTGCAATTGCATTTTGAAGATACTGGATACCTCCACAGCGCTCCCAAATTTCTTCAAACTGTCTCGGCAAAATTTCAGCACCTCGCTTTCGAGTTAAGCCAGTCTCTTCAAGATTAAGCTCGCACATATCCATATCATCCTTACCTAAAATTGTAGAGGGAAAAAGAAAAACCTTTGTAAAGCTTTTACATCAAAGGTCCCCCTAGCAAAGATTAGATCTTTGTTAATTAGATTTCCTCTCTCAAGCTCTGGCTTGTTGATAGACTTCCGAGCTTATGAGGGAAGAAGTCTTCAGAAGGATTTCTACACACAAGGTAGAAAAGCAGTGTCAGAATAAACTAGTATCAGATTCTGAAACAGACAAAATTTAAAAGTGTTAAAAAGCAAGCAAGAAGGAACAAAAGGGAAGATGCCAGAAAGATCAACGTCTCAATATATTCTCCTGAAATCCACTACTGAATGTTTTAGACATATAGACAGTGTTTTGCAGTCAAACACTGTTACATTTTTTAGACATGGCAAAGTAACTTAGAACTTGAGACTTTTGATAAAATCACCAGTACTAATCTGTCAGCCTCCCATGCTAAACAAAATTCAGTTTGCCAAATGGTATTGTCCACATGGAATCCAATGAAACAAAAAGTGCAGCTCTCTCACTGTATTTCAATCTTATTTTTAATAGGTGATCTATTGAATGTGTTATTCACGACAGCTATGCTACTTTTAGCTAGGGGCTTAGACACTGAACAGACAGAAACTGGTACAATTAATTCTATTAAAAATAATTGGCAGAAAACTAAGGAACTTTGGTTGCTAGCAAAGCATCACTCTGTGAAGCTATTAAATGTATTACGGCCTTCTCATCAAATTAAAGACATAAACTCAAAACACTCAATTATAAACAGAGCATTTCTCCAGTATTTCATCCCCTTTTCATTATCCACCAGAAAAGGAGGATACTAGAAAGCCAACCATATCCTGAGCTGTATCAGCAGAAGTGAGACCAGCAGGCTGAGGGAGGTGATTCTCTCCCTCTACTCTGCTTTCAGGTGACTCCACCTGGAGTGCTGCATTCATCCCTTGGGCCATAAGAAGGACATGGATGTATTGGAGCAAGCCCTGAGACATCCACAAGGATGATCAGAGGGCTGGAACACCTGCCTGAGGAAGTTGGGGTTGTTCAGTCTGGAGAAGAGCAGGCTAGGGATAGGGAGGATAGGAAGGCCTTCCAAATAAGAGGGCCTACAGGAAAGATAGGGAGGGACTCTTCGTCAGGGAGTGTAGGGATAGGACAAGCAGTAATGGCTTTAAACTAAAAGAAGGCAGATTTAGATTAGATATTCAGAAGAAATGCTTAACTACGAGGGTGGTGAGGCACTGGCATAGGTTGCCCAGAGAAGTGGATGCCTGGAGGTGTTCAAGGCCAGACGGGGCTTTGCGCAACCTGATCTAGTGGGAGGAGTCCCTGCCCATGGCAGGTGGGCTGGAACTAGATGGTTGTAAGGTCCCTTCCAACCCCAACCATTCTACAATACATTTCATTAGCAGATAAATCTTTACTTATCCCTTGCCACATGTAGTTTTTATTTAAACATTTAAGATTAAAAAGTCATTCTTCCATATTAGGCAGCATAAATATTGTAAAAGTACCAGTTTGCTACTGGCACTGTACTACAGAAAGGCAAAACATCACATGCACAAATTGTTTTGATACTAACTGCTGTAATTTTTCGAAGCTAACTAAAAACCAGTCCAATGGTGAGTTTAAGTTTCTCAGTTGAGATCTGACCATGTTTAGATGCCGTCTCCAGCCTTGTGAATAATTTGAAAACAATTAATAATAAAACCATTTACATGTGGATTCCCAAATAGGATTCTCTGTCCTAGATTAAAGTACATGCAAAAGTAAACTACATGACTAGTTACACCTCTGAATGATGTTCCATGACATCTGGCCACCATCAACAGCAGTTCCAAATCCTCAAATTCTGCCTAGACATGAACTGCTGATGAAAGAAGAGGATACAACTTGCAAAATTTGTATCATCAGTATCCTTTCTAAAATGAAGTCATCAGCTCTGAACCCTCCCAACATCCAAATTCTGCTTTCAATACCAACCAGCTACGAGGAGAATGGGTGCCTTGTCAGGATGAAGTTCCATTTGTCGAGCAATCCATGGCCCATCAAAATGTGCATACCACCAGCCCTTCTTCTTGTTCTGGGGGTCTTTGTATTGGTCCATGGGACGAATAAAGGGAATGCGGAAGTAACGCTGTTGTCTGTTTATTTCAATCTCCTGCTGCCTGGCTTGTAGCTGGGTTGTCAGGTTCTGTTGGGCTATTATACAACAAAACAAACGAACAAACAACAACAACAAAAATGCATATTATGATTTGCTTTATTGATCACCATACTAAAAACAACAACAAAAAATCACAACTGGGAGACTCTAAATACAAGGCTCATCAAGCCTGAATGTATTGCCATCTCATGTAATGTGTGTGCTATGACACTGGTGAGAAAAGGTTCATGTATATATGTATATATAATTTGTAAATGGCATCCCTAAGGTAAGTTTAGACAGAAGCAAATAAAATATCACAATTTGCTTTAAATTAGTATTTTAAGTATAACTTTCTATATAAAATTTCTTAACAACCAAAAGTATTAATCAGTAACTGCTCCAGTTTAGTCTCTTTGTAAAACAAGGTCACTGTGCAAAGCAGCATTTTCAGTTACAGTAATACAAAGCACCACTCAGAGATTTTTCTTTTGACAAACAAGGATATGCAATACTGTTAGAAATCACTACGTTGTTAATAAAAATGTTGACAAATAACTGCTTACCACAGAACAACCTTCAAAAATAACTGCCTAAATTGTTGCGTACTAAACTCCAGCATTAGAACTACTTTCTGGATGCTTTCTTTTTCAAAGTATTTATATCTGACCATTGAAGTCAATTGACCAAACTTCTCCAGGAGGCAGAGTTATATGAAACCTCATAAAGATTCATATAAATATTTTTGGTGATCACTTCTCACATGCATTTTTTGACTTCCTTGAAGTCCCACACATTTATTTCAGACTTTGGAGAAGTACCTTCTTCAGAATAAAGATAAATACTCTCATCAACTCATTAACTGATTAACTTTCTTACTGTTATATATACAGTATTATAATCAGTTTTAAATAGTAAATGCTCTTACAAACAAGATCCCTTCTTTTAATAACTGTCTCCTGCAAAAAGTTATTGATCTTGTTTTAGTGTTTTATAATGAGTATCCTGTTTAAGAAATTCTGAATGCCAACCTATACCATCTGTAAAAAAGAACATCAGTATTACCAGTTCGGTGCTTCATCATAAAGGGAATCATTAAAAGTGAGTTCCTTTTTTGTCCATTGCCTATAACGAAGTAAAACTAATTGTTGAGCTATGATTTAATAGATGAAAAAGGACAACCACTTCTACTAATTTATTTTTACAGTTATGAACAAGAATGTAAAGAGTGGGATCTTGAAAAAAAAACATTTTATAGATCATGCCTCCGTTTTTTTTGTCCTATGTCCGCATTTACAAAAACAAGAAAAACAAAATAGATTTTAATAGATGAACACTACATTTATACATCAGATCTGATAAAGCATGTGTTTCATACTGAAATATAGCCTACAGTTCACAGGACATTATTTCTATGATCTGTGAATTGTCTGAACACCTATCAGAGACAATCAGTGCTTTAGTATTGTCAAACTCTTTTTGTACTGTAATGGCAGCTGCTAAGATGTATTTCTAAGCCTATGCATACCTAAATCCAAGAGGAAATCTAGAGGATGGGAGTGCTAAGCAGCCAATACAGCCTCTAACCTTCAGCACTACTGAAAGTTGCTATTTATTCAAAAGAAACCACCACCTGAATGTTAGTTTGTGTACTAGGAAAAGAGCTGTTAATTAAAGTTGATTCCACAGTTTTGCTACAATAAAAAACATGTACTCACATTAAAACACGGTAGTTAGAAGAAATACAATTTTGAAAGGGGAGGGAGATTATCCCTTCAAATAACCTACATCGAAAGATTATTTTATTCACCCTTCCCATGATGGCTCAAATGGGAAGGAGATCATGAAAATAAACAGTAATGTACATTACTAAGTTACTACAGTGACATAATAATCTTTGGTTGAATAAAATTGCAAAAATAGTAAAATAGCATTTTATTTGAACATTAAATTCTATGTACATGTGTAGCAAAACAGTGGATTACATAAAATTAGTAGAGAGCTCCTGAGTGTTCCTAATCTTCAAAGTTAGCTTAAATAACCATCTCCCCACTTACTTGAGTTGTTCAAAAATGGTGCAAAATCTGTAAACAAATATTACATATTGAACAAAGCATAAAAGTGCTGATCTTTTTTAAGTTACAATTTTTTTACCTTGTTTTTCACCAATGCTGATGATAGACAAATAGAAATTCTAGTTAGAAAGAGAGACGTTAAGTGTTGAGCTAATTATTTCTATTCATTTCCTGCTCATTGACATAAATAAAATGTCTCCTTTCCTCAACTTTTACAGATTCCCAATTGCTTCTAGTTTTCTCTGGATTTGATTTTGAAACTGATTACTTTGCAGTATCTGTTTCAAAACCTCAGTTGTACACATGCTAAATATAGACTGCAACAAGTGTCTTCATGATTATTGTAGTACTTTTAATTTTTCGTATTTTTATCAAGAAAATCTTTAATTCCCAGACCTCTGGGAATTCCCTATCAAAACTGCCTATTCTAATAGCACACAAACCTGTTCATATCCTGTACTGCACGTATGACTTTAATAAAAGGATAAATCTACAATCTTATGACATAAGTGAAAAGATGGAAAGAGAAAACATCATCATTTGAAGCACGTATCTACTGACACCTAGAAGACTTTTAGCTTACACATCTAAGAGATCAGAGTTCCTGCCCACTACTTGCTTGGATAATTACAATACATAGATGTGAAATGCTCATACAGTATAATTATTCGCAATAAAAAGAATTACTTCTGACATTATCAAGAATACCTAAAGTTTCAGTGACTTTCTTATGAACTGCTATATTCTAACTTCGCTTCAGAAATATGAAGCCAAGCACTGAAAAACACTGAAGAGAATGCTGCAAATTTCTCATTTTAGCTAAATGTGATGACAACATGAATATTCTAAGCTTTACTTGCAGAAGTCCAAAGATTTTCTGCTCTTTAATATTTCCCATCAGCAATAAAATACATGAATATTTATTTTAGGTATTTAGCTCCAAACAAACTTGCGAGCTCTAATTCAAAACAACTTACTACTTTGCAGAAATGCTTGAAATGCCTTTTCATGCTGTTTTATTCACAAGCTTTCTTAAGCACTGAAAGCAACATCACAAGGCATGGCCACAAGACCCCAGTCTTTGACGAGGCCTTTTCCAGGAGTCCAGATCTCCCCCGCTCATATATGAATCAAAGATCCCTGAAAAGCTCAAATTCTCAAGTAGTGCTCAAGCAATGCCTAATGCAGTAAATGAATCAACAGAAAGCAGACACTTTCGTGTAACAACTGACACTGAGAAAAAGTAAGACACCTGGGATTTACTTTTCCCATGTCCCAGGACTGTGCTCTAAACCCATGCTAACGGTACGTTGGTGGAAACACCCTGTGCCCATCTGCCCTTTCCTCTGCCTCTTCCCATTGCAGCCAGGACCTGAGGACAGGAGGGAAAGTCTGAATTATTGTAGCAGTTTGCTGTGATTCTGTGATTTCGTAGACGCCTGTTATAGCAGATGACTTAAAAACAAAACAAACAAAACCACCACTATCAACAAATCTACATACCTCCAGAAACTGGGCACCTCATTTTCAGGTTTGGCAGTGGTAACATGGTAACTCATATACCTTCTCATTGGATTTAAATGCCAGTCACTGATTTTCATTAGTGCATTGCTTCGGCAATAAGCACCCGTCTGTGAAATCAGCTGAATAACAATCTAATATGAAAGCAGACACTCTGCAAAATTTGTAATCCCGTAATCAAAAATTGCGGTATCAACACTCATAGAATTCATAAAAGGAAAAAGTAACCTGAAACATATAAGGCAACTTAAAAGATGAAATGATTAACTGCCTTTAAAAGCATATGCATTTACATATCTGTATTTTAAGAAAGAGTAAAAGCAAGAGAAACCACCCAAAGGTTTTCTTTTTGTCTGGACCCCAAATATTTTTCCTAGCACCAAAACAAGCATACACAGTTCTCCAGACTATTTGTGAGAACTGTTTAGAATCTCTATTCCATTCTTCGTGATAGTTCAGTGAGGAGAATTACATCTAACAGTACTCTTGAAATATTTTAACTACAGAGGTCAGAACTAGTATGAACAATCTTAAATAGAAAGTCTCAGGAGTGTCAAAATGCAAACCAAGGCTTTATAAATGGAAAACAATCTTCCTTAGTCTTAAGCAGCACAGCACTGAACATTTAATAAAAATGCCTGTAAATGCACTACCAAATCAAGAACCATTTTTAATTTCTAACGAATGTGAGTTGGTAAGAAAAAAAAAAAAAAAAAGCTTTGGGAAGAGCTATTCAATATACCCATTGTGAGCACATTCTACTTTCTGCAAAGCATTTGCCAGTTCCAATCTTTTCAAAATATTTACCTTAATTCAATATGAAAATTCTCTTGAAAAAACAATTTCCTTCAATGTAACAACAGAATTTGTTCTAGAAATGTTTTCTCTGGAATACTTTCATCAAAATTATTATAAACATGAAATTCTCTCTCCTCACCATAGTCTGTGACTGATTTGGGAGCACGTTGTTCTGTTTCTGCATTGCGTTTCTTGTTCTTGGATTTCCAAGCATGATATACCTTTAGCCTTCTATGGAACTCTTCTCTGCAAGCTGCCAGTAGTTCGATATCTGTCTCAAAAATAAGAAAAGAATGGAGGAGTGAGAAAATCAGAAGAATGATTTATGATATGTCATTTAAATTTATGTTTTTCTGCATTGATAGGTACATCAATTAACATTAGTATGTTAAATTAGCAGGAAAATGAAATTTTGTAACTGAGCAGAATTTCTTTGAAGGAGGAGTTAATAATAATAAAGTACTTTCAAATACAACTAAAAGTTTGTATTTGTTCTGTTGATTTGGTATTTTGATTTGTTCTATAATAGTTGCATAAACTTCCACTGTAATTCAACAGAACTACACAAAAATGCTTTTGGGGACTGTGTGCTTGTTTTTAAGGTGCAGACAAAAATCCTTCCCAATGCAACAAAGCAGAATTTTTCCCAGTGTCTACAGCTTCCTCAGGAGGGGAATGAAGGAGTAGCTGCTGATCTCTTCTCTCTGTAACACTTTTCGTGTAACTAGAGCTTGACTTCTTTCTCTCTGAAATAAGAAAACAAAACTTACCACAGGATGTATTGATAGTGTCACGAAGCTCTGCATATTTCCATTTACTGAGATCATGCTTCTTAGTACCAGCAGCAGCTTTTGTAGCTTGAACTTGAGGACCTCTACAATTGTTTAAAAAATAATGTATTTAAATATATACATATATTTATATATATAATACATATATTTAAATATATATGTATTTCTTAAGGGAAAGGTAAGGAATAGGGATTGTTACAACAGGAGGAACAGATCTTACAATCAACACTGCAGCACACTTAACAAAAATGAAGAGCAAAAGGACTGAATTCAAAGGCAAAATAACAAATTACTTCAAGATGTTCCCATGATTAAGAAAAAAAAGAAAGTATCTTTTAGGTCCAAGATCTTCCTAAATGAATAATCTGATGGGCTACTTAGAGATAAAAGGAACTGCCATGTATGTGCTTATGTGCAAGAAGACACATACTCGATATATCTGTGTGTACCTCACCCCAGTTTTTTCTTGGTAATAGTCAATACGCAGAACACAGACAGAGTGGCCATACACATTTTCAGTTACTTTAGAAAAACAGACAAGAAGGGAAAAATATTTCTGAAGGGAGAAAAGGTGTTTCTTCTGCTACTTAAAAGCTGAAAAAAAAAAGATTTTTTTTCAACACTAGAGAAAGTATTCCATGCTTCTGACTAAAGTCTAATTTGAGAGAAGAAATCAATCTATATTAATTTTATAGTGGCTATCTGAGAACAGCAATAGCTAGTCTGGAGAGGGGAAAAGAAGCCATTATTATGGAAGATAACAAGGAACAAAAATCACTCTTAGAAGTGAAGAATAAAAATCACATTGACCAGTACTAAAAGACCCAACCAGAAACAGTTCTTTTCAAAGGCAAAAGGCTTTTACCATGTAAGTAGTGTGCAATAAAGTCAACAGCATATGAGAAACTATTACTAAAATCTCCAACTTCTTTAACAGCATGAATCAGTTGTTATATTGTATATTTTCCTTTTTAGTTAAGAAGATATATTTTCCATGAAAGTTTTCTCTGTACAGAAACAGCATTTATGAAAGCAGAGATAAAAATAAATCACATCTGTTAAATTTGCTAGAATAAAAACAATCTGTTTAGCCAAATGTTCTTAATTGCAATGGCACCATCTCTTCCAGTGTAATTAAAACTATGGAATCTTACTGTTTATTCCAGCCTCAGTTTAATTATTCTTCCTCACGTTACTAATCTGAATCAACACACAGCTTCCAGTTGTGGTACGTGGGAAGTCTGACTAAAAAATTTCCTCTGCCTTTTGATCAGTACTAAGTACTAAGGAAAAGTAACTCTTCATCACCCTTAGCACTATTCAGAACAAGTGTAAAAAAATAATCCTTAAACAGGGAATTCAATTCAAAATATTAACGTTAACATTTTGTTATCAATAGGACTCCAGTAGGACATTAAAGGATTGCTACTAAATGTAATTTCCGCTATCTGGTGTCTAACCTTGCTGAACTTTAATTTGACAAATCCGTAGGATTTTCCTTATTTAGCAACACCACCTACCACTCTAAGAGTTCGCTACATAATTTAGAGCAGCAAAACTAGGCCGTAAGACCTCTGGTTAAAGTAGTAATCTTTAAGAATGCTAATCCAATTGAATGGCTTAGCTTTTCCATTACATTGCTACTCGGAGGAGTATCATCCTTGACAGACACTCGTTACCACTCAATTTGACAATGTTATGCATCATAAATATTATTTTCAGACTCAGACAATAACTGAAAGGTCTCTAGTCAAAAGTTTCAAGTATATGAATTATGAAAAAAAATGTCAAGCATACAAAAAGAAGTACTGCATTTTTAGTTCAACCGTAACAAACAGCTTCTTATTTTAGTCAAAGTTTTGTCGGTTTTGCATTTTAAGACTTGGCCATTGTCATTGGAACTATGTCAATATATGCAGTACAATCTGGCCATCTAGATTCACAGAGTAACAATTATAAACAGCATTGCTTACTTCTGTTTTTAAAATACCACTGCAAGTAACAAATGTAGGCAACAGCTGTGTTCACAATTATCAACACTATGACTAGACATCAATCCTGTAACACCAACCATGTTCAGACTCCACAGCATGGTGCTGTATTTTACAAGATTCACTTTTATAAACTTCAAACAGTTTAACTTCTGATGTAAAACTTCAGATGATGAATGTCAAAAGGTTGTCTTTGTCTTCAGGTGGCACCCAAACACCTAATTACTCACCAGTATGGAGGACACTATAACCCTTTCTTTCAACAGAAAATCTATTCTAACGTAAACAACTATGAGACTGTTACAGTAGAATTGTATTCAGATCTAACCCTGCTTCTCCCTCACTCCTGCACTGTACACAAAATCTTTCATTATTTCACACAAGCAATCTCAGAAGAGGATTTTGTTTACATGCCTTGAGAGGGTTTTTAATATGCTTCTAAACAAGGCAATTTTCAAAACTTTTTATTTGAATGGAAATACTGGATGAAAAGTGAAATATTCTCTTATTAAACAAACGGTTACATTAAGTAATTTAATTAACTCTCTTGAATTTGTAGAAATTCTTCTTCCAAAGATGTGGAGTGCCACTTTTCATCATAAGGATGGTGAAAAGAAGAGAAACCTAGATGAATGTTATCTATCACAATTACACAAAATACCAAGGCAGAGAAACTGTTCTTACTGGTTTTTATGTAAATCAATTAAACTAGCAAAAAATATTTACTGTAAAATTGGATGATGACTGGTAGTAAAAAATATGTTGAAAAAGGAAATTTATCTGAAACAGATCATTTACTTATCTGCTTAGCACCTAAAAAACAGAGCCCCCTTTCTTTCCAACCCATTTCATGTCTGATTTCTTTACAGGAAATGTAAAGAAATTCCTTCAATATTGTTGTCTCACCTACCTAGACAATATTTCTGACATTTCGTTGGCCATTTGTTCCCTATAAAAAAATTGATACGTAAGCATAAAACAAATATATTAAAAACAGTCTTTATAACTGTGATAGTCTCTTGCCAATCGAGTGCAAATTCAAGAAATCGAGTGCAAATTAAAGAAAATAAACAGCTGTTGATTTTTTAAAAGTATCCATCCCAATATGTACATCGACATGATTCTTTGGTAAGATCAAATTAATCATATAAGGCAGTGAAAAATTGATGGTATGTGAAAAATTTTACACAAATTATAACCATCTTTAAATAGACATTATTAGATATATTAGGATATTAATTTATTAGACATAAGCATAGTAGGGTATATAGATTTTAATTAATTTAAAGTTTACAGATGGGGTATTAGTAAGTAAGAGGACAGAATAAATTTCCTTTGAATTAATATTACATTTTTTCTATTAGAGTATTCAAATAGAAAAAAAGTGCCATACGCAGTCATTTGAGGCTTTGTTCCATTGGCTCTGTAAACAGAAGATATTTATGTTAGGTAGACTATTTTCTTAGTTATCTAATAATCTGAAGCAGGAAAAGGTTGGTCATATTAACATTTCTTCCTCTCTAATAATTTGTTATCTCCTTTTTTAAAACTATTGTTTTAAGAAGTTAATTTGGAAAAAAATACAAGTGAAAACTTGAAAACGTTCCAATTTTTCTGTTAAAAAAAAATCTTTCCAAATCAACAATTTAGAGACACATTACTGATATGTTTTATGCTTGGATAAGCACATCACAAGAAGTAACAACAGTCCTCATTCATTTAGCTGCTCTAGGAACAGGACAGATAGCTTCTTCATGCAAGCTGTGAAAAGACACTCATCTAAATGCTACAGTGAAGACACACACAGGCACACCTACAAAAGCGCCAGTATCAAATAAACTACAAATTAGAACTTGGATTATTCTTACACAGCTAAGAAGAAATCTCATTTGGACAGAAAAGTCTCTACTACTTTCTTCTAGGTTTAAAAATCTTATCTTATTTAAGAAAGGATTTACATTGTTATGTTAATTTGTTCAGACCATTCTGTACTTTCTAATCATTCAGAAGAGTCTTCATTCTCTGAACACTACACAGGAGACAGAAACTTGCAGTTATAGCTATCAGGATGGTTACCTTACCATCCATTTCTGGACTTCACAAGACTAAGACAAAGACCAGGACCAACTGCAGGAAACACTGAGCTTCACTAACATAGGAACGTTACTGAGTTCTCTGATGCTTTCTTGTCTAATCCCTCCCATCTTCCATCTTTGCAGGAAATTTGCCAGGTGGTAACACTACATGACTTTGGGTTTACCTTCAAAGTACTGTACTGCACCAAAATCCAAACAGGATATCAAGAAGACATCCAAAATGCTGTCTGTGAAGCAATTAATTTGGACATTCAACTGAGCATATTAAAATCATACCTGAGCCAATACGATAGTGATTGTCTAAAAACTGAGGGCAAAAACACAGTAATCTGAGTTGATGTGTCTATAAAGTAATATTGTACATGACAAAAAAATTACCTCATTATGGCATGCAGGCACAGAGCTACTAAAAGTATACAGCTAAATGAAATCAGAGTAGTAAAGAGAACACATCTGGGAACTTGAAATTCCACAGAAACACTTGAGATTTTTCAAACTTTTTTCAACAACAATCTAATGAAAACTCACATCACTAGGCCAGTGACATGTGTCCTACATACAATTTGACCAGTAAGTACTATTTTTATTGGACATCTATGCCAGATTCTCACCATAATTTTTCCCAATACTGCTATGTTCTTGATAAAGAAAGCCAACATGGTTAATGTACAGACCCTTTAGAAAGTACCCTGGCTGGGCAGCAAAGCTTTGCTAAATATTGCCTCTGTCTTGTTCTTATCTGAACTGGGTAATCTGAAATTAGAACTATTCCTAGTAAAAGTAAGAAAAAAACACCGATTTTTAATGAACTGGTAATTGCTGAGATGTCACTCAAATGTATCTTTTTATGTTAGCTCTTTCGGAGAACTACACAGACAGCACATCTTAAAGATACTTTCTGGGGAAGAAACAAACCCACACAGTTAGAAAATACACCAACTACATGTACATTTGCTGTCTATAAAACTTCTTTAGAGGAGAAGAGAGCTCCTGTTTTGCAGGCAGTGTAGATCTGTACAGCAAAAGCAGGCACTTCTACAACACACCAAAACAAAACAGAAGTTGGATTTTCAAACCCACCCATGTTAAATACATTAATTCTGTGGCAATGAACATACGGACTCCGATCCAAGTTGCAAGCAAAGCATAAAAACTTTTCTTATCTTCTGCTCTTTTATACCCATCCTGAGATAGCACAATACCATGGCAACTTCCTAGCGACAGAATACAGCCTACGTGAACTTTGTTACTCCCTCCCTGCCCAAGGTTAAGCAATCACATGGTAACACTTGTATTACAAAAACAACATCTCGGTGCTTTCCCAAGTTCTTCCTAAGGTTCTTTCCCAAGTTCTTCCTTCTGCCAACCAAAGCAATAAGACTTTGGTGGCTATCCAAGTTCGTGTACACCTCTGGTCCCACATAATTCATTCTAAAAAAACCTTACCTGTCAGGACACAGAAATAACTTATTTATGCCTTCAAAGAGGTCTTCTTGTTCAAACGAAACAAAGCAAAATAAAACACACAAATTCAAAATACACTATTGAAAGCATAAAGTATTAAAAAGGGTACATTTTTTTTTACTACTTAACACTGAAGAACTTCCATTCCCTACTTTAAACCAGTCATAAAAATCATAATTTAAAATGGTTGCCATCCTTGCCAGAACTCAAGAAAACTGCAGTCATATTCACAAACACCCACTAAATTACTAATGTAGCAAGACATAAAATGAAGATACTATTTAATTAATAGAAAAATACATAAAACAAACAAGAGTTCAGTTTTCACAAAGGAGTGAGAGAAAAAAAAGAGAGAAGTTTAAGCTTTTAACTCCATACCTGCACAATCCTACATCAAGCTTTGTCTCTTCAGTGCTGAGTTCTGCTCCAGTCTGGGCAATTCTCATTGCAAGTTCACGATCACGACGTTCCTGTTCAAGAACTGCCTGGTGCTGGGTTTCCTCTTCTCGTTCTCTAGCTAGCTGAGCCTCAATTTCAGCCTGTATCATAAAAATATGTATAAAAAAATAGGTACATTTAGCTTTAATCTATAAAATCAAAATAGTACATAAGCAAAAATTAGCAATAAAATGCGCAAGTATGTTTATAGCTTTTCAAAATCTATTATAAAATACAGACTTAAAGTTTGTCTACCATCATTAAAACGCTGATGACACAGAGCAATATGATTATTCTCCACAGCACTAACACAATACTCACTTGATATTCTGCACTTAGCATTACAAGATTTTACAAAAAGTACTGCTTTGTACTTAGGTTTGTTGTGCATTTTGAAAAGAGATGAAGATGAACACTGAAATCTTCTGTGAGCCTGATCTGGATTTGCATTTAAATACATTTCAAAATTTCTACTTACTGCAACGGAAAAATAATCTAAAGATAATGCCACTGCAGAACAAAGCTGTAATTCCAGCTTACCATCATTATTTAACAACGGGACTTGCCAACATAGTAAGTAAAATGTGACCCTTCAGTTCAAACTTCTGGAAGTCATTATGCCATCACTCAGCACTGCCTTTCTTGTGTCCAAAAGCCAACACAGGCGACAAAGTCACTTCCCACTCATCATCATGAATTTGCACCAGTGTGCAACACCAGAGTGCAACAGCAGTGACTTTTTCCTTTGAATCCCAGTGCAGATTATCTGCTAGTGGCTACCACCAGAAAGAAAGATAATGAATAATTAACTATGTAGAAGAAAAAAGTGCCCTACTGGATTATGTATCTTGCTTTATATTCAAATGCAGCAAGTGTTCTTAAGTCAAAGTGTAAATTATATTCTGCACTGCAGATCTTCACCTCTCAGAAACACAAATAAATACTATCCCTAGAGATGCTCCCAGTCCTGGCAAACCACATTTTGAACTGTTCTGGCAAGCATCCAGTTCGCTTCCTGAGTGAACACCATTTAATATATTTAAACTGTCCCTGAATGGAAACTTATCCTACCAACTTCTCCCGAAACACTAGGCACATCTGTAATGGTCTCCACGCAACGATTCAGAAACTAGTCAAATAGCAGCTTACTCTTTTTACGTTTAACTTCTGTAAGCCAGAATTGCTTACTATTCTAGTACAGGTGATAGACAACAACACTGCAAAGATCCATTTTTCATCAGTGAGGCTCTAACCTTAGCATTAGTTCCAGGTACTTGCTTATCAGGAATAACGGTGAGGCAACAGAAAAGGGCAAGCGGAAACAAGGAGGAAAATGAGTGTTAGACTAACTCTAAGGATAACAAAATATAGAAAAGGAGAAAAATTCTGTTTCTGATTAATCACGGAGAGGACTTTAAAAGTCTGTAATCACCGGAGACACACAAGCACACTGCCTTTTGCTTATGGTGACAGCCCCTAAAGGGAAACTTATTCTTTCTGAAACTCCTCTCTACCCAGGTCTCACAGAGAATCATGAGACAACAGTAAAACAAGATCTGGGTCCTAACACAATTCAAAGAGAGAGAGCTCATGGTGGAATCAGTAAGAAGCGTCAGAAATCAAGGCAGATGAAGAAGGAGCAGGGTTTCAACTGCATGTATTCTACACAAATGTAGTTAAGGGGGGTACTTGTAGCCTCTCAATATAACTAATATTCTGAAAACATTTAAAAGTAAGCCGATACCTGACATGGCCTGACTCTGCACATGACTTTTCAAAAAAAAAAAAAAAAAAGTGCCCCAAACTTGCCACTGCTTCTTGTACTTTCTCTGGATACCACTCAGACAAGTCTGCCTCTGTCTAGTCTGCTTTACACTTCCCCAAGCAGGTATTTACACACACACAGAAGTGTATAATTATGTTTTATTAAGCGCAAATATATGCTTGGGGTACAGCTCAAATGACAGGTCTCCAGCTAGACACTGTGCTGCTAATCACAGCCCATTAAGCCTGACAGTCCCGCCAGTTTTCAAGCTACCTCACTGTCCACTTATCTAGCTCATCCCTCATCTCTTTGCCTAGGAAGATGCTTATGAGAACAGTGTTGAACACATTGCTAAAACTGTTATAATTAACGTTCACTTCTTTCCCCTTACCAATCAAGCCAATAATCTCATCAGAGAAGTCCATCAGATTAGCCAGGCATGGTTTCCCTTTCATAAATCCACGTTAGCTACAATCTTCTTGTCCTTCACACATTTCTAAAAGGTTTCCAGAATTGTTTGCTCCTTCACCCTCCTCCCAGGGACTGAAGTGAGGCTGACCATCCTGTAGTTCCCCAGATCCTCCTCCCTGCCATTCACCAAGTCAGGAGTAGCACTTTCTTGCAGTCCTCAAGAACTTCCCCTGAATGCCATGAGCTCTCAAAGATATCACAAGTGGTTTTACAATAACACTGATCTGCTCCTTCAGCACTCACGGGTGCATCCTATCATGACTCATGGACTCACATGGTTCCAGTTTAAACATTCTCTAATCTGACTTTTCTCCACTGAGTGCATGTCTTCCTTGTTCCAGACTTTCATAAGAGTCTCAGGGACCTAAAATTCCTGAGACCTGGTCTTATTAATAAAAGTAAAGTATCATTCTGTTACTTTTCTATTTACTTTTGCTTTATTTTCTTCATTATTAAAACTCTAAGTTGCTAAAAAAAAAAAAAACATGGCATCTCATCCTGCTGTCTATTCCCATTCAGTTATGTCAACAAACACTATGAGAAGAATTTTTAGAAATAATAATACTTTTAAATAGCGCCTTTTTGGTCCTTTCTGTCTTATGTCTCGGATAAAATATACATTCCTAATCCAAAAATTCAGCTTCTGCTCCAAAAATTCTAATCCATTCTAATCCAAAAATCCAGCTTCTGCTGCCAGCAGAAGCTTCTTTATGCCTCTCATTCACATGCACATTCCTTCCTACCTGAAAACTGAATTTACCTTATGCATCTTTTCCTCCTTTTGTAGTTGTAATTCAGTAATAGCACTAATTCTAGACAGATTATATTAAGTGTTCCTAATGTAATACTGCTGTATAATTTTGAGACTCATTTATAAGCCATTAGACTCTGTGGAGGTCCTACACTGTGAAAAAGATTTTTAAAACTACAAAAACAAAACAAAAACACAGCTAAAATGTTACCTGAATTCGCTTTTCTTCCTCTTCCCTCTTTTTCCTTTCTTCCTCTTCCTGTTTTCTCTTTGCCTCAATCTCAGATTTCCTGTTACAAAAGAGGAAGAGGAAATGAAAAAATTTTGGTGAGTTATTGCAAAGCAAGTGAACAAGAGATATGAAATCATCCTCCATAAAATTAAGTGGTAATCCAAGAGTCTATATAGTCCTGATGACAAGATCCTGTATGTAAAACCAAGGGCCTTTCTAAATCCATTTTTACTCCCAGCTGCATCATAAAATATCTTTCATCACCTATTCTGATTACACTTGAATTAGAAATTGTCATCAGGGGAAAGGAAGTATTTTAACAGTGGATAGCACACCACAAGTACAATCCAAGTGACTCTCTTTAAGCATAGGATTATTAGAAGTAACCTAATTGAAGTGCCTTCCCTATTTTCTTCTCATTCTAAAACCAGCAACTTGTTTGACACTCACAGACGCCTTTCTTCTTCTTCCTTTCTTCGGCGCTGCTCTTCCTCTTCACGTCTCTTTCGTTCTTTTTCCATTTCCTCTTGGATGCGTCGTAGCCTCTCTGCTTCCTCTTCTTGCTGTTTCTTCTTCTGCAGTGCACTCAGAAGCTGCTCTGAGCTTCTAACTAGAGCATCGTATTCTTGCAGGATCTGTTCTCTAGTCATCATAGTGGTCTGCAAAATGATACAACAAGAGGGTATAATACTCCTTTTCACTTGTAGTTCACTTAAAAAAAATGTGTATTTGAAAAATCTGTTTGAGAACTGAAAGCACTGAGCGCTGTAATTAAATTATACTTATATTAAATAATACTTCAGAACTGGGGACCGTGAACATGCCTTCTTTCCTTCCTAAAATCCTCTGGATCCATTATTCTCCTCTCTCTTATAAAACTATAGGAAGTAGTCTCCATTTTATCACTGAAACTAAACATGATTTTTCTTTAAAAGATACCTTCATTTCTGAACCCCCCAGTTATGCAACAGAAATTAATGCTTACCATCCTAAGATGAAAACTGAGACCTTACTAGGTGCATTTTGTGTCATGTTTCATATGTTGTGTCATATGACACAGCACTGTTTTATGTTTTAATATGGAGCACATTGTAAGTAACAGATTAAAAAAAGGTGTCAGTAGCAAATAATGTGTTGAAAGAAAAAATAATGCAATTGCCTCCGAATTTCATTGATAGCGATGATTTAATTAATTTGAATTTTACAATTTACAATTACGTATACCACTAAAACTGTGACATGGTGTGTCTCCTAACCTTTTATAAGGATGTATCATGATGAGAATCAAGTTGTATAAGTTTCATTAGAAAAGAAAGAAGTATAGGTTAAGAAGATAGGCTAACTCTATCACTGCTCCAACAGTGATTTTAAACAATAAAATCTTAACACAGGACACTTAGAAGGCTATTTACATGGTATGAAACACAGAACTCAACTTTTTTTTCCCTAACACTGTTAAATTCCAGTGAGGTTTCATTTCGTCTGTGTGCTTTCCTTTCAAGAGACTAACAATTATAGGCCTTGATGCAAATTCAGCAACTGATTTCCCTTCATGATCAGGTCTGAAAAAAAACTTAACTGGAGTATCAATCTCCTCACTCTGTGATAAATGCTTGTAAGTTTCAGACCTGATTAATAATAAAAGCAACAAGCAAACAACTAGCAACACCCATTGCACAAGATCAAGACACATTTTTGCTTTAAACTCTCCAGTGCCAATTTTGAAACACGGATAATAATTCCAAAATCCAGATTTACTTCAGCTACATTCACAAATAATTTGGAACAGGATGTAGTAGTGTCCACTGTCTCTGAAAAATGACACTTCTATATTTAAACGTCTTTCCTTTAAAAAAGAAAATACTTTGACCTTCTATTTTAAATTAAGGTTTTAAAAGATTCCAGTAGAGAGAAACTATTTGTCTCGTACCTTAATTTTGGTCATTGAAGCATCAATAGAATATTCCAGCTCCTTGATCTGCTTGCTTGTTTCTGCTTTTCCCTCCTTCAGAGCGCTTACTACTTCATTGAATTTATCAAGTCTCTTTTTCAGTGTACGCACCTTTATCAGACCATCAATGCTGTGAATTTAAGACATTTTATTTTATTTGAGATGTTTTTAAAAGGTGACATATTTAGAACTACAGCTACCATTCACATTAAAGAGGTAGACAGAGGAGTCAAACTATGCCTTCAGATAAATCTCACCATCTTTCTGAAATTCAAAAATTATCAGCATGAACTAATTAAAAGTAAAGAAGCCTTTTAATAATAACCATCATTAATACCAATCGCCAATGACCAGGTCTTTGAGCAAATGGTGACTTAATACGGAAAAAATTATTTTTATTTTGATAATCAATGCTTTTGTCTCAGTAACAAATCATGAGAATCACCACCACTCAAAGACTTTGACTGGAGCGATAAATTTGAGATGTGACATTGAAAGATCAATAACAGAACTGAATCAGATAAAACTTAACTATACAACATGGAATCAGATCATTAGATTCCACAGGAAAAAAATATCTAGGAGAAAAAAAAGGCATCCAGGGAAACTTGCAGCTTCTTAAAGAACCAATACTGAAGGCCATACACACAAATTACAATGCTGCAGACAGTCTTCCTAAAAAGAAGTCACTGAAATCAGAAATGCCAAGGACCAAAATTATACATAATTATCAAAAGGATGTAAAATAAATATATGTATGTATTTTTTATATATATAAAAGAATCCCAGTATTAAAGACCAGACAGCTAGATCTCTATGAAAGAAAAAAAGATGTCAGCAATGCTTAATGACCAGTGGCTTTTCCATCAGTATTCCATGCAATCAGATTAAAGCTAATGGAATTACTTGATTTCAAGTAAAGGCAAGACAGACAGAACAAATAATTACTAAGCTAAAGAAGAAAGGGAGCCTATAATGGAAGGTGTGAATGAATAACGGATGAAAATTATTGAGCTTAAATTGCATTTAGAGAGACATAATTAAGGATTCCTAATACCTAAGCTATCACTGAAGGATTTTATGAACAAAGAGCATAATAAACATCTCTTTGGAAATGCTCAGATTTATAGAATCACAGAACAGTTTGAGTTGGAAGGGACCTCCAAAGCCCCCCTGGTTCCCAACCCCCCCCCCCCCCCCCCCGCCATGGGCAGGGACACCTCCCACCAGACCAGGTTGCTCAAAGCCCCATCCAGCCTGGCCCTGAACACCTCCAGGGATGGGGCATGCACAGCTTCTCTAGGCAACCTGGGACAGTATCTTACCACCCTCATCATTAAAAAGAAAATTTTAAAAAAAAGTCTTGCTTATATGTAATTTGGGTTCTAGTGTTATTTAGGCTATTCATCCTTGGGAGCGAGGTAGAATATGGTATCTCTCAAAGTCCCTTTCAATCATATTTAGCACACTTCTATGACTGCAGATACATTTAATTCAGCATAGTACATCTCTTCTTTATATTCACAAGGAAGTATTATAGAAATATCAATTTTCTTCAAGAAAGGAATATCCTCTTACCGTGGTTTGTGTCTTCTCTTGCAAAGCCACATACGAATAGTCTTTTGTATTTTGATGCAGGCACTGGCTCGATATTTTATCTTATTTTTCACTGTAAACACAGAAAACATACTGAGTCTCAATGGTTTAAACAATTTAACACAACTTTTATATTCCTCACACACCTGATGGCTACTGCATGTAGCTTGCATGCATTGAGAGCTAGGTCCACACTGGAAATGGAACACGTAAAAGATATAAAAGAGAACTGACAATCCTACGCTAGGCTTAAGGGCTACCTCACAAAACAAACAGGCAGAATTCAGCACCCAGCATACACACACACCAAATAGAAAAAAAAAACTGCAATCAAAACCTCTATCACCACCAACCTCTACTCCTCACTGCTTTGTTTCTACTGCAAGCTGGGCAGGCCAAACACTTAGAAACTATATTTTGATAGTGATAGGCACCTATCTGCTTATCAGCAGTGATAACTGGAGTGGAGGTGTCAGCCCTGTTACTCATATCATTGCTTCCAAACATGCAGATTTCATCTGGAGATAACCTCTGTGCAGGCACTTCCCAGGCCTAAATAACTCAATGGTGTCAGTTGACACTTGAACTGTCTTTTCCTGCCGATGTCTCTTCCCCCACAGTCCTAGTGTTTGCTAGCTATTTCTGAGCAGGTGTTTACCCAGGCACTGGTAAGCACCCAAACATACAGGAGGTGGGGAGATACAGTCTACCACCACTTTTACAAACCTCAGCTTTAAGCCCTCATACACATCTCTAACAAAAGCCTAAGAAATCTCATCAACCACGAAGTACTCAGAGTTCAGTATGGAAGCATCTGCTATACATGCCTCTGGACACATTTAAAGGTGGTAATAATTGGTTTGCTCTATTTTTTAACAAACATTTAGTTTAATAAAGCATAAAATACATACATTTGATCACTGAGAGTGAACACCATTGAACTTTTTTCCAACGACTGCAGATAAGCCAGTGATTCACTCGTTTAACTAGCTCTGCTAAGTGATCCGGATCAGACTTCATTATCTGGTCAAACTCTGCAAACTAAATGCAAAACCAGACTTACAAATGACAAAAACAGAGTGTTAGACTACGTTTCTATTTATGAGCAAGTTGAGTTAAAAAGAAAAAGTAAAATATTATTAATGTAAACTATGTCACCATTACACTGGTTTTCAATTAATTCCAGTGAGCATGTACATCTGGGGTATTTAATGATAACAAGAATGACTACTGTTTTATTTTTAAATTGATGTGCAATACTTAGCATTTTGCATAATCCAACCATTTATTAAACACTAAAAATGTGTTGCCTACATTTTAAGAATTGTTTCTCCACTTCCTGAATACTCACTCTGATCTTCTGCAATTTCATGACACCTCTAATTCCATATCTAGGGGAAAATAAAAACCTGAAAACCTTTCTCAATTTTTAATCTTTCTGTAAGAAATCCAAGCAAGTGCAATCTTTTCTGAAAACCCCACACTTCTACTTTTTGGTAATTGTATGTTCTTCAACGACTACAATTTTCCTTCATACAGCTCCATACTTCTTTCTCTGCCTAGCAGCAGCAATGCTCAGAGAAAGAGATTTCAGCTACAATAGACTTTAGTAGAAAATATTTATTTATTTTCTCTGACTTCTTAACATTTGATAAAATAGACTTAAGTGACTGGTACAACATCTGGGCAACTTGTGGAACACAATCATTTCTTCAGACATACAGCAGCATTAGCAACAATACTATGAAATCAATTTATCAATGTTACCATTGATTCCCCCCCCCCACAGATTAATGCCAGTGTTTATGAAAAACCCTGGGCAACCTTATTGAAGTTGGTCACATTTTCAACAAGGTGTTGAACAAAGTCTCCTTCAAAGGTCCCTTCCAACCCAAATTATTCTATGATTCATATTCATGTCGTTCAAGAAACATTACCTTGCCAGGTCTGAAAAACACCTTGGTTAACCCAAATTTGTAATCTACTTCATTCAGTCCCAAAGCTTTAAACAGTGCCTGAAACACAGAAAACAGTTAGGTTAATTATTTTTCCCCCTTCAAAATAAAACAGTAATACATTTTCAGATTTCTCTCTTACCTTGCAAAAGAGTCTAGGATCCAGTCGTGCCAATTTTTCAGGCAAATATTTCTTGTACATATTATACAGTTCATGAAATGAAGCTCGCGAAGGGAAACCACCTTGCATCAAGTCCAGAACAGACACCATTCCTAAATTCACAGAAACACACGCACAAAAGGTGGAATCAGCAAAATGCAAATAAAGCAGTGACTTTTATGAAAACTTATGGCATAAGCCTCACAGACATTGTTCAGAGGCCAAACCACAAATTTCAGCTGGGGCTTGATTCAGCCTCTAAAATTTCTTGATCATGTGATCATTCACAAAAAGTTAATACCAAACAGATGAGAAGAACCCATACAACTTTCTCCCTTTCTGAGAAATAAGTAACATCTAGTCTTGCAGAGCATTTTTTTTTCCTTTGTCCTTCTTTCTTTTTAGAAGACTTGATATTTTGTAATTCATTTTTAAAGAAAGAAAGAAACAACGCCCAGCCAGGCTTTTATTTTTAGCATGCAAAAGATATTTGTGAGTTGTGGTACAGATGCAGGGTAAAATGTAAATGCAGTGCTAGAACATTTTGTGTTTTTGCAGCACTAGGTATCAGCTGATAAGGTGTAATGCTGTTACTATATTTTAGCTGTAACTAGGGCACCAGTGAAGCACAGACAGAGTCAAGAAAAGGTTCAAATCACTTCAGGCAAAACAGGCTATGCCAGATTTTGCCCACTGCTTCACATAATTCTACAACACATTTTCCATATAAGTTTAAAAGCTTAGAAGTTTATCTGTAATTCGTGGTTGCTGTCTTTATAGAATGTCTTTTATAGCACTTCATCTCACTGCTACTTTTTAAACTTTACATATTATGACTTTTTTTCTTTTTTACTAGATTACATTTTATTTACTGCAGCTTAAGTAAGTGAGCTTGTAAGACTACTGTAAAACATTGCAGTTGTTATGGTGCAAAAAAAGTTTCATTTTTTATTTTTGTCTCTCTGACATGCTATTAACCTGAAGAAATCCACTGCTAAATGTTCTTAATGGAATTCTAATTGCTGAGAACAGTTAAGGTTTTGCAATGGTAACATAACATGAAACACAGGTGGGCTTGTTAAAACACCAGCTCCAGAACCTAGAAATAACTCCAAAAAGAGAAAAAAAAAAAAAAAAAAAAAACAGACACAAGTTACTAAACATACAAAAATACAGAAAAGCGGAAAAATGTTGAAGTAGTTTTGTGAATAAACACCCTATGAAGAACAATAACAACACTGATTCCCAAGAAAGCCTTTCATTCCTTTGCTCAGTGAGGAATGAGAAAAACTGTTAATATTTGTCCTTCAAAATAGAGATGTAATTTTTGAAAGCGCCTATTTCATGAATAATTAAAATATAGCATCACAATTTATAACATATAAAGCAACAGGAAGGACTATGCGGACTATACTCCAGCCCCTTGATCATCCTCATGGCCCTCCTCTGGACTTGTTCTAATACATGCATGTCCTTTTTGTGCTGGGCACCCCAGAGCTGAACGCAGTACTCCAGTGGGGTCTCATGAGAGCAGAGCAGAGGGGGCGAATCACTTCTGCTTCTTTTGATTCAGTTTAAGTGCCAGTACGTGACTTCTTATACATTCACCAGGTGTCTTAACTCTCATTAAAAACAAGGGAATAAACAGCTGATGGAAGTAGAATGACTCTTCTTATACAGATGAGACCTTACCGCTGTTCAAATTAATCACTTCTGTGTTTTATTAACTAAAATGAGAAGTTACTGAGCACCTAAGTAACTGTTCATAAAGCATAAATAAGCTACGTTCTAGAATATAAGGGTTCAGACAAATCAGTATCAATTCTATTCCACATATTTCAAACTTAGATCAATCTATAATGGCCAAGTAAATAAAAAAACATCAGAGGGAAAAATATCAGAGGTGTACACTACCTGAACATTGAAGCTGAGAGAGGATCTGCCCCCCTTCAAAATGGTGACTTGTCATCTTTAAGTTAGGTTTGATGCAGCGAATAAAGCTAGATCCCTGTTACCAAAACAATGAGTTAGCAGAATCTGTACATTTTGAAACCTCCTGAAATATGCAAGTCATTTAAGAATTACTGGGGGTGGGGGAAAGGGAAGAAATAAAACAATACCTTTCTAAAAAAACTGACCTTAATGCTCAAGCCATTAATTGGAACCTTGACTTTTGGGTTTTTAGTGAACTGTTTTGCTTACCACTGGAACAATCTAAGATTTAGCAGTCTAGATTCTACTACAATCATCTCCACAATCATATCACCTAAATGCCTTCTTTCTACAAAGTTCACATGCTACCAGTCTCCTGACACTGGAATCATACCAAATGAACTTGATCATCCCTTTTTCTAGCTTTCACTTATTACAATTTCTTTTGGCTCATGTCTTCACTCTCCTTCCCTCACATAGTTCCAGCCTGCTCTCACCCCCAAATGTATTACCTCTGCGATTTTGACCAGTTCTCTGGTCACTTCATAGTTGTCTTCTATTTATGGATTCATTACTTTTTTTTTTTTTGGTGAAGCATCGTTGATTATTCAATTTTGTCTGTTAACAGGTAGCCGATTATAACCTCCTACCTTATAAACTAAAATGAAATTGGGACTAACAAAACATATTTCTGCTGCTGGTTTGCAGTGTTTTTCACAGACGAGTGAGAGCAAGCCCACCAAGGAATTTCTCTAGTAACAACACATTCTTGGACATGGGTTAACTGAAGTCAGAGAAGAGCACCTCCAGCCACATTTTTTCCCTGGACTGACTCTTGGTTCCACTGTGCTGTGAATGATGGAGGTTACCTTTCTTTCAGACCATCCTCATGATTTCTGTAAAACCTTAACTATGCTCCACCACCTGTCCCAATCATTTGCCTTGTTTTTCCCCTTCTTTTGACAGAGCATAATCCCCTATTCACAATTGGTTAGAACACTCTGTCAAGAGAAACGAGAATGTGTTCCTACAAATGCATCTTCTAAAAAAATTTTTATGTTGAATTGCATGAAGAATTCAGCAGGCTATTGAATTACATCAGCTAAAACAGCAAATTCTCGTTAGGGGAAGCAGGTTCTTTGAGCATCTGTGTATCTGCAGCCTACCACAAAAGTGAAATAAAACATTCTAGTGCTAACTAGCTTATGGAATCTGAAAACAGAAATTAATAATTTATTATATTACTTCTAAATAACATCTCTGAATCTTTTGAAAATTAGTCACCAATGATTACCAGTGAATGGAGGGAAATGAAACTGACAGGAATGGAGACTGCAGCTCAGACAGTTTTAGTATTTTTTACCTAAATTGTGTAACTTCCATTCTACTTTTTTTTTTCCAAGTTTTGCTTTTGTTTTGTTTTGAAAAGCAAATTAATACTCATCACCTGCAGACCACGACATTTCAAAGGTGCCATATAACTGCAAACTCTGAAGCAATTATTTATCACTAGACTTGAGACATTTACATGAGATAATGAATTATGACTCATTTCAGAAAATGATAAGCCTGCATCTCTGTATATACTTACAGTACTATGAAGCTTCTCAAGAAGCAAATTTAACTGAGTCTGCAAAAGAAAAGACATTTCAGTAGTCTTAACAACCACAAGTATACATACAAAACAGTGATACAGCATTACTGCATGCACGTTTATTGTTAGTAAATCAAATGGATTTGATAAATCAAACATTCGCCTATTTTAACAGACAAAATCATGTAAGAGTGCATGAATGGTCCTGAAGTAATTACTTATGTTTAACTGTACAACACCACCATATATGACCAGTTACTTAAAACAACATAGTTATCAAAAAGAAGTGCATGCACATTTGGGAAAATAAAGGAAATATGCAATAAAGTTATAAAGGAAATGAGACTGAGCAGCAACAATCCAAAAAATACACTGACAAATTGTGAAGGTCCAGATTTAATCTTTAACAAGCCTATTTGTATGTTAAATAACATCAAAAGTATATAAGATAAACTCAGCTTTTTTGGGGAGGAAGCTGTATTGGCTTGAGAGTCCAAGTCAAGTCATTTCAATAAATGAATCATCAGAATGTATTTTTAATTCTAAACTTCCAAATTTTTTACTCTGCATTGATGATAACAGACTGTAATTTTAAACTACATTTAACTATGGATGTATTTAAACATGCTGTGATAATACCACAAATCTGCACTTATTTGGAGAAAAAAGTTCAGAATTACCAGTTATGTAGGATATTGGGAAACAGTTGCCATTGGTAGGGACTTAAATATTCCAGGACCACATCAGAAAACCAGACTTATACTTTCACTTTATGGATGTGTCTGTTCTACCACACAGATTACTGTTGTGTTAGCCTTTCTAGTTTACTAGCAAACGTTAGATATAGACGGAAGTAAGACAAAATTCTGAATGTCCTAACATACTCATTTTCTGTACTGGCACCAAAATGGAAAGGATCTTACTTTTGACTGATTTTTTTAACCACATCTTTCAATTACTTCAAGTACAGACAAACAGATTTGTATCAGCAATATGCATCACTTACAGCTGTCGGTGTTCCTTCCAGTAGATGCAATTGTATTTTTTATGTTTCATGGATATAGTTAAAGAGACAGAAGGAGTTCCACAAGAGGTATGACAAACATTGATAACCTCCTGCTCAGATCTCGCATACAGTTTGCATCTACTTTGAATGTAACTTTTATCTTTCCTTAAGTAGGAAACACTTTATTTTGGAGAGGAAAACCTAATTTCCATCAACAAAATATGGTTCTGCTAGAGGAAAAATGCCCCTTCCTTATAGTCATAACTTGACAAGAAATAAGAGACTCTTTCAGGTAAATTTCACTAATGATCATATAAATAAGGCATATTGCTAAAACTATTGCTCTTTGAATTATCACAATTTAATCCATCATTACTATATTAAGGTAAAACTATCCCAAAGATTCTTGTGTAGATCTGATGAACTAATTCATCTTCATTTCCTCAACTGGTTTATGTGAATTAATTTTAATTAGTTGTAAGGAAGGGACGTGTGAAGAGCTTTGTAAAAACAACTCCCTACATCATCTAGTAATTGATGTAATTAGAAGAATTCAAGACTGATTGACATATTGACAGGTTGAGAATTCTTATTCTTATAGAGATGAAATTTCTACTCAAATAACAAAGTATTTTGACGGCATCTGCATTGAAATTTTCAAGGCTATTAGTGCTCATCAATAGTACATGTTGTGTCTGGGAAGGTAACAGTAAATGAATTACTGAAATTAACACACACATTCAAAATGCCATGAAAGTTGAAAACACTGAAAGAACTATAGATTGATGGGCCAGATCCAAAAAGGACTTTTAGTCATGTTCTAGATGCAGAGGTGAACACCAAAATCCAAAATACAATTCAGAATGTTCCCACTCAATTGATGCTTAACTTATGAAATGCCTCCCTTTTTACTTATCCCTTCTTGGACAACTGTATCTTTCACATTTCCACATTTACTGCACATGGAATGCTAAATCCAAGGGGAACTAAAAACCCAGATGGAAGAAAGTGGAAATTATCTCAAAAGATCCCAGTTGCTTTCATTTTGAAAATGCAATTATAAAACACAACGGATCTTGGCTTCACTTACAAAGATTCATGGTTGCAGGGCTTGCCCAGGAGGTCACATATCTGCATGTAATTTAATTTTTCATTCTGTCCCCTGTTCATAGATTTTATATTAAACCAATTGCTACAGCTTAATTCTACAACTGCTATATAATAAGAAGGAGGAGGAAATAATGATCAGAGCAAAACTCAAGAGAGCAGAATGGCCAATTCCCAGCTAAATTCCAGAAACACTATTTTACAAGTCAGACCATCTCTCCTATGCTTCCTGCCCAAAACAAAATTTATTTTTGGCCACATAACAGCGCATCTCCAAAAGGGTATGAGGAATTCCCTCTGCCAGACTGACCAGTAACTTACTGCCAAGGGTCATACACTTAGAGTTAAAACACTGAACACATACAGACCAGAATCAGAATACAGTTGCTATACAAAAAGCAAGTGCTGGTACTAAATCCTTCCTTTTGTTCCAGCCTTTGCATTTTTACAGAACACTAAGCCACAGGATACACTTATGCAAGAAGGAATTTATCTTGCAGTCCTGATCCAGCACATAACCTTAACATGAAGTAGAAATGCAGAAACTCTTTTGCTACTGGCTAGACCCCCCTCTACTTGTAGATCGTGGAATTCTCTTAGGTACTTGCTTTCACCAGGGACTGCATAAAGGGTCTAGACATGTGAATTGGGGTTTTAGGTGCCTTAGGCAAGGTAACATACCAAAAATGTCACAGCACTTAATTTGAAGGCATGTAAATCCTTCATTGGATCTGGCCCAGGTGCGTTGAGAAGAGCTCTTACTGGAATTGCAGCAGCTCTATCAACAGTAAATCCATGAGATTGAAAAAGTTACCTGCAGCCCATGGTTGTGCCTGCTTTTCCTCTCTTAATTCCCCTATAGTTCTTTTTCTAGCCATCCTGAGCTGGAATAGTCCAGCTAAAATAAAACTGCTGAATGAGAAAAGGATGCAGAAAACATTTGGAGAAGACAAGGTTTGAAGGTCAGCTTTACAACAAGCAGAAGAAAGGAGAAAATGAGGAGAAGCATCAGATTCAGGTATTGAGAAAGGAAACATTCAGCACAATGAACATATTTCTGTGAAAGCCATGACTATTGATATTTTTAAGAGGAAAAACAGTGGTTAGGTTAAGTGTTGAACTTTGAGAATGGTAAACTGCAACTAATTGATAATACCTTATACAGCGCAAAATTAAGATAGGATGGAAGAACACCTTTTGTCACATTTAGAACTCCTGAAAGTCCACAGAATTCAAATTTAGGTCAAGAAATTAAACCTTTTAAATAAAAGACTTCCATGTGGCTTTGCAAAATCCTGATTTATGAATTACTGCATAATCTCAATAAGAACTATTATCAAACATATTTTGACAGAAATGTATAGCACAACTTGAATATACTGGTTTCTCACAATTTATTAGAAAAAACCATCTATTTAACAACATTTTTGCTGCATGAATGTCTAGTAACCACTAGTTCTCCCATCCTTAAGTTCTACTTATTTCAAGTAACTTAGAAATGGCATATTATAATAGATTATTTTCTATGTTATGTTACCTTGAATTTGTTTCCCACACTGATGAAACTAAGTTTTCCAGCTTTTTGTTTGGGATCCTTGTTGTTGTTAGTGTTAGATTCAAACAGCTGTCGAACAAACTTGTCCTTGGATTCACATATGAGAGATTCAAGGGACATGTGCAAAGCATCATTATTTTTTTCCACAAATTGTGTCTGAAAAGAAAAAGCCAAGAAATAATAGCACATTTGTTTCACTGATCCAATTACTTAAATAAAAAATAAAAATTAAGTTAAAATTAAAGAAAAGCTGAATTTCATACTTTATTCAAAGATCAGCAATAATATGTAGGATAAATATTTTCATGTTACTTCAAACTTTTCATCTGGACACACAAAACATTAATGACAGAGGAAAGACATTGTTAAGTTTGAAGGATATTGCTGGAATTATGAAACCCTAGGTAAGGTTTACAGCCTGTTATGACACCGGTTGTGCTTTTATCAATGATTATACTCATTTCCACTTCCAGTACTCAGCATATCATAAAATGGCTCGGGTTGGAAGGGACCTTAAAGACCATCTAGTTCCAACCCCCTGCCATAGGTAGGGATGTCACCCACAAGATCAGGTTGGCCAACGCCCCATCCAGCCTGGCCTTGAACACCTCGGGTGGGACATAAATTTGATAGTTCTGAGAAGCTTAAATAATATTACAAGCAGCGAAGAGCTAAGATCTGTTGTGAAATAGGAATTACTATGCACACTTTAACTGGTGTAATTAAAGTTGGGAAAATGAAATTAAAAACAGTTATCTTAGTAGTACTGCAACCATGGAAGAACAGTTGATTTAACCAAAGATATCGTCCCTTCCTACAAGCCCTACGTCTCTGTTTTATTTAAATTGACTCACTTTTAAGCATTAAGAGCTGTGTATTAAACTGAAATTCAAAGATCAAGACACTCGTATCCAATTTCACACTAACAAAATTCTCTATCAAGAATCTGTGATGCACCTTTAATAGCTCCTTGATATTTATAAACAGAAGAAGGCAAAATTAATTTGAATGAGAAAATATGAATTTGCCAAGACACCCCATAAAAGGATTTAAAGGTGATGGGAGTCAAATGACAAACACAGGCCTCCCAAATTCCCTTGGACTATGAGAACACAACAGGAACATAAATGTAGACAGGTGAATGCCCTCACCAGAAATTAGCTTGTGAAAGCTGCCACAAGACCAGTGAGAAAGAGAACGAAACTATGAACATCATACAAGGCAGCTGTAGTCCAGCTAAGGCCCAAACTAAGTCAAACCCTCTGAAGAAGGTGATAAAAAAAGTCAAGCATGTTAGCATGGTTTCTGGACCAAAGCTGCCTCACACTTGATTAGCTCAGAGAGCATAGCTTATGTGCAAATATCTGGCTCTGTTCCTGAAGAAATCGTATGGTATTATAAATAAATCATTGTTATTCTTGGAGTACTTTGAAGTAAAAACACGCCCCGATAGTCTGCATTTTCAAATGACAAAATATATCTTTGGAAGTATCTTCCCTTCTACACACTGGAGCATCAGAGGAAAACAATGAAGTGTTATGGATCTTTCATTTATCCTATACCCTTACTTTTTTTTTTTCAAGAATAGTGTTTTAGATGTTGACTTAGGATGTTTCAATATTTTTATATGATTAATAGTCATAAAAAAGGACAAGCATTCAGCATGTATTTGAGGGTGACAATTTCAGATATTTCATATTCTTACATTTCTACCAACAGTAGAAATGGAAAAGAAAAAGTATAAAATGTGAGTTTTAACACATAATAAACTGACATCACATAGAACAAGCATGCTTCCGAAAAGTTCTGCATAAGTCTAGCAACACTTCTGTGTTATGTGGTATATTCCACTGCTGGAGATGCAGATCTCTGTTGACATACGACTTGTAGCAGATTGTGGCTCAACATCTTTAATGTTGACACTGTTAGCTACAGATTTGACACACAAAATATGTCAACAGAAGTCTGTCATCTAAGAAGTTAAAAGAAATTAAAACTTCAATTCTGTCACACATTCACAAAATTAATTTCAAAGTTAAAGCACACCAACTTTTCAATTTCTCTTCCAATTAACATTTTTTGTTGTTGTGGTTTTTAACAATATACACTGAAAAGTATTATAAAGCGTAACAGAAACAGTTGACTTTTTTCACTTAAGTAACATTACCGTCTCGTAGCATACTGCTCCTGCAAAATGCCGGATAATAAAGCCTTCATCATCTCTGATATTTCTGTGAACAGCCAATTTAGACTTTCTAGGGATCTGGAATTAAAAATTTGAATTACACAGAAGAATTACATTGGAGAGTGAGAAAAATCTACTCCTAGGATATCACTGTGATTTTGCCAGGATGTTGAAAGTGACATTGCCTCCAATACAATTGTGAAGACCACTACTATTTCAATTCAGACCAGGATATTTGAAAATCCTATTTTCATTCTCATTCACACCCTTCAAAATAAAATTGTCCAGGATTGCTAAGTCTACTTGGTTGACTTCCTTTTTGCCTTCTGTCAACAATTGCTATTCCATTTATTGCACAGCTGATGACAAGCTGACAAATAGCCTTGTCATATAAACAGGATTAGATAGATTAAAATGTTTTTAAAAGGCAACCACCTTGTTGATCATATGTTGATCTATGATCAAGAATGTTTCATTGCACAGGAACCTAATTAAGCAAGCTTAAGAGTATACTTTAAAAGTAAGCAGCTGGCAATTTTATTTAGCTTTTACTTGCATTTCTTCAGCAGGGATTTTGATTTTTTGTTTTGTATTTCAACAGAAGTCATGTATAAAAGTTGCAATGGTTTGTATTAACCTTCCGCAGAGTTCTGTATGTTAAAGAAATAATGACAAATAAATTCACCTGGTGTGTTACTTGCTTTTATGGCCGAAGTGTTAGCTAGACACTTCATGCAAGTGAAATATTCTCCAAAGCAATCAGTTTTGTAAATTAACAACAAAATAGTTCATCTGATATGAAATAGACTAAATTAAAATGTGTTTGTTTTTTTTCCTTTTCATGCTTTACACACTAACAGTCTTCAAACAGAAGTGAAGAATATGGCTATACTTTCAACAGGATATTGGAATTGCTATATGACTTAACAAGCCTTTCGTGAACTTTCAAAACAAACCTAATAACCGAACTTGTCCTTAACAAAAGCATACAGATCACAGACTGGTGTGGTATGAGATTTCTTAGAAAAGATTTTCATTAAATTCAGTGTTATTATCAACAGTTCCAAGAACTGTTTTATTAAAAGAAGACAGCCAACACAAATAAACCTACAGAGAGTCTGAAATGGTCCTTGTGTTTTTGGTGCACAACTGAAGTGAAATGTTGGTCGCTTGGCTGGGGAAGACGATTTTCTTCATCCAAAATATCCAGCACACCTATTAATTTTGCTTCAATCAAATCTATTAAAAATAACAAAACACAAAAATGAAATATTTAATCACATACCCAAATTGAACATTAAAAGTGTAAAGTGCTACTGATCTACTTTTGCACAACTGTCTTGGGAAAGGTGCTAATACATAGTCACTGCAAATTAATTCTATAAATTGTAATTGTTGATTTTATCAAGATTCTACACATATTATCGAATTCTAACTTTAATACAAGGAACATAGGGCAAAGAGATACGGCAGGGATTGTTTTATTTTTACAGTGGGTCTCAAACTGAATTTAGTCCTCTAAGTCCCACAGGTACCTGAATGCACCTGTAATATGAGCATAGGTCTTTATGAGATAATTGCTTGTATCAGGTAACTGCTACCACTGGAGTGGCCCAACACCTTAAGCAAAAACATATTTCTACAGAAACCAACATTATTTTCCTCACTCACTTCTAAAGGCAATAGAAAATCCTTTTCTCCTGACTACTCAAGAACAGAAAAAAAGGCTTAAAAAGTTTAATCAGGCCATGATTTTACTAACTTACCTAACAATACTTTATACAATGAAGAAACATGTAAAACGTGTGGTGAGGTGTCACATGGAATAGTAAAAGGGGTCATGGCTTAGGGACTACTACTTGTATGCTTATGTAAGCTGCTCAAGCCATTTCTATGGGTAGGTAAAAGACAACTTGTCTACAGTCTTTACAACCTGACCCATTTTCCCACTATGAGCCAGAGAGAGACCTTCTCTTTAAATAGGCAGCAGGGTACCCTTTGATTCTGAGATTATGCTTCAAAACAAACAGGTATGGGATGGCCAGGGGAACAACCCTTTTTACAGAAACATGATGTTCTCTACATGGTAACAGTGGTTTTGGGAACAGGCTTTAGTAAACCACTAGAAGAGTTATGGTTTGCATGCATTAAAATCACATTTTCTGTTGCTGTTTTTATCCCCTCCTTCAGATACTTTTTCTATTGCTTTTTCACTAGATGGCTAAGAGGCCTGATTGACAAGAGCTATCATCTTTAATTAAGTCAGAGTTACCAACTGCACAATCCTATCCAACAACATGGAAACTTTTTCAGCAGAGCTACAGAAACTCAGAGCAGCAGACATTTTGCAACAGATGTTGAATTCTGCCACTATGAATCCTCAATGCAGAGAACTGACTAGTTACCATAAACGAATTGCTGTAAATGCAAAGACAAGGTCAAATTTTGTTCATAATACACCAATTTGGAGAGCACAAGTTGAACATAAAGAAAACAAGTAAGCCCCTGGCCTATCAGTCTGTGCAAACCTAACAGCAACAAGAATCTCTACAGCCTATTGCCTATAATTCATTTTGCTTCTTTGCCAGTTGGCTCACACGAACAAAAAGGGTGGGTGAGTGTTTAAAATAATGGAACTTTTTCCCTCAGACACCCCCACACCCTTCTTTTTATTTATCTCATTCTACTTAGACATTCTGCTTAGTTTTCTATGAAAATGCCAAGAAATTCACAAGTCCCACCTGCAGTTATAACACACTGTAGCACAACATGGCTCCATTACCAACTGGAAATGGAATTAAAAAAAAAAAAATCACAAGGTTTCAACAGTCATTAAAAAGCATGAAATTATTAGCACTGCTTATATTTTACCTCTAACTGCTTGAAGTAGTTTAAGCTTTTTTCTCCAATATGCTAATGAATAGCTTGACATTTCAAAAGTACATACCTATACAGTCCTGATTATCTACATAGCGCACTTCATTAACCCCCAGGCCTTCTTTTTGGTAAAGTTCTTGTTCCTTTACGAAGAAAAATAAGGAATAATAGTTAATGAAAAAATATGACTCACCACATATTTTTTACCCACCGAAACTGGGCATGAACAAACACACATTTTAGAATTCCCTTGCACAGCTTAGTATATTCCAATCTCACCTCCTTAATGATATACCAATGCTTTTAGATACTCCCATTACGTACAAGATACTGCCTGATATTTGGATGCCCTATTTTAATGAATGGTATTTAGATTAAGAATTCTTCATTGATTTTTTTTTTTTTTAAGGGAGGAAGAAAGGAAGATGTTTCTTTTTGAAAAGTCACGTTCTTTTCTAGCACAATCACGTCACACAGCAAGAATACCACTTGCGGTAGACCTTTTTTTTTTTAAATATGAGCATAATGAGCAATCTTATGGAAAATAGTGTTACTTTTAGTATCTTTTTACTGAAAAAAAAAAAAAAAAAAAAAAAAAATTTAACAATACAACATACCTCTTTCAGAATTCTTTCATTAAAAAATTGCTGGAGTTTTTCATTACAGTAGTTGATACAGAATTGTTCAAAACTGTTGTGTTCAAAGTATTCTGAAAAACAGTAGTTGAACGTCTGTGATAAACCAGCATTACAACAATTTACATTACAATAAATAAGAGAAGTTTCACAGTGCTAATATTTAAAGATGTTTCTTGATATATACACGTGTTTCTTTCAATAAAATAAAAGCTGTTACAGATTTTCAAGTTGCATGTAAGACAAAGAAAAATGCTGTGGCAGATCATATTTCTATGACAAATAACAGTTAATTATATCTGGCAACTAACCAAAGCAAGGTCCCACACAATGAAACCGTACGCGTGTATTATTACGGTGGTAAATAACAGATTGCTAGAAAAAAAATATTTTATTTGTTAAGAATACTTACCAAAACCAGCTATATCTAGAACTCCAATGAAGAAAGAAGAAGTCTCAAATGGAAAACACTGGTTCACCCTGTTCACCACATGGTCAAAGAGATGACTATACACTGTTTTAGCCAAGGCATCGCGAGCATTGTTTGCTTGTTCCACTTTCAAGGGTACTCTATCAAAAAAAAAATAAATGAGAGACCTTACGTTTCAGAATTTCTCACTTAAAAAAAACTGAGATTAGGCCCTAAACTTAAAAAGAATCTTTCCCATCTTTGTAAATCAGGACACAAAAACGCTGGGCTTTCAACCTAGGTGCCAAGAAACAATCTTGCCAAGTTAGACTAAGTATGATCTTCCCAAGTTAGACTAAGTATTTTATCTGTAAAAAGAAAGAGTAATGTTTCACTAACCTAATTAGCAATAAGATGCAGATGACTTCTTTCTCATTCATTAAATAGTTAGAGGCTACATTGAAAATAGCTAGAAAAAGACATTTGAAACATATTCTTATCAACAAAAATATTTTAACTATTTATTATGAGCTGCTTATTACAATAAAAGCTATAGTTCAATTTTGCTCTGACAACTTTGACCCTATGTTTTCATAAAGGCTATAACTGAAACTATAGGACTGTAAATTAAGCAGTGACAATAAAAAACGCACAGATTTGTGGTCTCGTGCTGAAACTTAAGACACAATCCCAAACAGGAGGATTTTTTTCAAACACTGGATAAACAGTGAGAATTTACCTTTTTCCATCCCTTTTTATAAAGTTTTATTCTATGTTATGACAATTTATTGTAAATTTGCAAGTTTATACTGCAATTTAGCAGTTGTCATTGTCTATAGTTTGTTTAAAAAAAAATCACAAGTTCAAATACAATTAAATGCATGATACAAAGAACTGTGGGAATATCATAATAATATGTATTTACCTATTCCATGAAGTCAGTATGACAGGACTTCCCTAAAACGCATATACTTAAAAGCACATTTACCTATCTCACTTCCTTAATGAAGTGAATTGTACAAGACTTCCTTTTAAATAGGTTTCAGAATAACAGACGGGTACAAAAAATAAAAACGCAGCTCAGGAAGTACTTGTAGAAGTCTTCAGAATAGGACAATTCATAGAAGAACAAAGCTTTATGAAAGATGTTAAGAAATAAATGAGAGAAATATGAAAAAGGAACTTTTGCCTTTATGGTACAATTGCAAATTGCACTTCGATCCTAATCATGTTACCAAATAAATCAAAAGTAAGATTCCTAACAACCTGAACAGAATCAAACCAGAACAGAATCAGACTGACAAAGATCAAAAACATTCCAATGGATTTTTACGTGTCAATAAAAAATGTAAATACAAAGAAGAAAAAAAAAATTTGACATACTGACATCTGCTTGACCTAACGGTATCAAAATTTAATGCATGGAAAGAAGGCCTAAAATTTCAAACAGTTACGGGTACACAAAGGCTTTGCACAATGCTGTATCATGACATACTGACATATCCAATGTTAAAGTAAATCAAAAGAAGAGATTTTTAGGGAGATACCCTTGCTAACTGATATAATTTGCAGGAAGGAACGTCAAGATTGTCACCACAGCAGCCCTCTTTGTCTTGAAGACTATGAGATGATGGCTTCAGCTGTATGCCAAGAGCTCTTCTCCTTTTTCTAAATAGTCAGTTGGCTTCATAAAACAAAGCAATTCTCCCCAGGTACTTCCCTATTTCACCTTTCCCCATAACCAGCCTCATACCCTTGGATGACTACAGCTATAACATCAGTACTAGATTGAAGGTCAGCCTGTTTAGCTAAAGTGGTGGATAACCAGCTACGGAACTTTTCAAATATGCAAAAATCTACATTTAAGAAATAACTCGTCTGAACTGTTCTGCAAGCCCCATGTACGAGGTGTACGAAGTTCAAGGTGCCCCGGCCGCAGAACTGCTCTGTCGCCCCCTCCAAGCAGCCTCCTTCACCCAGGAGCACACAGAACTGGCAAGTCAGAAAAGGAAAGCTAACACTACGCAGCTTACCCACGTTGCATCATTTCCTCGACTTCCCAGGATGCCCAAGCACCAAGCTACCTCATGATTACTATTTCCGTATTCTTCAAAGATGATAGGCCAGATGCAGAAATGTGAGACTGATGGAGATCACTTTCTATTGTGACTGATGAGTCGGGGAACCAGAGCCTCTGTTCACTAAGGACACCCGCAGCTAGATTACATTAGATAGTAATTAGCTTTAACACACAATCTTGTCTGCCACTAAGGATCTCCTGACTTATCTTAGGGTAACAAGTACTGACAGAAATCTTATCTTATAAATAGCAGGAAGATACCTTTACATTCCATTCTGATACGTTTAAGAGATCAGAATGCTAATGCCCACGTGTCAGCCACAGGCCTATTGCATAATACAATACACTAAAATCATTTATGCTTTCGTTTCTTTAAAGTACATTAAACAACATCACGAATGGAACAACACTCCTAGAGCATGTACTTACTAAAATGACCCTATTCTTTAAAACTATCAAATTCTACCATCATTAAGTAGAATTCCAGAGACTGCACAAAGCAGTCTGCACAAATTTTAAATTATCACAGGATGCAGCAGAAACTTGTGGAAAGAAAATGTAACCCAGCAATGCTTTTTGCACAGCTGAAAAAGCACAGAACTATAAAACAATGCTGCAGTTTCACTGACTCAGTAAATACAGAAGAGCGCTACCACAGAACTGCCTCTCAGAATGAGTGACTTCCTTCTCACGGGCTTTCCTTCCTGTGATCCTCCTTTCCCCTACTCCGCTCACTGAGTCTCTCCTGTTTCTTGTCTGAAGAGAAAAAAAATAAATCCTTCCACCATTTCACTTTCTCCCCCTCTGCTCTATCCATCAGCTATTCATAAAGAAGATGGAAGAAATTATTTGAATTTTTTAGCCATTGGTAAGGCAGCAACAAAGAAAGCCTTGCTTGGTGTTCATACTAATTTCTTCAGTACAGTTCCCAGTGATTCACAGAGTCTGAGGCCTACAGGAAAGCTCTCTCATGGGCTGGGACAATTGCATGCAGTCCTCAAACATTTTCCAATATTTAACATCATTCAGTTTACTTACCCAGACCACATAAACTACAATTAAATATCAATAACTTGCCAGTAGTTGTCAACAGTTAGGGGAAGAGAGCAGGTAAATGATATCCAAAGGCAACTTCCCTTTCGGTCTGATTAATTGCTCCACAACTAAAATGGCCTGGATGAAAGAACCCTACCTAATGAAAGGTTTACTTAATTAAAGAATACTTCAGTACTATCACTAAAAATGCATTTGGGTAGAAAATGTGCTACTTCAAAAGTAGGAGGAGGACTTGAGACGAAGTCTGTTAGATGTTTCACAATGTAAAATGATCCACTTCGTGATGATGGAGATCTGTTGGAAAGCCTCCATGTTTCGAAAGGGTGAAGCTAGGACAGTGCATTTACAGTTTAAGAGGTGTACTGGACTTTGAATACAAACACATTATTTCTCTCTGTAAATACACTTTACATCGTGGCAAAGACATTGGCCAACAAGGTGATTATTATGTTTTTTGAGGGAGACTAAAAAGGACACAAATGTAGTGCAGCTGTCAAGTCTCCCTGGCAGGCCACTGCACATTAGTATTTAATAAAATCCCCGGAGATAGCATTTAGCATCACTCTCCTACTGTTCCTTGTTGGCTCCATTGTCCCCAGCTGAACAAAGCCTTTGTTATACTCTGAGCACAGCTATTTCTGCTGAGCTATTTATTCATTGTGACCTACTAGAACTCACATGATCTGCTTCCACACAAAAAGTCCCTAAGAAAGAAAGAAAGAAACGAGTAGCTCTTTGGGGTGACGGAACAAAATAAAACAACATACTTGTCAAAATTCTAATATTAATAGCAATCAGATTGTTTCTAAACCACACTGACATAGCAAAACCTGGTGGCTATTTAATAAATAACTAACAGTCCAATCCACTTTGCTTGTGCATGCAAAGACGACACTATTGTGCATTTATTAGCATATGTTTGCTTTTAGCTGCACAAGTTCAGAAAAGGCTTGGGAAAGAGGCTTAATGCATTTATCCTTTGAGGTGGTGTAGGGAGCCCTTTATTGCCACCCACAAAATAAAACACTAGGGAAAAGTAAGATCTGCTGATGCAAAAACACAGCTACTTATGTTTGCAGACTAACAAGATAAATAAGCTGAACAGAAGATTTTTACAGTCACATTCCAAGGTGAACCTGAACACGTAGCAAAAACTATATATATGGGTGTGTAACAGAGCAAGTCAGAGCCATGTGTAATCATCTCAGATGCAACCAGATAGTAAAAAGCCAAGAGTCAGTTTGACTTGTTGAGAAAACTTGCTTGACAGGGTCACTTGGGTAGTGGTGAAAGGGAAGCACCACATGCCTTTGTTTTAGGACTTGATACGTCTCACCAAACATTCTCAAAAGAAAACTATACAGACACAGTTTATCTCCATGTTATGCATACAAAAGCCAAAACCAATCTATTCTCAGAGACTGAGTCAATAGTTCACAGAGAGCACTTCCAGCTGGGTGCCATCTGAATCTGACATGGACGTGTTTTGTTCAAAACCATTCTGCTTCTAGTTAACACTTTCACTAATCCAGACGGAGAAATTATGAGTATGTTCATAAAAAGTCTGAGAATACTGAACTAAGAACAACAGCAGGAAATCTCAGCAACACGATTAGCATAAACTATTTTTACAAACTGAAGACATGATCTAAAAATCCACAAGGCAGATTTTGGTTAAAAAGAAAAGTGCAGTAACATACTTAGGAGGATTCAAAAATGTAAACGCATCAGCAGTTACACTGGATCACAAGCTGAATTAAGTAAAAAAAAAAAAAAAAAAAAAAGCTACAAACTTTCAAAACCTGTAAATCCCATTCCACCATGTGTTAATATGAGTTCCATCTGTCCTGTAGGATATATAGCTGCTGTAACTTTATCCATTATACTGACATACTGACAAAGTTTCTGCTAGATTAACGTATCAAAGGCCTTTCTGTTTTACTTATCATTTGAAACTGCAACTTTTTCAGTGGTAATCACTGTTAACTCTTATGTCTCCTCTTTCCAAGTATAAAAAAAGGCAAACCACCAAAAAAATCTGTTTGTTCGAACTAGAAATAAAGCTTGTGATTAGCTATTCGTTAATGTATTTTCCAGAACAACAGCTCATACCCATGCTAAACTTAAGACTCCTCCTGAATATGAATTACTTCAGAAGAGCTTCTGAGTTCCCCTAGAAGACAGGAGATCCAAACACTGCAGGTTGTCACCAATGGTTTACTATGCCCAAACGCAGCCAGGAAGATCAGTTGCACCCTGGACATCAGGCAGTGGGCACCGAACAGTATTCCCACCACCTCTGTTTTTTTATAATTTATGATGAAGATTACTTCTCCTGCACAGCGCTTGACCACTGGAAACCTTCTTTACTCCAAATCTATTCCACCCTTTGAGGACTGGAACATCCAATGTTATCAAGTGCTCAAAGACCAATTTTCCCCCTCCAAAACGTAGTAACCTAGCTAGGTGTGTATTAACTCTAACCCGTTGCCTTTACTGGACCCACTGGCATATCAAGGTTACATCAGTCAGCTGTAACTGATGTAACCAGTTTACAAGTCCACAAGTTTATGAGCTGTTAACAGATGTTTCCGTTTTATAGCATGCAGTATCTGTTTATATAATAGGAGGAAATTTCAAGAGATAAAATACGCAAGGAACTTACATAAGCCACATTAATACAGTTAATTAACGATGGCTTTCATGTATTAAACTTTCTAGTAAAACATGCAGAAAGCTACATTTTCTGATTCAGTAAACCCAAAACAATCTGATTGTTTCCCTACAACCAATATGAAGCTCCTGTGCATTCTTCCAATGAGTGGATGTTAATTAGTTTCCTAATTAAAAAATCAATGCATTCAACTAAACACAGAGCTTTTAATTTGCTCAAAACTGCTTAGCCCAAATTTAGTTTGATAATTTTTTCTCAACTGCAGAAAAAAAAATACGACTTATATCGAGTAGACAATGTTATAAAACCAAACGTTAAAACATACAATTCAGTTGCGTGCAGTTTAGCTAGCATCCAGCATCCCTATCAGGATGGATTAGACTAGCAGAAAGTCTGTGGTAGAAGCCGAGTTTTTTCATAAGCAAATGGAAACTGCAGTGAAATTGACAGTTTTCATGAAGATTAGTTTCCAAAAAGTCGTAATTTTCATGGTATTGAAACGTTATCATCACTACCCATGTCTAAACGCATTCTTTGCGATTATTTGTTCTCCATGTGCAGATAGAAAAAAAAAAAAAATCACCTAGGAAGTTACGCTGATGATAGCTTCTTGTTAAAACGTAAGCTAATTTTAAAAAGGGACAATTACTCTTTTTTTAAGGCTGCTATTTACTTCATAGTGGTTCATTCTGTCTAGCTATAAAAAAAAAAAAAACTCATCTTCATTATTCTATATGTTTCTATGAAACCACACTAACTTCACAGCTAAGGTTAAACATTTGTTCACTGACAGCAAGCAGCAGCACATTTCTGGGTTGTTTATTTTTTTTTTTTAAACTGGAACTCAATTTCAGCAGACTTGGACGTGACAAACATGGAAACCAATCACCCTGACACTTAAGAAGGGTGGACACAGGTAGGTGGACGATGGGGGCTCTCTCCTACCCCCAATTAGAGCATCTCAGGCCTAAATACCACACACATGAGCACACCACACCCATGGGACCGCTTTGAAGCCCCCATGACAAGAGACGCACCCAAGTATCCTCAGAAATGCTTTTGGCTGTAATTAACAGCGTTAACGCCCCCTCAAAACGGTGTATTTATGAAATCTAGTAACGCAGCTAGTTTTCTGCGTTGAGCGTGTACTTGGCAGGCCGCCGTTGTGGCCCCGAGGCGGCAGGGCGCTGCGGCGCGGCGGGGACTCACTCACTTGATGACCGTGCCTTTGGCGCCCCCCGCCGTGGTGAGCATGACGCGCGTGGTCAGGCTGCCGCGCAGGTCGTCCTCGTCCAGCCCCAGCAGCGCCGCGCAGCACTCCAGCGCCGTCTGGCTCCGCGCCTTCAGCGTGCAGCCCCCTGCCGAGCAACCGCCACAGCCGTTATAACCGCCGCCCAACCGCCGTAACCGCCGCCCCCCAGCCCCTAACCCCGCCGCCCCCCTCACCGTGCCACGCGCGTTTTTAAAGCGTTTCTAGTGCTCGGTCAGAAGCGTGAGGTAACTGAAGGATGTTACCCGATTTTATATTTTTTGACGATGTTGAAATGCACAGCACCACACGCAAGGTTTTGCTATTCTGCCAGTAATTCCTAATGAATTTTAAATCATTTCATATATTTTTTTCATATAGATCTTGAATTTCTGACTCCCTATCACTCAGAAGTTCCCACATTTTCACAACTAACCTACAATTGATAGGTTTTGCTTGTAAATCATCCCATTTCATAGGCATACCAAACCAATCTGCTTTAAGGCGTACTTCCTAATGTTAATGAAACAGCTGCGGGTTTGCAATTTTTATGTAAAATCCTAGGAAATAATGAACTGCAATAATCCTGGCACAGCAGCTTCCGAGGAAATGGAAGTTAGCATCTAGAAATGTATTCACAGATTAAAGATGTGACTAATGAAATGACTAAATGTGACTACAGATGCAATAAAGATTGTCAAAAATAAAAAATAAAAACAAAAGCTATGCCTCAGAAAATCTGTATTTTTAGAACATTGTTCTACAAATACATTGTTCACAAGCTAACCTGCTTTTAAATGGAAGGACCATCCCAAAATGCAGAAGTAGCTAAAAACATTGCTAACACCTAGTATCTAACCGCAGCGATGCAAGCTGCTGGATGTCGATGTTCCTGTAATCCTCCAGACTTCCCTGCTATGCACAGAAGCGCCTGGCACTGCTGCCTCCCAACATTCCCGCTGTCACACATACGAGATGAACGCTCTCCTAGATAAAGAGGTGGAAGGTGCACTTGGTACTGCTAGTCAAATATTGTTTGAGCTCCTTAACTCTGCGCTGATGCCAAAGGAAAGAAGTGAGGATGGAGTGCTCAAAAGATTAAGACTTATGTGGATTGATTTTGGAAGCTCTGAAGCACCAAAAGCAGTCTGCTTTTGTTTGGTGTTGCCCAGATATTTGAAGCAGCAACAGAACTTTTAAGGGTGTCTGGTACAGAAATATATTTCCTGGAGCAGTTCGAATTAACACCCTGTGTGCACACTTTTGAGGTGAGAGCAGAATAATGCATGAAATTGCAATGACTATTTAAAAAAAAATGTAAGGCTTGACTCCGGGAAACATTGGTTTGAATTTCAACATTCAATGTAAATAACTGTTCAGGTGTTAAAAAGGGTGTCTGCTTCCCTTCTCTAACCTCTGACTTTTCATACCACTTGTAGTTCCCCCTTCTCCTTGTTTGCTGGCCTCCTAAAATTCCTTCTCCACTCACGTGTCCACCTTGTCTTACCCTTGTCAACCCCAAACTCTCACCTCACAGAAGGCCCAAGCATGGAAGCTCTCTTACTACCAAGCCATGAAGCCACTAACCTTCTCTACCCTCATTGTCCTCCTGTTTTCAGTCATCTTCATGAAGATGGCAAGATCAAAAATTGAAACTGGGGAGGTTCTGCTATCAAAAATAATAGTGGGCAGTGGAACAAGTTTCCCAGAGAAGTTGTAGAATATTCTCTTTGGAGGTTTTCCCATTCCCATTAACAACCCTAAACTATTTGGTTTGAATTCAGTGTTGGCCCTGCTTTGACCAGGAAATGCTGGACGAGAGACCTCCTGACATCCCTTCCCACCTGAAGGTTTCTGCAATTCTGTAGTGATTCTGTGCTTGGATCAGGAGCCACTGAACCTAAGAGGTGAATATTCATTTGATTCTTCATTCAAAACACCTTTTAAAATGTTCTTTGATATGCCCCTTCTAAAAATTTTACCAGGTTTGGCAATGGCTACATGTGCATGAAGTAAGACTAAGAGGAACTGATCTCATTTTATCTTGCAGTGACAGATGAAGGTCTGAATTACTATTTTTTCTCCTATAGCCATCTTTGTAGTAAGTCCAGACCAGCTACACTCATACCAACTCCTCTTGTGAGCTAACATCTTAAAATCATTAAGTTTATATTTACCAAATAAATTATTGCAATTTTTCTTCATCTCTTGAAAATACCTAATGTGACATTTTGGGAAGCCAAAGAACATACTGCTTTTCACTACAGATGGAGTTTCTAATTTCAAGATGTTTTCATGACATTAGCAAGAAGTTCGATTTTTTTGTTGTTACTAAAATTCAAGTAGTTTTGAGACACAAGATGTCTCCTTATATCAAAATTCACATTAACGATTTCTTGAACAATTCCAGTGAGAGTCTTTTTGCTTTCAGAGCATATAAATTACAACTTTAAAACAAGTAAGTCAACTTGACTACAAAATGGGGTGATTAAAGGCTGAATTACCCTTCAATATAAGGGAGAGTTCTAAAGCAGTAATTCACAAGAAAAGTAACAATCAAGATACATTTTCAGTATTTTTTACAGAAATCAATTTGTTTCTTCTAACCTGAAGTGCTCCCAGCTTCCTCAAAATCAATATTTCCAAGGTGAAGGACGCCAGCCACTACTCTAAAAAGATCAAGTTTTTCTGCATCATCCAGTCCAATCTTCTTCATCGCTGTGCACATTCTGTTGAAATCTCCATGATCATCTAAGAGTGGGTCCTTCAAGGAACCTGCCTTAAGATACTATAAAACAACAAGATGAAAAAACAACCACAGAAAGATCAGTAAGTTATTTTAAAAATAAATGTAAACAATTATTTCCAGGCAATAATACCATAACAGAAAGCATTAAAAAGCATGCAAAACTCAAACTAACTATAAAGAGATTAGAGCTCTTCATACAATACAGGCTTTGGAAGAATCCTGTTTTGTTTCAATTTGTTTCTACTTTGAAGCACGACCCTTAAAACTGCAATCTACCTTCAGAAAGCAGAACTTGGAGAGTTTGATAGCTTAGGACAGGAGAGCACAGGATGGTCAGCAATGGAAAGGGAAAAGTTTGGCTAAAGAAGCTTTAGAAGTACATGTACCAAAGAGTATTTCTAGCCTCCAGCAATTGAAAGACCACTGAGGTCCTTGTAATAGGACACCAGAATGGCTTTGACAGGCCATGGGAAAGGAGTACAGGACAAATCAGTATTGGAAGCATATTCCCTATGAGTATCCACACAGACTTACATAAAGGAATATGCTTGTTAACATTTGCTGGTGACAAAGAAACAGTAAAATTGTTTGCCAATATTCTACTGGCTAAAAGAATAGCAGCTAGGTTACAATATATTAATTTAACATTTTGCTGACAGAATTTCCTATTTTAAATACATCAAAAGTCATTTTAATAACTGTTATAAATAGTAGTGAAACATCTGCATGCAATCAAAAGATTAATTGAACATGCATAGATTCAGGCTTTTACAATTACTTTAAAATGTTTTCAACTAAGAATTACTCATTTAAGTAGAAGACTCATTAACGTCAAATAAGCTAACAGTTCTATCAAAACAAAACACCACATGCATCTGAAAAATTCACTTCACACAACATTTAAACACATCAATAAAATTAAACTACGTGTTTTAATTATGTAAAATGATCACCTCATCTTCCTGATAAGGAAAACACAAAAATAATTTAAGTATTAATTGACTATTCCAGCTATTTTTATTAAAATAAACAATCAATATTTTCATTATATTGACAGCAAATATTAATACCTGATTTTAAAAAATGAACAATGTATTTGAACTGAACAATGTATTTCCTCTTTAAGTGACTAGGTTAGATTTTTACTTCATTGAAATTTGAACCTCTGTTGCTCCTTCAAATTGACATGGCTGCAATATAAATGTATTATGGCATATGTTCCACTATTTAATGTCCAACACATTTTCAGAATTACTCTTTCAGCATGCTGTAGTTTTAGAGAAACATTTCTGCCAAATTAAGTCCTTTAGAGACATATTTTATGACAGAAGACCAGACTGTAAATCACATCAGTGACCACATCTTTGAGTAGCAAGAATAAGTGAATGCTGATACTTTATGCCTACATAAATGGCCACCTTCACTACACATCTTCATTTAAGGCAAATTAGGCAAACTGCGGCAAAATCTCCCAAATACCTCATAGTCTATACACTTGAAGAGTTAAGTATCTAACAGCCTTCTGCCTTACAGTATTATCAAATCAATATTTCTGCATCTCACTCCCCATCATCCGTGATTACAGAAAAGAACTTACATTCAAGACAAGGAAATTGCCATTATGTGCTGATCTGAGCAAAGGAAGCATCTCTACTGTCCTTCAAAACTACGCACAAGCTACATACAATCCCAAACCCAAGTTCTCAAAAGTAAAAGATCGTCGTCTGGGGAGAGAAGCTCTTGAGTCAACTTGTCTTAATATTATTCCTGATGTAACTTGCCCTGCTATTGAATCATAAGTATGGGTTTCTTTAAGCAAAGAGAGATCTTCCAGCTATACAAATGAAAAATTCTTCCTTTCGGTATGAATTGATGAAAATTCAATTAGAGATTAGAGTGGAATTATAATGAAGTGTTTAAACAACTTCCAATACAGATATACTATCAATTCAGATTAATTCCTTGAAGTGTCCTCAGGCAGACAAGCTCAAAGGCTTAAGGATATAAATTCTGATAACGCTATTTTAAAAAATGTAACAGGAGATGGAACAAGAGGAAAAAAATGTTCTGAAGTTCCACTTGCCTCCAGGAAATGCCACTTTCTGGCGTGAGTCAGAGGAAGGGAGATTTACTTGTTCTGGAAGCATAGCTGTGCTAATATTTTAGAAAACAGATTGGAACATCACTTCAAAAATCCAAACAGTCAAAACGGCTTTGGAAAAAAACTACTGCTTCTGACATACTCCTAACAGTATTAAAATTTAAAAAGAAAATGACAAATAGTCTTGTTATTTTTGGTTTCCACAGAAGACATTCTGAATCATTAAGTGTCATACTGTTATAAGAATGAAAAGGAAACAATTTTATATAGTGTTCCACTTGGAATTTTAAGATACACATCAAAATATATTTTAGGACTGAATTCCAAAACCCTTACCAGTAGCTATTTAGACCTATAAAGATGTGTAAAATGAACATTTCATTCCACATTGAAAAACTGTAACCATTTTCAATGCCCTCTGCATTAGTTAATACAAACTAACTGAAGATATAAAACATACCTCAGGACTCTTGCGATTTTGCAAAATCTGCTTGTCTGTTTCTTTGTTAGCAAAGTACCTGGTACAGCCCCGATTTAAATACTGCAACAATAAAAGTAGAAGAAAAGCACACTTAAAGGCAGAAGTGAGAAAAACTTATGCTATTATTTAAGGCTCACTTTACATGGCTTGTTTTGATCACATAATAACAATACTACAGGTATTCAGAATCCATTAATTGAAAAAGTTTTTATACGTTTTTATAATATCTTAAAAAATAAAGAAGTACAACTGTAACAAACTTATATTGAAAGCTTTTCAATGTTGACAACTGAAGTAGTTTTTGACAAAACAGGATATTCATTTTGTTAAGTCTCACCATCTTTTCTTTGTCTAACTCTACTAAACTTACTACATTACATAAAAGACAACTAAAATCAGGAATCAAGAAAATATATTTTATGGCTAATTTGTAATACCAAATTTTAGCCCACAATGCTGTACATAATATCAGATAAAATTCAGCATAATATTTATGTTTTCTGCAATATAAAAGCCTTAGTGTCGTGAGGTGGTGAGAGAGATCGGATTAAAGAAGTTGTGGTACTATCTATAATGGACTTCTATGGTTGTTTTTTCCTCACCAGTGATATATTTGTATAAGCAGACAGAGACATAGCATAATAAAAACCTTAAACAGTCTTAAAAGTTTATAAGTTAAAAGTTAACTAGGCTTCTGCTTCAGAATCTGGCTTTTGATACCCATCTCACGTTGTATAGTAAAGGGAACAAATCAAGCATTCAGATGATGACTGACACTTCCAGTAAAATCGGATCATCAACTTCTCCTTTCTGATTTGTTCCGTTGAAAATAAAAACTCTGTCCAAATCATGGTAAGAGCTCTTTTCTACAGGAATTGAACTGATTTATTGGTCTGCCCATATACAAAGAAGTTTGCAACTAGATGCATGCACTTAATTCTACAGTTTGATTAAAATTTATATACAAAAATAATTTAAAAAAAAATCAAACATAAGGCAACTTGAATTCTCTTTGGGGAATCAAGATGTGAAAAAATTCAGCTTCTCATATCCATCAGCTATAGTCCAGGTACAGATTTACTGTGCATGTTTACTTTACCATGTGGTGCAGTCAAAGCCACCTGGACCAACAAGGTTCAGCAGAGGATAACCTAGTGACTTTGAAAAGTCCTGCAGGGAAACCCAAAATATGAGCAACCAAGACTGCATTTTTTTATGTGGTTGTGTTCAGAGGAGGGTCGAGAAGAGAAACCTGCAACTCCTTATAGCCTTTTTGTCTCATAAATTCACGCTTCCCTAGGGGAATTGCAGGGGGAAGGGTGAACTAAGGGAGAGGTAGCCCCTGTTGGCACTGCTGAAATTCAGATGACAATTCAGGCAGGTGAAGTCAATGCAGTTGTCTTAGTTCATGTGCCCAGAGCAGGCATGGCCAACGCCGACACAGCCAAATGCACAGGAAGGAGATTACAAGGGACCGCTTAAGTCAAGGACAGGCAGGGCAACTGGCAGAAGAAGAGAGCATTGTTATCCTTCGTTTTTTAATGTCGTTTCACTTCTGTGAAAAATGAGAACCGCCTTAGATCTGAGATGGTCCTATTTTCAAGTAATACAGTTAAGAGAAGAGAAACCAGGCACTGAGCAAAACACACTTGGACTTAGACTTGATAAGCTAAAAGCCACAAGCGAAGTGGCAAAACGGAACAAATGTAAAACTGCACCCCTAGAGATGGATTTTTCTAAACAACTTATTTGAGAATAAAATACTTTCCTGATAGTTTTTCTTGACAGGCCTCCAAAAGATTAACATTGATATCTGAACATTGATCAAACACCAAATGCTAGTTAGCACAGTACCTCCATCTATGATTAGAAGCCTGATAGATTGTATTTCCTCAGTAATTCGAACAAGACAGATACATAATCAAGAAATAATGTGGTAAAAAAGTGAAACAAGCATTATTACTTAGAGACATATTTTATGACAAAAACCTGAAGCAGCAAATGAGTGAAGAGCACAGAAAACATAATCCTTACAGCAGAAGTCCAAAAAATCATACAATAGTGTGACAAGACAGGTGTCAGTGTAAGCTCTTTGTAAATGCAACAGGCACGGTGAGCGCCTTCTGTGCCGGCACTCATGTTGCTCAGCACTGCACTGCACCAGCCTGATTTTAAGCAGGTTATAATTTTGACATCTGCAATTGAATGTACCCTCATGAGCAGAGCTTTTGATGAAAAAATTCCCAAGAGTGAGCACGTGATATATCCAGTTATAGAATTAACAATCTAGGAGCTGCAAGAAATATTTTTTAGTGGAGCAGTGACTATGCAATAAAAATACATCTTTGAAAATATGCTCAAGATTTTAGATTTAAAACATACAAGAGAATACTGGATATAATAGTTGGACAGTAAAGAAGAAAGCTTTGGCTTTTAGGGAGCAAGATCATCTGGATTCTACAGGAGAAATGTACGATGTGTACTGTACAGAACTGCAGCTCTGCACCTCAGCTCATCAGCATGCAGGCATGGACCTGGCTGACTGAAAAGGCAGCAGCAACCTGTTCAGTGACTGGTGTGCAGCTGCCATGCCCACAGCTAACATAGCTCTCACCGTGGTAACTACTGCTTTCTACGAAAGTAGAAGGAACATCACATCTTTAAGGCTTCTAACCCTGTACTAAATTCTGATGAAAATGAGTGTGAAAGATATAGGGTAAAGTAACGGATAAGCACAGTGCAAGAAGTTTTATTGAGAAAATGAAGTAGCGGAAAAACACCAACAAAAACACTTAACACGGTAGCATAATGCTTTGTTAGCAGCGCTCCTCAACTCACTTAAGAAAAAGGAAGTCTACAGAGATGACAGTCGATTAATTTATGTCTGTAATTCCACATGCTCTCCAGGTTGGCGTTACAAAACCCTTACAAGCCCTAGGCAGCAATTTGCTCTGTGTGCTTCAGAAATGTGCAAAGTTCTGTGTCACTGAGATTCCAAGCCAAGCATAAACCAAGAGACAATGGAGAGAGAGACAAATGACAGAACTCCAGAAAACAACTAACAAGTGTCTACCAGTAGGATTTGATTTGCCAATGTTTTTCTTATCAACACAAGCCAACAAAGCACAAAATGTTTGTAGATACTTACAGTTCAAGTGTGTTTGTCAAAAGGATATATATATCCTTTTGATATACGCAGATATATAAATCATGTATGAATAATGAAAGTGCAGGAATGAGTGACTGAAGTCTTCACTTTAGTAGTAAAATTGGTGATGACAGTCTAAAATGAGAGAAGGCTTAGAAGGACCCCAAGTGCAAAAACAGAAGTCTGCTTTGATAGGAAAGGAAAAGAACAATCAGGAAAACGAGAAAAGAATTGTACAACCATATTAGTTCAGAAAGTACAACAGTATTAGTTCAGCAAGAACACAAAAAGACTGCATGCCAAGGTTTTGGCTGGGATAGAGATAATTTTCTGTGTAGATGTTTGTATGATGCTATGTTTTGGACTTGTGATCAAAATAGTGGTGATAACACACTGATGATCTAGTTGTTGCAGAGCCAAGTTGTTGCCTACACAGAGCCAAGGACCTTCCTCTCTTCATGCTTCCCTGCCAGCGAGGAGGCTGGGGGTGTACCAAGAGCTGGGAGGGGACACAGCCAGGACAGCTGGCCCAGGCTGGCCAAAGGGATGTCCCACACCAGGTGGTGTGGTGCTCAGCAATAAAATTGGAGTAAAGAAGGAGGAAGGGGGGACCACTGGGAGTGATGGCATTTGTCTTCCCAAGGAACCATTACCTGTGATGAGCCCTGCTGTCCTGGAAGTGGCTGAACTGCCTGCCGAAGGGAGGTAGCAAATGGATTGCCTGTTTTGCTTGTGCATGCAGCTTTTGCTTAGCCTAGTAAACTGTGTGTATCTCAGCCCACGAGTTCTTGCACTTTTACCTCCCCAGTTCTTTCCCCCATCCCACCTGGGGAGAGAAAGCAAGCAGCCATGTGGTGCTGAGCTGCCTGCCGATTTAAATCACAACAATGCAATAAGAGAGGTGTGGAACACTAAGAATTAAATGACAATTTAAAAATAAGGGAAATAGGGCTGGAGTAACTCACACAAATATCAAAAACAAAGTAAAGAAAAGATTTTGACTGGCAAGAAGGACAAGAAAGTGGTAGGAAATTGCATCATTTGTCAATTGTTTTTGAAAACAATTCAGTGAAATCTGAAAAAGGGAAACGGAGGAGAAAGAAGGAAAGCAGAAAAAAAAAAAAAAAAGTTAAAAGTTAAATTGCAGTAGTAAAACTGTTTAGTGGAAAGATGGGAGGAAAATAAGGCAAAAGCTTAATGGTAGCACAGAAAGCCAGCCTGCTCATGGAATTTCTACTGGAAACGTAACACACCATCAGGGTTATCAGGCAAAACCATATGATCTCACAAAAGGGAAAAAATGTCAAAAATAAAGCATGAGGAGGAGAAGGGAAGGCAGTAAACAAATCAGAAGTCGTAAGAAGAGCCACACTGAACTGAATTAAAAGGTCCATACTGTCCAATGCTTTATCTTTAGCCATGACCTGCATTTCACCCAAGGATTTTACTATTCCTTTCTGAGCTGAGCTGATAAAACTCTGCACCCTTATTTACAAATATAACAGTATAACACAGCATTTCACTCTCATTTACTTTCCTAGTAACTCCTAAAATCGTACTCTGCTTTTTCCCTGCTGCTGAACATTACTAACATATTTAAAGATGTACAGTAATTCACATCTTATTTCCTCCAGTTTATTTTGAGTTCATTTTCATTTAGGTATGGTTACATTCAACACTGAATGTATTTATATTTTACTGGCTACTCCATGGCTTGAGTGACTGGACCAGTAACAGGTTGGTGAAAGATAGCCAAAACTCAGGAAAAAAATAAGTAGTTCTAGGGAAAGAATAAATTAGCAGATACAAAAATTAAGAAATATAAGCATGCTTAATGAAGTAATAATCCTGGCTGGAAACACTGAGCATGGGCTTCAGGTCAAATGGAGATAAAAGTGTAAGCTTTCAGCCTAAGGAAGTGTCAAGTCCCATCACGTAACCTGGAGTGACCAAGAACGACAGACACTTCTGTCAGATGAAGAGAGGAATGAGAGAAACTCAAAACTGGACAAGTACTAATGACAAATCTAGCCAGTAGTGAAAGATAGGAACAAGATGTGACAGTGTAGGAAAGAAAAGTAATGTGAAAGCATATAGACTGAGAAAAGAAAAGCACAACCACGCTGTCACTGCAGTTTCATCCCTGGTATGAAGTGTGAGGTAGAAATAAAGGGCAGAGTTGCAGGACAAAATTCCCAGGTCCTCCTAAATGCACAGGTGGACCAGGAAGAAATAAATGCAGTTTTCCAGATTTAATAATGGGTTACCCACAGAACAGTTGGATCAGAGTCAAAAAATTTACACTTTACGCCTCAAGAAGAGATCATTTTTGGAAAAAGCTTCAATTTTAAAAACACAGAGGGCAAGTACAGGAAATCTTCCAATAAAGATAATATGGCCAAGAGCCTTATGTATAGATCAAATAGATTTAACAAAATAAGTTATTTTCTGAATTTTGTAACAGAAAAGCATTTGTCAAAGGTAACCGTTTTTTTTAATAAGATCTACAAGAGAAATTCATGTATGGCAATAATGAAAAGCTTTACTAACACTGACTCCAATACTCACCCTAAAGCTGTCAGGAGAACTTAGATACAGTTTTTCCCTAATGTCTTCTGGAGCACCAGCACAAAGCCTGTAAAAGATATGATAATTCCTCTCTTCTTTGCCTTGCACACAGATCCTAGATTTCTCCAGAAGATAATGTGATACAAATCCACCAACCACGGAGTTCTGGGAAGAAGAGATATTTTTCTGATTATCTGAATGTTTTTAGTTTACTTGAGATCAGAGTTTTTCAATTTACAATTGTCTGACCTGGCTCTTTCAACAGATGCTGCTCCAAAGATTAGAATGTATCTATATCTAATATATATACATCTTTAAAAAGGAACTCTTACCTTCACTATAACTTTTCCCAAGCTTATGCATTGCACCTACAAGGGCCTACTTCATACTCACGAGCAGCAATTCCATATGCAAATATATAAGCTATGAAAGCCAAAATATACCCAAAGAAAAATTTCAAAGGCTATACAGTGAGTAGTACTTCTGACCAAAAAATTAATAATTTCCATGACTTCTGTTACATACATAATATCGATGCAAGGTCCTGAAACTTCGTATCAATAAATAAAAACATCAGTAATTAATATAGAGTATTAAAGCATTAAAATAGATTTATAACTGTTGATATATTATATGCAAATCATGCTTATTTGTGCATTAAAGAAATGCATAAATACTTAAAAGCAATTAGGTTGTTCTTTAGATGTGCCTTTTCCTCCTTCTTGTGATGAGGGGAACAATTTTTATTCTTAAGTCATGGATGGAAGCAATTTTTCCATTGACTTGACCCACCATTTTCCAGTAATGAAATCTTTCATTACAGTACTGTTTCTTTAGCTTTCCTTTCAAGGTGATAATCAAATGTGGAAATCAAGGACAGTAGGTATTTGATGCAAGATATGTATGTCTACTTAGCCTTCTTCCAATCTAGCATTTCCATTTCAGGGTGAAAAATCAACACTCGTATCTGTATCAAAATTCCAGTACCTTTTCATTGAAGTGAATTTCCACAAATTTTCCAAAACGACTACTATTGTTGTTGCGAATGGTCTTTGCATTTCCAAAGGCTTCCAATAGTGGATTTGCTGTTTAAAAAACAAAAATTTAAAGAAGTGTTAAACTGTGGTCAATATACTACCAAAATGAAAGAGAGAATAAATACATATCAATGATCCACTGACCTTATTGGGAAAAACGTTTGAAAATCAAAGGAAAAGTATTAACTAGCAGGAATAACTAATTTTGAAAGTTGTACTGGATGTGCTGTGGTGGAATTTACAATGAAGTGATAAATAAAAAACACTACAAATTACTTGAATCAATACTGTAAGAAATTCAGAGACAATCACCAGAAATGATTCAGTGATGTTCTTCTACAGCAAGCAGGTAAATAACCAATACATAAACTCTATGATACAATACACAGTTTGACATTTCCCAATGAGTTGTTATTCATAAAATCTAAACTACCCACTTATCCCACAGGCAAAAATGCCACTTAAATGTCATGCATGCTGCATGTTAGATTGATTAGGGAATTAAAAAAAACGTATTAGAAAAGGGCGTTGATTTCAAAAACAACTTAAAAATGCCCTTTCAGATTAGCTCAGTTAAGTGAATGTTTTTGTTTGATTGTTTGTATTTTTACTGGCTACAGTTCTCAAGCACTTTAAAGGAAAATCCATACATCAAGAGTGGCAGCAATCTAATGTATGTTTTATATTTATATAAATCATGCATAGCTTAGGCAGGTTGAAAATATTTAGTAGTTAAGAAACATAAGGCTTCTGAAATAATGTGTTTTGCTACCTCCAAAGATCAAAGAAAAACAATTTTCAGAATTGCACTAACGATAAACCAAGGAAAATACCTGCAAATTATTTTGACGCTTTTAACTAAAACACATTAATTAGAAACTAAGTGAGCAGAAACTCAGATTTAAACCTCCACTGACGACCATCTACACATTTGCTCCTATAAAAATTAATTTTGTATATGATGGAATAACTACAGTGGTTGGATAAATTAGGAATGATTTAGTTGGGCATCAGCATTAACTTTTTGTTTTGGCTAGGTTTTCGTTTTTTCATACTTAAAGCTTATGAAAATGCAAGTATGACTTTCATAGCTGTGTTATTAAGACACCTTTGATAACTGTTCAGGTATCCAAATACTTTATGTAATATTAATAGTTTTGAAGAATTGATTATGAATAAAAATAAATTGCAAGAGGCCCTTCAAATAGGTTAAAGGTTCCTCTATTAAATACAGATGCTGTAAGCATGCTCACTACAATTGTGCTTAAAAATTTTTAAATTAATGCATTGGATGCTGTTTTAGATTTAAAAACAAAACAAAAACACTTTAATCATAATACCTAGAAGTACCAATTAATTTTACAGCATACTGTATCAGGCATTATCCAGCTCTTGGCCACTTCCTGTATTCCTTTAGCATACAGTGGATTTCACTGAGAAATTGGTTTAAGCAAATCTCCAGCAACAAGAGATTAAAGCCTGCAGTACTTCTCTTGAATGATCAATGGCTCAAATACGTAAACATTTCTGGTTTAGGAAAAAATAAATGTAATAAAATCCTAAAATAAATCTACTAGAAGCTATAGACTGACAGGTAGGCATTTTTAGAGTGGTTGTTTGGGTTTTGAGATATTTATGCTTTCTCAACAAGTTATTTTCTGGTTAATTAAGAATGCCATGCAACATTGAAGATGCTCAACCAACTGACAAAAAAACAAACAAAAGACTCTCTTCTGACCTTGTTTGGGAACCTATTAGACAGACGCAATGAAAAAGAGATAAAACATTCTGGTGAGCCGGAGGAATTATATCTTCCTGGTAGTAACAGGTATTAATGATAATACTGTATTCTCCTTGCAGATTCATATAACATAAAATCCAGTGTTGAGTACACACGAAATTCAACTCAAAGTCAAGATCAAGTACTGCATGACATCTTATTAAATAAGAGTAAAGCAAATTATAAATAAAAAAAATATATTTTAAGACCCTAGGATCAAGGTATGTTATGTTAGGAAGTCATAGTACTTTCATCCTAGCTGATATTTTTTGACATTTCAAATTTGAAAAAAATAAAATAACAAGTTGTAACCTTAAATTGAATTAAACAAAATACAATACCTTCTACAATTCTATCATCAATATCTTGGCCAGTACCATAGGACTCTGTCAAATACCTGTAAAAAAGATAAAAATAATAAAGATAAAAGTATCTTTCATGAGTCAGGTTACCTCAGTTCAACAAGGCTGGGCTTACTGACTAAGTACTAAAAGGAGGGCATACTGATTATAAGTTCCAAGTTCCTGCATCCTTTTAGAATAAATACAATTTGACCTTTTTTTTATATATAACAAAAATATTCTTGTAGACTTCAGATTCTTTTTCCAATCCTTCAGGATAAGTTGGAAATGTCTTTTATATGAGCATATGGAAATTACACTTTTATACAAATACAGCAAATCTATTACTTTATTATTTGTATTTATTAGTAATTTCAGTCAACTCATGATTTTTCACATGTATTTCCTGAATTAAAGTTCCATACATACAGCTTCTGCATTCACAACCATCAATGTTAATAAAAAGTCTACATGTAGATTGTGAGATAGGAAATTGCAATACATATTTAAGGTATTTAAGGAATTTGAAGACAAATCCATAAGTTTCTCTGAATATACAGGTTCTTTTCTTGTTTTTTCCCCCCCTTTCTTTTTAAAAAAAAACACACCTCCACCTCCCCTACGTACAGGGCATAACTTCTGGAAACGTACAACTAAATCTGGGACACATTATAAACAGTGCTTGAAATAGGACCTTCCAAAAAAAGTTTAGAAACATTAACAGAGCTGTATTAGTACCTTTTACCTTCTGATTACACAAGGTAAAAGCTTTCCTGTTTTTAAAACTCAATGACATTTTGTACACAGACTCTGTGGGGGTGGGTGGCGGGGATAAGCAGCAGTGGTGCTATTTGCCTGCCATGTAATCAGAACTTCCTTTGCTGAGAAGCAGAAGAATAACAGCCTTTGAGGACATTCCTCAGGGGATGCTCTCCCAGAGCCTGCGGTCTTTTTTTTTTTTTTTTGGCGGGATCAAAGTTGGGGGTGGTTTTCATTTGGACCTTCCCCTATAGGTTGGGGGGAGGTGATGGTAATTCCCATCACCTTGCCGCAACTCTTACAGCTCTCTGCTAAAGGTTGCACAGGGGAAGAGAAGAACAGTAGAAAGGACGGACAACCAACCATGACAATTCTTCCTGGGATGTGGGAGATAACACCACTGTTATACGTATGTATGTGATGCAAGAGAAAAGGGAGTTCAAGATTTACACAGGGAAACAAAGATCAGGAGGGAAGGGAAAGCATTGTGCTGCACTGCACTGTGCTTCCCTAGATAATCAGGCCACCTGTATTGTAGGTGAATTTAATGGAGTAGTGCTCTCCACTTACAGTGCTCCGTAGTGATATAAAGCAGTTAAAGTATGACACAAACACGGTCAAAATCATTCAAAGCATGTAAGGAAGAAAGGCTAGTATATCTCAGCAATATGGCCTCCATATAGTTTATTATGCTTGGTTTAGTATCTGTCATACCCGAGCACCAATAAATAGCTAAATCCCATTATTCAGTACTTATTCAGCAAATTAGGGTAGAAGTATATTACAGGATCCCTGCAGTTGTCTCAAAAATCAATAGTTAAAAACCATGAATACTCAAGCAAACTGAAAAAACAAAGACAGGGAAAACAGACACATGCACAGTTATGCAAAAACAATTGTGCAAGGCACAATTAAAGTGCCTAATTTAAATTTTATCAACCACAGTACCAGATGTGCGATACCAAAATGACTGCATTGTAAACCATAATAACTATATGATGTCACTACAACCGAGTTATGGTTTCTGTGAATATGCAGCCATTGCCATATGTTACCATGTCAGCATTTATGTTTAACTCTTTGAATTTCTTGTATTAAAGTGTATGTAGGAGGATACAGATAACTTACTGAATTGGGTCTTAATGCTACGTTACTGATTGATTACATTACAATTAACTCTGTATGTCAGACAAACACATCAACAAAAGAGATTCACTGAATAACTTTGGTACAAAAGTACACACCTCAAAACAAATTTAGTGTTTTCTGTCTTTCCAGCTCCTGATTCTCCAGAAACTATGATGGACTGACTCATCTTGAGTACCTTCATATCACGGTATGCTTTATCAGCTTAAATAAAAGAAACATAACAAAAGTTATGCTACTCTCCTGAACATTAAAATAAAAATTAATCACTATAAAGATAGGCAAATTTAACGTTTTCAAGAATAAAAAACAAATCTTTACAATTAAGTCTATTGCAACTTATTAAAGTTTCCCTAAATTATATTATAGCTGCCCACCCTCCAGCGCTGACACATTAGAGCTTAAAGTCCTTGGAAACGAAAACAATCAACTTTTCAGGACAAAATAAAACAAAGCAGTCACCTAGAAATAAATCTCTTCTGTTAAATGCATTCACAAAATAGCTGAAAACCAATCTTACTTTAATAGTTTTTTTCAAGGGAAACTTTCAGTTGCACTTTGTAACACGCAAAATCCAAGCCAAGGATACTTGGAAACACATTTGTGTATTTTTATTTTTATTTATTACGCAGCTGTTTTTTTCAGTACGTGCTGTTTAGACTTCAACAATTGTTTGATTACAAAACAAATTTAACACTCTCAGAAGGCTGTATTCCAATCAAATGCTGTATTCATAGTTCCCAGATTTTTTCTTAAACATGATTACTTTCCAAGCGACTTAAAATAAGGTTTATCCCAATAATAATATTTAAATACATTTTCTGCCTATAACATAATCATCTAAAAAGAAACAGTGCATGTGATTTGGTTATACAATATAAGACCAATTAAAATCATTCTATTTTGCCAGTTTAAATTGTCATTCTTCACTTCTATAATCTGAATTAATTTTTTATTTTATGATTGTACATTATATTAAAACTGCTTAGACATAAAACACTGGAGGTACAGAACAATCATAATTAGTTGCCACATTCTTCAAACTGAATATCAAGGCTGACAAAATTTGCAGTTTTAGCAATAACTTTTCATTTGCTAATAGCTTAAAGTAAACAAATTACAGTTACAGACCTGCAGTTTGCATGTAGCTGCAAAGTACTTAATGCTTGTTCTGTAAACGACAAAAACCAGACTCAATACATACCAATAGCAAAAACATGTGGTGGCAATGTCCCAAGTGATCTACCCTGGTACTTTTTAATAGTATCTGAAGAATAAAACTTGGGTATATCAAAATACGGATTCACTGCAATGAGAATGTTGGCTACGTATGTCTGTGAAGAAAACAATTAACAGTAAACAATTAGCTAGTATCCAACCAAGTGCTTAACAGCAATTTTCTATTTTTATTGAAGAGTACAGCTGAAGTATAACAATTACAATTCTCTCTAGCTAATAGGTACAAGAAGGGATATGTTTTCAGAGTTCCTCTAATTATCTTCTCAGGACTTCTGTGAAAAAGCATTTCTCAGGAGAATTTCCTAACCACTGAGCTGTGGAGTATGTCCTGAATTTGACCTTTCTCCCTCTTCTTTTAAATGATTTCCTATTGTATGAGTTGCTAGATCACGGATAAAACATCACTACTTCCTCCTCTAAACTAAACTCTTGGCTAGCATAATGCAGTTACCTCCAATGACATTAATTTTTCACTATCAGATGGAAGCAGCTCAGCAGGAAGGACTGACTGGGAACACGCTCGAGCCAGGCAATAAAATCATTCAGCTGTGAGAAATTAGCTATGGCTGCTTCCACAGTGAGAAATACAGAATACAAATACTCTGTAATAGAGAAGGAATTTGAGAAAAAATTCAAATCAGGCCTGCCTTTCAGTTTTTGACAACAAAGAAAACTAAAAAGTTTCATACAATAAGGAAGGCTGAAGATATGTTAAACTTAACATTTCTGAAAAACCTTTCATACCTAGGTTTTTATGGCCAGATCACATACAAAGATGAACAGATGTCTGCAGCACAGAAAAAAAAAAAAAAAAAAAAAAAAAAAAGCAGATTTGCAGGAAAAGGTCTGGAGAAAATCAGATAAACCCTCAGCCTGAATAACTTATTTGGTTCATTGTTAGTAAGCATATCCCAAGACTGAATTTTGGACACTACCATGATATGTTGACAGAAGGTTGGACACACACAATATATTAATTTTCTTAGATGCTTCTATTTTCATCACTTATTTCTCTGATGGAAAATTCATGCACAGAGTTCCTCATGAGCTGCAAGTTCTAATATTAGTTTTCCTCTTAGTAAGAATACAAATGTTGTTAACAAGCTCTAAAAAATAATAATAAAAAAATAAAGAAAGAAAATATACCCACTCAGGACAACATATTAGTAGCAGTGGTTTAAAACGAATAAAAGGTTTGTGAAACTAAATACTGTCCTCCCTCATGATCAGTTCAGTTTCAGAATTTATTTTATTGCATTGGGGTTTTGTGTGCATGTGTGTTTTATTATTATTTTTCCAGGACAGCATTCAAATCACCATTTTTATTTATTTGTTTTAAAGCTGGTGCTTGATCTTGAGCCTATAAAGAATTTATAGCTATGTAAAGTTAACTGCAACAAAGGAAAACAACTACACTTCTTTATGTATATATAAAAGGGTGTAACTCTGAATCAAATCATTTTAGAACAGTAGGTTAACACAAAAGTTGATTATTTGAACACTGACACTTAGAAATTGTGTAGAATTATTTTGTATTATCACTAGCCAGCTTTCTATTAGGAAAAAAATAAGAAGGAAAATTCTTATCTTTCTTCTATTTCACAGCTGTCAGTGTCAGGGCAGATGGCAAGGACAAAATGTAATTTAGTCAGAATTCATTAAGTACAATTAGGCAATTTGATAGCAATATAAAAGATTAAGATGGACATCTGAGCTAGGAGGTGTCAGAGACGGCACCTGTTTGCTTCGTTCAAAAATAATGAAGAAAGAACCACTTTGTTAAAAGCTACTCCACTGGTGAAGTAAGTTCCCTAAACGAACAGACCTTTGTGATACAAATGATGTGGTGTAGTTGCAACTGAGCAGTCAAGTAGAGAAAAATCTATTGCTCTGCCTGATAAAAAATAGCGAGCATCAATCTGATTCAGATCTCAAGCAAGGTAGCAAAAAATGCCTAAAACCTCCTAACCATCTGATGGTACTATTCCTGCTAATTTTCTGTGATAGAGGAAAAACAAAATTGTTTTTGTTGTTGCTTTGGGTGTTTTGAAAGGATATTTATCATCAGACTGGTTAGCATGACACGTAATACTTACATAAATTCTGTCCTTACTGTACCGAACTTTGATATTGTGAAGGAGAGTGGCTTCATTTAAATACATCAGGGAACCTGAAAATAATAATAATAAAAAACAATCATATACCATTAAGAGCACAGAAGAACCTTAATGTACAGCCAAGCAACTAAGTCTTAGAATTAAGGAGCATTTTGCTTCCCCTCTCTTTGATTATAGTTTAATCCTATCATTCCTTTGCACTGCATTGAGGCAGAAGAACTGCTGACTCAATACACCTACTCCTTATGGTACAACCTAAGTTAAAGAAAGTTGCTAAACAAAGAATTAGATGACGGGAGCCTCAACACATTGCGCTCATTATAAATTGTCAGTTTTAAGGTCCTTTTTAATGTCCTTCAGACAAACACAGTGTGTTTCCCTCCATGCTGTCCCACAAGTGTGGAAACTGGTGCCTATCAAAATCCCTAAATCCAACGTTTTTTCCTCTAAGCTCCTCTCTGCAACAACAGCCACAGGGAAACACCATCTTGTTGCTACTAGGCCTCCTCAAACAAACTATCGGGGGGGATGTTAACGCAAAAAAAACCAAGCTATTTTCTTACCCTGTTAATACAGAATAGCGGAACTAATTTTGCCTACACGTTAGCAAAAGGCAACCCAAGGCAGAGAGCAGGCACACAGAGTTTCAATGTGCTGGAAAATCGAGGCCTTGTCTTCAGAAACAAGATGTTTAAGACACCAGAAGGTATTGGCAGCCTTAATTAGAGAGAAGTGAGGGCACTACTTATTACACAGCCTTGATTTTCAAATATGCTGAATCCTCTGTTTCTGTCTGCCTAAAATTTAAGTGCACAACACTGTTTTGTCTTGTTACAACAGATTGACTGCCAGACTGGTAAACCTTACAGATTAGTGGCACTTACGAAGCTGTACATGGAATAAGCACTTAATGATAACTGCTACCCCCTACCTCACACGAGGGCCATCTATGAATGATCAGTGTACAATGACCAGTGAAGTGTAGAAAGCTGGTGTCACTTCTGAAGTTGGGCCAAGTGGGACCAACACTTTTCCTCAAGGGCCCCAGCAGACAAAAATGTTCTAGATCATTGCCACAGATGTGCAAGAGAGACAGCCAACTCTTACTACCTGAAGCCCTTCTTCTCAGACACCTCACCCAGCAAGGAAGCCTGAAGCCCAGCAAGGAGATTAACTTATCCCTCCACCCTCCTCCTGCTGACCTGAAAGGTACTGGCAAAAGACAATGGGAGCTTCTCAAGAGCACGTGTGTTGTCTTTTTCCATCCTAAGCCTTCCTTTGGCAGTAAGAGAGAACGACTCTGCCTCACACCGCGTGCACCAGACCAGCCTGAAGCAAAGGCAGCTTCAGCAGCAGTTTGCTGCCTCCCTCTGGCTTGTGTAGCTCCACCGAATAGCAGCACTTCCTTCCCTAGGTGGCTAAATTCATATCTTTTGAGTTGAGAAGCTACCCTTCACACCCTTAAAATTCAAAAGAAACAATCCTCTCCCTTGACTGCATCGTCATAAGAACCTCTGGGGATGTGAAGTATATTTTAAAGGAAATAGTTAGGCATCCTAATAAAAACCTGATAATCATCTAGTCAACACAGGACCCCAAATTTTAACGTGTCCCCAGTATTCTCTTAGCACAAGGTTTCCAGCCCTGTTAAAGGCACTGTGCCTGCAGACTCAGTGCAGAACAGGAGCCTGCTCCAAGAGAAACAGTGCTGCCTCAACACAAGACTAAGGCTTAAGTCTGCAATTTCAAAATGTACCTTCTTTAGAATAAATCCCTTAAAAGTGGCATTCATGTCCAGAGCCACATTAAGTAACCAGAGGGAGAACTCTGCATATTCATAAGGCTCATTCACAAATATAACCAGTGTATGTGCATTTAATAGTTCATGTATTTATTTGCATTCACACACACACACACACACAAAATTCATGGAAGTCAGGTCAAGCACTTAAAGTCAGGAAATACCAATGCCAAATTTACACACACCGGCTCTCCTGAGTCTGTAGAATATATATATATATATATATATATATATATATATATATATATA
>CM021733.1:85521334-85649535 GCA_011075105.1 Heteronetta atricapilla
ATATATATATATATATATATATTGCATGTACGAAAATGCAGCACAATAGAGCTGCTGATAAAGCAACTCATTCTTTTGCTGAGAGATTCAGTTAGCGTCAAAATGCTCAATTCAGTTGATCAAAATGCAGGTAAGTAGCATCTTACAGATATATGAAGTTAGTCAAGTAACAGCTGCATGTGGGAATAACTCATGTGAATTCCTCTACAGTGTTCAGCTGAAAATTTAAAAACACAATAAATGATATTTAAAACAGGCTTACTTTAGTAAGTTTCAAGGACTAGTAAATTTCATATACAAACTGAAGTAAAGAAAAGCAAAAGGACTATAAGAAAAAAAAAAAAAAAACAGGGAGCCTGTAAAGAAACAATATTCTTTCCCATACATTTTTTTTTTCAAATGTGTAATTTATTTTAGAAGTCATAACTTACAATTATCTTCCACATCCTTTTTGCTGTCCTCTTCAGCAGGAAACACTTGATTGATAGCAGCCTGGAAAGTCTGTTAGATGAAAAATACTAACATTGTCATAATTCCATAAAAATAGAGAGTTCAAAGATGTCTTATGTCATGTTGCAACTAAATGCACCGTAGTCATGCATAGTTAAAAATGAAGTTTTCAGCTTTGTATCTCGGCACTGGAAATGTTACTGAGCTGCCAGGTGCAGATAGGAACTGCAGCATCTGCGTTACTGCATTACATTACAAAAACCAATTACTGTAATACATATTCTTATCATAAAAATATCTGATGCATTTTGAAAATTGCACATAACCATTGGCATATAACAATAGACAACACCAAAAATGAAGATTAGGAAGACAACAATTCTGCAGAGGGAACAGAACAACACACAATTTCCTCAGCTTCGCAAAGAAGCAAAAATAACAAAAAAACAAAGTATTAGTTCAGTGAAAGGACTGTATTATCATCATCATATTGTTTTAAAACATTCTCACTTAAAACATAAATATTCAATATATAACATTCTCTATATCTCCAAATTCTGTAGCTTTGGGTGGTTTTTTTTGTTTGTTTTTTTTGTCTTCAACAAACCAGTGCTAAAGTAAAACAAGACTTTCCTTCAACCCTTGTACTCCAGTAACACAAAACAGCCATTTAGCAACTGTTCATATCTAACTGGAAAAATTAATAACAAAACCAACTTCCTTTACCCTCTATTCTTTAGAAATCATTATTTATACTGTGAAGATGAATAAATATCCTATAACTTAAAAAAAAAAGAACTGGAAAACTGTAACAGCATCTGTACAAAGCTGCTGCATATTGTAAGAACTAGGCTATTAATTATACTTTTTATTTGCAGTAGTAATAGCTTGTCTGAGCTACCTAGGAGTAAACAAAAAACTTGTTGTACCAATTAAATGTGACAGAGCTGCCATGCTGCTACAGGCCTTTTCCCCATGGAAATGAAGACAAGAAGCCTACTTAATTCTTTCTCTACTAGTTTAAAAGACAACCAACTAGATCTAAAAGAACGACCCTAATAAATAAGCAAGTTTGCTTGCTTCATTAACATTGTACCCAGCAAGACAGTACCATGAGAAGCATCTCACATGGACGTTTAGAAGAAATAAAGAATTTTTTTTCATCTTTGCTTTTGTACAAAAGACACAATAAATGTGATTTTGCAACTTAGACCACTGTGAACAGCCACAAATTCCAACTCCCTTTAAAGTGGCAAGGATTAAAAACATCCCTGAGCCAAAGTAATTGCTGCTGGTTGGAAAACATTAAGTCTGTAATATCTCTTCCCTACAAGGTTACTGTGCTTTATGCTAATTATAGGCATAAATCATATTTTGCCATCTCCTCATCAGGATTCAATGCAGGTGAAAAAAGTGCATAAAAAGCTTTTGTAAGGGAAAAGCATCTGCATGGTGACTTTGGAACTACTGAACATCTGTCAGACCAACCTCCTCCACAATATCCTTCATCAGAGCACGCTGGAGCCGCGGAGGATCTCAACATTACCTATCTCCAAGTTTTAGCAAGGTAGAGAGCTCCCTCTTTCCCTCCCTCTCAAAACACTGCAGTTGGAACATCTTACCAGAATTTTCTCTGCAACTCTGTCAACAATAAAGGTGGCTTGCATTGCATAAAGACATATTTGAACAATTTCCCCTGTACTCAGTTCATTCTGCATGAAAATGGGGAAAAACTTAACAAAAGCTTGACTTGCTTCACAAAAATCTAACTTGACTTTTTCTTGCTTGCTGATGTACAGTTCAAGTTGAACCACTGACAAACAAAGATTATTTTTTTTCCACAAGAGAGAATGAACTCCAGCTGTTCTGTAACACTCTTCAAGAAGTTTTGACACCAACATCTCACAGCTCTAAACCCAGCTATACCAGATCTACCTCAGAAGAGGAAGGAAGAGCCTTTCCACTGTCCTCACCACTCAGCCTTCTGATCAAAGATAAATCTCAGTGAAAAATTAAAGAAAATTAATGCTGGTTATGTCCTCCTCCATTTTTTTTTTCACACAATGGGAATTGTGAAATAATTGCAATGTTAGATATGCTGCAGGGACAGTCAGCTTGTGACAAAGTGGATGTCCTTCTTCAAGTCCTTCCTACCTTCTGTAATTTAGTACAGTACCACAGCTATTTCATGAGTCATAAAACAAATAAGCAATATAAGAATGACTTAGCAACTGTTTTTCTGATGGACTTTTTTAGATCAGATGGGAACATGAAGCCTAGTTTAAATTGTATCAACCAAGAACTTTACTCCTGTCCCAGTTACTCTACTGCCTTATGTTTACGGTGATTACTTATACAGATAAGTAAATTACCTAGATGTGTAGGGCTTTGAATATTGCCCAATACTATTAAAATTGAACATATTAAACAGAAAAATGGGCAAGCTATCTCATATCTGCCATTTAAAAGTTATCCAGTTATTTACTCAATTGCCCCATATTTTGAAACACATTGACTGTAAGGAGAAAACGCTTCAGGCATATTTGGTCAAAGACATTTACATTAAGGCATAGCTTAGGTCAAACTCATTTTAAAAAATTGACAGGATACTGATCTTATGAACCACTTATCAAAGTGGTCTCAGGAGGCAAAACAGAGGGTTTGTGGTTTTTTTTTTTTTCTTTCTTTCCTTTTTGTAATGAAGCAGCACTTGAAATCCAATGGCAACCTTAACTATTCTCCCAGAAACAAATGAGTGAAAAAAGATACCTTTCCGTTCAAGCAGGATCTTCTTTCTACCATGTAATCAAATACGTGTAACCGTGCCTTCCTTTATATCTTCTAGATATCTTCTAGATGCAGACACAGACATCCCTACTCTCAGCTGCATTCTACAGAACAGCCTAAAGCAACACAAACTGTTTTTATGATGGAGAAGAACCTGTCTCTTTTGCTCAAGCAAGCTGCACTCCCTCCTAAAATAATGCCTTTGCTTGAAAACACTGAACTTTGGACGTTATGATCTTTACTTTCAGAATAAATTTATTTATTTATACTTTACCTGGGGAAATGCCGTGCCAGTTATTCAGAACATACTGGAACACGGGTCACAGAGGTCCTAGATGTGCTCAGGACCTTTCTCAGAGCCATAAGGTGCTTCTCAGGTGACTGCAGCAGGGGTATGGACTGGTGTCTGCAGCAATATGTGCCTCCCCTGTACTTCAAGGAACTGATCACTAGAGAAATTCATTAGCTACCCCCTGTTCCTCCGTACCGCAAGGGTCCCAGAAAGGCATCTCAGGGTGTATCTCTCCCTAGTCAATAAAATCAGATTTTCTACCTCCAGGAAAATAATAAATTCCCCATTTGACAATTTCACTGGGATTTGCCTTTTCCCCGTTATAGCATCAAGCAATACAACATAAAAGCTATTTTCTCAAGGTCAGGATTTCTGATAAGTTCCAAAAAGTACACTCTGGGTATGTGAATGCATATGTGAATGCAATACTAGCTGAGGTTAACAACTGGCTGTCTTTCTAGCCACCTCCTTCCTCACACACCATCGTGGGACTGCTGGCAGGACGTAGCTGCGGGGCTGAGCCCCATTCCCTCCGCTCAGATTCAGAGCTCATCCTCAGGGCAGTGCTCCATCCCTACGAGGGACAAGGCTCATTAGCAAACCACTCTCCGGTTTCCCCGTTTTCTTCATAGCTGTGGCATTTCAACCTTGCAAGCCCACGATCTAGCTTTTGGGAGCAACTCCTGTCACATAACACATCCCCTGTTCTGATAACAAGCTCTCAGCCCCTGCATTACTCCTTCCTATACAGCGCAGTCTGGGTGACTCAGATCCCCACCTCTCTTCAGACATCCAGCTTTGGCACGAACATGTAAATGCTGTTGTTAACTCTGGATGGGCTGTGGTACCCAAAAATGCTATTGCTGCTTTGTAAGTAAATTGGTATGTTGGCCCAGCCTGGACTGGGTAACTTGGTTGCATAACACGAAGAAATCTTTGACCACGCTTGCCCTGGGTCCTCCTTCCTCTTGCTGCTGCTTGCTACCATCCTTAAAATTTTCCATGTCTTCACTGTTAAGGTGGATCCATTCTCTGACCTAGTTTGCTGTGCCACATCAGCTTGCCAGCACAGCTGAGAGGGTGCCGCGCTGCCACGCCACAGCTAGCTACGGGCAGGGAAGGGAGGGGAGACTTTGAGACAGCGTGAAACTGCTGCCTTGCAGCATTTACTGCAGTTATTAACAACGTATTTTAATTAACCATTAAGTGGTTTAAAAGGCAACAATCAAGAAATGCGCACACACACATTTCCTTTTCAGTCTGTGATCTCCGGTAAGGTACCAGCTTCTACAGGGAGTACGTATGACATGTTAATGACCCAGATTAAAAAATAATAATAAGTTACACTGCCCGGGTATGTTTACAAGATCGAATTACTCATCTCCTCCCTGTAATTATTGTGGGCAACTCTGGAGCTGCTAGATCACTCCTTCTTACTGAGGAGCACTTTTGAACCATCATTTGGAGTAAACCAAGTTGATAATAAGGGGTATAAATGCTGAGCACTTCAAATTAATGGTCTAAATGCACAAAAAGTCAAGAAGCAATGAGAAACATTTCACTACAAAAGGAAATCAATGACACTTTGAAAAGATTGAGAAGGTAATCAGCAAAATGTTTTACTCCACCTCTATCAATACCAGGAAGTTTGATAGTTAGAAATACAGGACCATGATCTCTGGTAGATTTAAACACCTACCTGTGAAGTGTTCAGTCCCTTACAAAAACAAGCTGTAGGCCCTTAACTGATTTGCTTCATGCAAGACAGCCATAAGCAGAGTAATAAACTTCCGAGACAACACAGATTGTTCACTGTGAACCACCAACCAAAAAAACCAACCAACCAAAAAAAAACAAACCCACATTGTATTTTAGGGTATTTTTTTGTTTGTTTTATTAAAAAAAAAGTTAGAGGAAGGCACATATATTAGAAATAAATAGTGATTCAAGTATCTCCTTATCATTTGTTTCTGTTTCTAATATATGAACTTTTGCTCTTATCATATCAGAACCATTTGGGGATATAAACAGAAATAACACTGGGGGTCAACATCAATTAAGTCAGTAAAAGATCACTTAAACATGGGTTTAGAATATTTAACATATTCTTGTCTGAATAATTTTGTTCTTTCACAGACTGTAGAATGCACACTATTACTAAACCTAAAGACCTTATCTCACAGACACAGATACCACATCTTTTTATTTCTAATGAAAGCAAAATCAACTTCCTCTACAAGACAAAAAAAAAAGTCTATAAACATTCCTCCCAAAGGAAGAACTGCTGCATAACCTTTTGATCTGTGACAAAGAGTATTTGTCTGTTATTGTAGACATGAAGAAAAAAAAAGTTTTAACAAAATAAATTTGCTTTTCCATATCTGAAGGTACAAAAGTACAAAATTGTTAGAACCAGCATATGGCATATTCACAAAGACCAAATCACAACTTTTAAAACAGTGTATAATCTTATTCCAAAGAGTAAAACCCAGGATGCTGACCATCTGAATTAGGATAATAATTACAAGGCACTTCCTGTAAAAACTGACATTTAATTAGGATGTGCTAAATCCAAAAGATGTCATGATAAATGAAGCAGTTTGAACACACTAATTATGACTTCACTTTAAAAGCTGCTTTTATTTTGCCTTTAATTTGCTGTAGCAATTCCATGGGACCTTTGTTTGACATTCTTATGTTTCAAAGTACTTGAAGTAAGAGGATTCATCACTCAATCAGCGGTCTAACAGAAATGTGTCTAATCTAAGATAGAGCCTAGGACACTACTATAGGAGCCTCTGTGCATCTAAGAGAGAAGAGAGAAACTAATCTCAACAACAGACTCTCAACAGTCTCAAATTTAGAAAAATAAAGTGTACAGTATTGAAACAAATGGCTATGGAGATTCAGTTGTCTTCTCTTTCGTGAGCACATACACACATGCAGATAATTGACAGAAAGCACGTGCTTCTTATCAGTGGGATATTTCATTTGCAAGGCAAGTTAAAGCTAAACAAAGTTCCTTAGCCAAACAACAGAGCAGATTTTTTTCCCCCACTTGTTCAGCCTGAATGTAATGGTGGATATCTGCAAAGATTTGGGCTACAGGTAAAATATTTTTGTAAGGTTTTTCTCACTTACCTTGCCTTTCTGATTCAGAGGCTCAACAGTTAAGTTGTCAGTACCAATGTCCACAATCATGCCCATCTGAAACCCATCAGTTGGGTGTGGAGCCCAAACGGGCTTCCCGTCCTCCATTGTGGGATCTATCCAGTATTTCCTGTAACAAAAAAATATAAAAAAATAAGAAAAACGTTTTGTATACAAACATAATTAGCTATCAGGATTTACTACACAGACTTTGGCTTATTATGTTTACTTCTGTTATTCAGGATGGAAGTAGTCAGAGCACAGCCTGGAGCCAGCCTGTCAGGACAAATTCTTCCAGCTTTCTTCCATCCTGTGACACTTCACTTAGAGGACTCCTCCCTCGGACTGGGGTATGAAGAAGATTCAACAACAGATAATTTCTGGGTGGTCCACAGACTACTCTCTACAGCTCTTTGCCTGATTTCCCCAACTTGTGAACCAAAAAGGGGATTGATCTCATGATTAAAAGAGAAGTACAGGTCAGACTCAAAGCTAGGTCTGTGTACAAGCACTCTTAGTGCTTACATGCACCCATATGGACACACACATACAGATATGTGCACCCAGTGGCTCATGGGACTAACAGATGTCTGTCTATACCTGATTCAGTGTGCAAACACCTGAATTTCTGCAATGGGCATATGTCCAGGAAGGTGAGCAGCAATGGAGTCTCCTGTTAGCTGAGACAAGCAAATGTGCGCACACTTTTCACGTGGCTGGGCACGTGGCTATAGATAACTATATTGATTTATCACATTATAAGCTTTTGAGACACTGGCTTCCAACACAGCAACATTAAAACCCAGCCTCTTAAGGAACATTGACTTTTTTTAGTTTTAGATTAAATGGAATCTACGGCACACCAGTGAAATCGATGTGAAGGCCAAGTCATTCAAACCTCAGGCTCCTCAAGCTATGCAGCTCAGTAAGTTCCCAGTTAAAAAGAGTATTTGATTGCGTGCAAAGCTCATTGAACCAACCAGGAAAGCTGCCAGGACTGGCACATGGTGAATGGCCAACAGTGCCACTTTAAATATGCTGAATTCGTCCTTTTTTTGAAACCTACTTTACAGTCTTTACCCTAATGAGAATAGGGAGTCCAAGCAGCTTGAAAGGCTCACTTCTGGCCATTTCTCATTCCCCTCCACAGTTGATTCACGTACCTGTGACATGTTTCAGTGATCCTTAAATTTGTAAAAACTTCCTCACATCACTAAGGTGTAACTTGCCCCTCCCAGCACCAATCAAATGAGCCTGCCAAGCAGGAATGAAAACACCAGCAGCAAACTAACATGGGAAACATCCCCCATTTTCCTATTCCTTGCATCTGAAGGAGAAAGGAGCTGCACAATTTCTCACAGCCAGTGAAGAGAGTGAAGATCCCTTTGTCACAAACAGTAACAAGGAAAAAAAATAATCGTCCCACCAGGAAGTTGTACAGCTGCAAGCAGAAAAGGACACTCTCGTCTCACAGAGGATTTGTCAGGACATGCTTCCCATGACCTGCTTTTTGCTGCCTCCAAGGAATTCAGAAAGGTCTGAAGAGAAGGCAAAACCTTGCTGCGATTGCCCGGGGAATGCTGCTGGGGAATGCACAACACCAGTTAAGTTGTCAAGGCACACAGCGATCTGCTACTAACTTCAGTGTCAAATGGCAGAGGATTGAAAGTAATTCTAGAGCAAAAGACCTCGGAGTGCAAAGTCAAACTTTTTTTAAATGAAGAGACTTGGAAAAAACTTGTTATCGAGTACTTAATTCAGCATTGATCTGTTTAAATGTATTCAGTTACGCAGTTAGCCACGATGGGTGTAGCTGCTAAATGTCGGAGTTTATTTCTGAATACAGCCAGGCCTTCATTTCTTCACAAGCTTATCATTTTCCTTTAAAATGCTACTTCAAATTGGAACTTGAGAAATATGCCACACAGCCACTAAAAACAAGGCTCTCCTTCGCGCTGGCAGCCTGGCCAGCTCCCTGGACATAACTGTGCTGCACAAGGAAAAAACCCTGACATCGCTGCCAACATTTCTGCTGCGACGTGAATGCAGTCCCCCCAGTTGGTATCTGGAGGCTTCTCCTTGGCTCGCTGGCATGGGCTTTTGCATTCTGGCATGTTCTTAAGCCTACTTCATGCTTTATTAACAAGTAATGATAGGGGAATGTCGTGAGCTAAAAAGTCCTCTTGAAAGATAGAGCAACGAGTGAATTCCACCGTGTCCAGCAAGATACATGCTTACGAAAAATACTTGAGGCTTTGCAAGCATGTCAGAACCCAAAGGCTGAATGCATCTAAAGGAAAATGTAGTAGTTATTCGTAACATAATTACTTTTAACAAATACAATCTTCCTCCTGCAAAGCAGCCCAAAACCAGTGGCTGTAACATTCCCTTCTCAGCACCACTCTATGTCTCTATTAGTTAGGGCTCTGACAGGCTTCTGGCAGCACATTATAATTGGAAGCTGAAACCTTTCAGGCCATACCTGATCTACTATCTACCTTCCCATCTGATGTAGATGCCACTGCCCTTGAGACTGCTGCATGAAGTCTGTTCCTGAAGCTGCTCTTGCATAGCCAGTTTGCAGCTCGGCATTTTGAGATGAGCAGCAACAAAGCAGTACGAGTTCAACTCCCTGAGACAAGTCCTTCTGAGAAAGGCAACAGCACTTTATTGAAACATGAAAGAATGCCTCAGTGATTAAAACCTATGTATCACAGAATACCAACTAGGAAAAGCACAGATTCGAATGGAAATGAATGACAAACCCTATTTTGCCCATAAAATATATGCATTTGCTCACTACAGACTATTCGTTATTATCGCCTTTCTCCCATGTGCCTCCATCTAAATCCAACCTACATTCAACAAATTTCACTACACTGTTGACAGAGGACACAGTTCCTGAATACCAGAAAGGAAATCGATTCATATCCAGGCAACACATCGGAGAGCAGCACCACCAAATACAAGTCTCGAACTCACATGAAATATGCTTCCAAACAAAGGAGGCCAAGATTAGCAATCTTCCACATTTGAATTTATACATATGGATTGAACACACATTAAAGATTAAGGCAGTTGATTATAAGTTGCCAGCTCATTTTGGACTCCGCAACTAAGGCTTCTTCCAGCGTGAAGCAGAGAACTCACAGAGGGTTCACCTACAGCCTGGTCTGAAGCCAGTAACCCCAGCAGCCAATCCTTCAAACGTCAGATTTTAGGTTCCATGAGTGGCCAAGCAGTAACATTACTTCTGCTAACCCCAGTCTTCCAGAAATTGTGCTGAACACTTTGGAAATGCAGACTCAGTTTTTCCAATCTGCTGACAGGTGCTTGCAGCATCCCACAAGCAAGTGCCTTCACCTGCTCTGTGTTACACAGAAGGGGCTACATTTTATATACACACACATACAATTTAATATATATATATATATTTTTAAAAGCTGCAAGCCATAGGAAAAAGCCTTAATTATTAGTAATCACATTCAACACGTTCAACATTAGTAGCCAGCAGTTCAAAACACTTGCAAGGCAAAGTTACCCTGCACTCACCAGACTACAAAAAACAACACCCACCAGTCCTTCCTTAACTTCTTCCACACTATTATTCCCTCCTTTAGAGAATGTTTAACATTATTTCTCAAAACAAATAAATCTACATAATAGATTATGACTAAGGATTCTCTAGTTGAAAGCGACTATGTTATCATCCCACTTATCTTTACTTAAATATTACTGATTTTAGAAGAAGGCAAGACAACTACATTTTGACTTTGTAGAATGTTCTAGAGGAAATCAGAGGCTATCATCAGGTGAATGAACTCCAGAAAGGCCAAGTGCAGTAATGTACTTATCAAACTTGCCACCAGAAGTAGGCAATTTGCACGATGTGATCCTGTTTACTATCCTATGAACAGTTTACCATACCAGGGCACTCTACTAATTGCCGAATTAACTAATTAAGACAGATGAAAAATAACACTTCATTAAACAACAGACAGTAGTATATCATCAGCTTGGCTAATTCCAAAGAAAATAAACAGATAGCAAATCATCACTGTAAAAGCAAAATGACTACGTTATTTTGTATTTCCTATCTTGTGTGTTTAAGAGTTGCTCAGAATTCTGCATGTTACACAAGGCTCACGAGAAAGGTCCTATGACCACACAGGACAGAACAAAGAGAGGCAAAATTGCTGCCAGTCGAGCTCTTTTTTTGGACACCAGCTCATTGTTCAACAGAAACTTCAACAAATCAAAACTTATGCGGGATTCAGCACTCACTGCCAACAGCATATTTCAAAGGAACAGTAGCTATAATACAGAGATTTTCTTTTAGCTACATGCAATACAATCATAACAGCATTGTTTAGCTGAGTATTAAACCCATTCACTCTTTATTTCTTATTTACTTTTTCAACTTATTGTAAAATTTTTCTGCACTAAACCACTTGGCTTAGCTATTCCAAATTACTTTTTTTTTTTCATTCCTACTTACGATCACCTCGACAAGGTAACTCTGTCAAGCAAAGACTTCTGCCAATCCAGAAAAGAAGAAAACAGACAAGAATGCAGCATGATACAAAGCCTTCTTCTAAAAAAATTGCCTTGAAGCTGTTAATGCTGATGGGTTAACTGCCAATAGGTTTCATAGATGTATGCAAATAAAGAACACACCTCAGAATTACTGGATAAAAACTTCTTGCACAGCTACACGCTCTGACTTACAGAGACATTCTGGAAAAAAAAAAAAAAAAAAAAAGAAATATCTGCTAAATAAATTATTCTAAAAGCTCCTTTTCTTGTATATTTCTATGTATTCCCAGGTTTTGAATATTGGTTCAGTTTCAATTAGGAACTGTTTTTTGTAGTTCTTCCATAACAATCACTCTTTTATATTTGTGCTCACGTTGCATTTAGCATTCACATAATACCTACTCCGCTCTTATCTTTACAACTCAAAACACTTTTTTGAAAAGACAAGCCAATCCCTCATTCCTAAAGCAGAAAAGAAATCTACTTTTACTTTCCCCACAGTAAACGTGACAGTTCACAACTACACACACACATGCACAAAAAGCCCTGGATCTCAGAAAGCACGCAATGCTTTGCATCCTTTTTCAAAGAGTTTGCCCTTGAACATTCATGCCCTCTTCCCACTTTCTTACGAGAAATGCTCATAAAGAAGTTCTGAAGGTACAATAGCAAGTGATCCCAGAAATATAACCTGGAGGAACAATGTTACGGAGCTGAAGTAATGTGTTAGACAGGACTGGTGCAAGACCTGTGCCGCCGACCCATAGCCGTCTCACCTTCCTGTGTCTTAATGCCTGCTCTGGTCAGGTCGGCCCAGCTGCGCTCCTCGCTTTGCTCCCCGGCCGTGCCTCTTCCCTTCCTGCCCACCTCGAGGAACGCAGCTCTGAGAAGCACAAGAGGGTCTGAGTATGAACCAGCATCTTGAAAAAACACACACACACATCGTCCGCAAACACTGGAAGAGCTGCTGCATCAAGACAAGGTCTTAAGAAGCAGATTTGCCCATTTAAGTAATGGTAAGAAATTTCCTTCACAGGAACAGAAATTGCTTCATATTTATCACCTCTGAAAACAGGCCATTACTTGCACTGTGCTGCACACAAGAAGCCCATTTTCAAACAAATACATCTGTTCAATGCTTTTTCAAATGTCTCACATTTAATCAATTCCCATTTTTGTATGTGTGCACCTTCCACAGAACAAAAATGTAACCCATTAAAATAGGATGAGACCACTAAAAGAGCCCGTGTCACAGAGAACGTATCTAACACATTCCATACTTTAACTGAGTGGATTTCCGAAGGGCTGAGCATCGTTCAGCTGCCCTACTAAGGGCCAAGAGCCTCAGTACTGCAGAGCAGACAAAACCAAATCCTGTGCAGCGCAAGAAAATCTGCCACCCAAAGTCACAACAAACGCTATGGTACCTGGCACACTGATCCTGGCTCACGCTAAACCCTGGGGTAATCCAGAGGACATTTGCAATTGACAATGTACTTCCATGAGAAAGGACCAAGGGAGGAGGTCCTTTTCCACTTCCAAGGAAAGGGGAAAAAAAAAAAAAAATAGATAAATAAATTTCTGAAGCTTTGTTTGGTGACCCCAGAAAAATCTAAGGGTCGCTCTAGCATCAAGAACTCCCAGCCTAACAGCCACCCCTTGCTTTTGGGGAGCCCACCCGCAGGAGAAAACCTCCTGTCGGGCAGGCAGGACAGCACCGGGGGGCGGCTTCACTGCAGCCACTGCCCCGGGAGGGCCCCGGCGTTTTGGAAACGCGCTCCTTGCCAGCCAACATCAGCACCAAAGATCTTTGTGGGACCAATCTGCCAGTGATTTCTGTATGACTCTAAGCTTGTCAGACTCTGACTTCGTGGTATTTTGATTCTGATACGGAGAAGTTAAATTTAGTCCGTGTTAAGATAACATTTGCGGATTTCCTCTGTGATTCTTGCGCTTCTGCCAGCTTTTCAAAAGCAACCCTTCCGACAAGTACATTGCTCCTATTTCAGATCTTACTGACCACATATAGACAGGTTTCTGTCCCAGTTATTGTTAATTAAAATAACCCACATGACACTGCCTTACGGACCAACAAAGTACCCAGAGGGGATCTGCACCAGTGCTGTCAACCAGCAGCAAGCGCCAGCAGCATGCCAAAAGAGAAGCAGCAGCAAAAGGCCCAACACAACGTCAAATGTCAGCAACACAACAAAGGCAGTCAAAAATAAAGCTGAAGTCTAAATTAAAGGAAGAGCTCCTCGGTTATGGTCTGGACACCACTTCAGAAGCAGAAGTGAACAGCCAAAGCACCAGGAGCGAGCCACAGCGGCCAAGGGAGCCTGAGAGGGGCCGATCAGCCCGGCCGCGAGGGTCAATGCGGGTTAAGCAGGGAGGAAGAGCATGGAGAGGGCAGCAGGGGGACATGGAGAAGTCCAAGACAGAGTTCAACAAGCAGATGAAGAGCTCAAAGCAAGATGAATGGCAGCACAAGCCACCTGATAACAGAGCAGGAGGGCAGGCAGAGGTGTGCTCGCTGGCGGATCAAGCCGGAGAGGTGCATGGGGTTGTCACGGGTGGGACCCATGGAGCTCACCATCCCCATGGGTGGGACACCTGCCGGTGGGACCATTCCCCAGCCATGAGCATGGAACTTCAACTGCCCCAGACAACACTGGAGCAGGGTGTTTGTTTGCACCCTCCTCCAACAGCACTGCCAAGTGCGAACATAGGAAAGGGCAGATGTTTTCTGAAGACGGCGGCTGTCTCTATTAGCTGTCAAGGCTTAACTTCTCTCCCGGCTTTGCCACTTCCCAGCCTTCCCCACCCATCCACCCGCTCCATCGCGCGCTCTCCAAGGGCTCAGTGGGAGCGCCCGGCCTCCCAGCCTGCACCCTGTGCTGCTGAGCTGTTGCTCATCTTCAGGTGACCTCCTACGAGAAGTGATTTGTTTGTGTTCCTTTGAGAGCACTTCAGCCTCCCCTTGAGCTCCGCATAGGAGATGAAACAAAAGTTGCCGATCTCAAGTCTGCCAAACCAGACCTCAGCTCCAGTGCAGGAAAAAGAAAATCCGATTACGCTTACGAAATCACACTGCGGTAAGAAAATCCTTCCGTTGATTACCAAACGCTTCAATGAAATGCTGCTATGCAACTACCAGAAGCACTGGTTGGGCATGTAAACGTCTGGTCATTAGCTACCACAGCCTGAACTGCAGAAGCTGCACGTTACGGTAGGTAATTGGGACCCCAGAGTTTTCATCCCCTTGATAAAATACTTTTGAGTGCTTTTGAATTCTTGGTAATTCACCAGTTCATACAATAAATAAATAAATAAATAAATAAATAAAACTCTCCATGATTTAATTACTTCCTTAGAAAAATACATTTGCAGAAGAAAACCCACACCAACTACTGACAATGTCACACATTTTATCCTTTTAGATGAGTCACCTTCAACACATGAAGCCCAGGCAACCCTTCGATGTCAACAGAGAAAGCCAAGTGCCGAATTGTAACCTTAACCCCATTAATAACACAGCCCACGGGGGAGCGGTCACATACTGCAGCAAGACACAGCTTGGACTGCTTCCCTTGCTTCCCCTCGACCCATTCGTCCCGTCGCGTTGTGAACCTTAGCTGTGTTGCCCTCTCTCCGCAGCGCAGAACGGCAAATAAGTCCCTACAGAGATAAGCAAGAAGGCAACCTGCAGGGAGCTTTATCAGTTTGACAAACACGTATGCACTTGTATGTAAATCACAGGACTGAACCAGAGACGTATTTGCATTATAATTTGTTTTATAGTCCAGCAATAGGAAAACGTTGCCAAACACTACCAAAAAAAACACTACCAGAGTCAAAATGGAATTGTACAGAAGTCTTACTTCTTTCACAGGCAGAATTAGCTCCTAAAAATACTCAGTGACAGCTTTAACCTCTTTTCCCATTTTTCCATTTCAGCTTGTACATCCTGCAAAACGCCACAACTGTCTTCTGCAGATCACAGTGAACTCTGGAGAAATCTCCCTTCAGAAACAGTTAAGTGAATAAACAAATAAATTTCTTGATCAATTCTACTCAATCTTGACAGAAAAATCTACTGCCAAGCTCAACAATGTCGTTGATAAAGTAGTTCTGGGGGATGAGACGAAAAGCTTTCTCTTTACATAAAAGAGCACGAGAACAATTTAATAGTCTTACCAACAGCAAAGCTACATGGAGAAAGCGAAACAGAACAGAACATTTTGTCAGTAAACCTATCAGTTTTCTTAGGAATACTATTAGTATCAGATCCCTTCTTATGAGGCATGAGCATACAAACGGTAATTTCAGTGCAAGGCAATAATGGCACAATTATTTACTCTACCTCAATCTCAAAAAAAAAGATGTGGAATGTATGCTTTAAGAATAAACCCATCTGAAATAACCCTTAATTACCTGTTGCACTATCTAGAAGAGATCGTATTTTCAGAGAAGCCACAGTGCTGCAAAGACTGTGGGCATCCGAATAGCAACAAATCAGACATCTCCTACTGGTACCAGCAGGATTGAGGCAGCAGGGAGAACTGCAGACCATAACAATTTCCACATTAGCCACATCCTGACCACAGCTGAATTCTCTCATTCGCTCCTTTCCCTTCCTTCGCACGCACCACAGCTCTCTGACTTCTGGTAGGACGCTAATTTTCTGCAGATTTGAGAAAGACTTCCCCAGACTTTGGTAAAGCGCCACGCAGATTATGGTCCTGCAGCTGATTTTGGCTCCAAGTTTGCCACAGGGTGAGACGAATTGTACTCCTACTGGCCAGACTGCTCTTCTTACCAAGGGCTCGGTGTCTCCGGGGCTCCGATGCAGCTCCACTGCTCCGTACTGTTACAGGCCACGAGTCACAAGAAACCCAGCTCCAGAACGGTGAACTCGCTTCTTGTTCACAGAGTAGCTGGACGGCGTAAGGTAGAAGACTGAGGTCAAAGTCCGGGTGTATTTTACTAACTGATTTTAAAACCTCAAATACATCATCAGAGCAACAGTCCCCGCCCCTGCCACGTATAAAATGTTGTTTATTAATTTAACAGGAACACTGCAAGAAATTGCATCTCTGCTCCAAAGATTCTGCTCAAGTCAAGGGTGACCAAAAATTACCAACCAGTTATATCACAAAAATCACAATTTGTTGTCTGTTTGTGTTACAAAATCTATAGAAGAGGCTGGGCTTTGAAAACACTCATCTTTCAGGAGCAATCTGCAGTAGCTTTAAGGCTTCCCAAAGCATGGCCCTTGGCTGTAGGCAATGCAAGCGCTGCCTCTTGATGTCCAAGAGAGTCATCCTTAAGGCCGGGAGTTGTACTAAAGCAAGCAATGGCACACATGATCGCAGGAAATCTAATATTAAAGTAAACTGAAAATAATACATGCAGAATCATGGCTCCCAGGACCAACCCTCAAGTGTAATTACAAATTCTCTGCACAAGCTTCTGAGGAGGACAAACCACTACGGCCACATGCCGAGAACGGCCTATTTATTCTGGCAAGAAGGCCAAAAGTGGAGTGAGGGAAAGCTTTTAGTCAGACTGTAAATTTGGCCACAAAACATGCTTCAGGTGCTTTTAAATTCAAAATTTCCTGAGCAATTACAGCTGGAAAAAAATCTAGGGGAATAGTCACTGTAACGCTGCCAGTGCTACTTCTATATTTGACTTTGCAGATCCAAGATTAGAGCATTTATCTATGACACCTGAGCTGACATTTCAGGCTATGAAGCATATTTTATGCAAAGAGCACACCTCCATAGCTTGGAAACTCCCTAGGAAGTGAGACAGCAGGTCACCAAGCTCTGCTCCAACGCAGTCTTCACTGAGATTAAGTGGAGCAGTGTCAATCCAGACGTCTAAAACATCCACTCTGTGATAATCTGATAGTTTGAGACATTTAAGGGGGCGGTAAACCTAAATACAGAATGAAATCAGGCCTCTGCTAAATAGAAAGTATTCTTCATGACCACTTTTCTTCCTTCAACTATGTGAGTAGTTGCAGTCTTCATCTCACTTTCCTTCCTTTAACAAATAGCCTGGACTTTAACCCTGAGGTGGGGGCAGGATGATATGACATTAGTTTTCATCTCAGGAACAAATTGAAAAATCAAAACAGAGATATTATTCTTAACTCTGAGTGACGTCCTTCTTTCATTTTGCTGCTTTATAGCCCTTGCACTATTTTGAATTAAATGACACGCATTTCACAGCAGCACAAGTTAAAAGAATTATGCTATCAAGCTCAAGATCTGTAGAAGCCCTATATTGTCAATGTTATATACACATAAATATATAGAAATATATTATCATTATCATAATATATCATAATCATATATCAATCATCAATATCAATATCATATCATATATCAATATCAATATCATATATCAATCAATCAATATATCATTATCATATATATCATAATATATTATCATTATATATATGCATTTTTTAAGAAAATGTAAATATTTGGAAGTATTTGTAAATACTATCTCAATAAAAGGACATATTTCAAGAATGTAGGGCATATTATTTAGAGAATTCTTTCAAATCAATATTTGTCCTGACATAAATCCAAAAGATAAATTTAAATTCGTTGCATACCTCTGTGCTAGCAAATAGCACAGTACAACAGGAACAGATCTGTACAGTGAAACAGCAGTGCTGAGGGTACAGGATCTACACCACAAGAATTTTGAGGGGTTTACTAACTCTGCTCTGTACCAAGCAGCTTTACTAGCTCCCATCTGGTCCCCTGGAGTGAACACGAATTCAGAGCTGAGGAGCATCGTGTGCTTTGCTAAGGAGCATTTTCTGCTTTAGTTTCATCCAAGAGGAACCCCATTTGTGTGCCTGGAGCCGGAGTGCCATGGGTGCTGGCAAGCAGGAGGCTGACCTCAAGAGCAAGCTCCTGAGATGAACTAGAACACGACTGCAGACACGCCTCTGATCAGCCTTCACCCAGGTGCTAATGGTTCCTGGCACAGGAAAAGACAGAAAGCACAGATGGTTGCTCTACCATAGTGATGGGCTGGGTTGGGGCTTTTTTTCCCCTTCATTTATCTGCATTTTATCTTCAACTTTATTGTAATTTGAATCTAAGCTTTATTTCTGAATACAGTGCATTAGTCAACAAACAACATACAGCTACCAGTCACACAGCATTACTTCAACACCAAGAAAGGTTTCAAATAGGGGAAAGATGGCTTTTCTGAGCTTTATTTTTTTCTTTTTAAATGTAAGCCAAGTCCTTCTTCCTTGCTCCCTCCATGAGGAGGCACTGTTCCTACTACAACACAAACATTTCCCTTTAGACCTCCAAAGTTCAGGACTTCAAATGCAAACTTCTGCTACGAGCCAGAGTTCAAGCACCAGCCAAAATGCATTCCCCCACTTCACACCGTGTGTAACTGTCAGGATCTTGTTCTCTGAACACAAAGCATGATTAAAATCATCTTCAGTTCTCTCTCCTCTGCCACAGGACGATCCAGCAGCTCTCATCCTGCTGGGTTTTAGGCTGTGCGCAGCCACCCGTCAGCTCTCACAAGCCTGTCCCGTTGGCACCAAGCCCCCCTGACCACCACGGTGGTGGGACAGTTGCCTGCAGCCTAGGAAGTACGGCTGTCGAGGGACTCAGGCAGCAGGCCTTGAAGCAAAACATCGCCTACCTGCAGCTCAGCTGGTAACGCACAGCTCAGCTCCAGCTCAGCTCGCTCCCCATGGACAAAGCCCGGCGGCGGTGGCAGCAGGAATGCAGGGAAGTCCTGTTCCTTCATGTTCGGACACAACGCCGCTCAGCTTCTCCAAACAAAGGCTGGAGCTTGTTCAGCCTGCGCAGAGCTTTAATCTCCATGTTTTGTCTCAAACTGGGGTACAGATTCCTCTCTCCTGAGGAGATTAATCTTCCCTCTGCTTGTCGGACAGGCAAGATTTGCAATGGGGCTGCGAGAGCAAAAGCACAGCCAGCATTGCAGCTGTGCACTTAGAGGCAGGTATCAGGATTTCCACTCATCTTCTTCAACCACATTATAGAAAGTAAATTTTTATTTCACTCATAGGCAATATGTAATAAAATGTAATCCAAATTGTTTTTGAAATGCATTGGAAGACATGATTATTAAAAATTATTAAAAAATTACCCTCGAGGAGAGCATATAAGGCTCACACTTGAAAGTTTAAAATTCCCACTTCCAAGATCAGTGAGTTGTTACTGCTCTCCACAAACTACAGATACCAACACACACAAGAAAACAAAAAAACAAACCACCCCCTGGGAGGATTCAGCCTCCTTACTCACTACGTAATGCTTGCTCACCATCAATGAGGAAAATGCCAAGACTTACCCAGGACATTTTGTGACTTGGGAAAGAGTTTCAAAGAACTGGTGAGGTAACTGAAAAGCTCATTGCCCCAGGGACAAACTCCCTTTAGTCCCCTTCCTTCCTTCCACCTACCCAGCATCAGCCCCAGAGTCTGCTGGAGCTCCTGCGACCTCGCCCACCGCGCACCAAGAGAGCAGAAACGTACCTCCACCAAAGTGGATGGTTTAATCCATTTTAATAATTCCTCCCAGCTCAGAAAGAAGATGGATGAGCTCCGCTGCCAGCACAAGATAAAAGTAGCAAATATAACCACAACAAGGCAAAGACCAGAGCAGAAACTCCTCCTTTAGGCAACAGCAAATTGCTTTGGTTCTCCACATTTTGAAAATGCCATGCGGAAAGATGTGGAGGACACAGGTGAACAGAAGGAATGCAGACTAAGTATCTCTTTTTCAAGATACAAAAATAAGTCCACTTCCACTTCAAAGTTCAAGCAGGCTTACTTTGTTCATTTTTGGCACACAATCCTTTCTTAGTTGTGGAAGTTTCCCTCACTGCAACCAAAATAGTTGATGCAGGAGCATGAAGAATATCTGACACCTTAACTAGGGGCATTTTTATAATGATTCTGGTTAAAACCAAACCTTTCTAAAACAAATGTTTTTTTCCTTGTTTTGAAGATTTCATTCAATACTTCTGAAAAGTCGGTAAGCTTTCTTACCTCCCCCAAGTGACATCATCCATAGCATTTTGCAAAATTCTTCGTATATGTACAAGTATGGCCCGAGTGACCTTGGTTAAGCTGGAGGTCAGATGTTCACAGCCTATCCTGAAAACTCTGAATTTTAGTTTCAGAAAATAAAGACGCATTTTTTAATATTTCAAAGAGAAGCACATGTATGTAGTATTTATCAGACAACTATTTCTGGTTCTTGTGCTTTTGCAACACAAAGGGAAAAAGGAACCAGGTAAAACTCCATTTGCTGATCTTTCTGAACTGAATACTGGTATTTCTCTCAGCTATCTGACGTCAAGGACGGTTGACGCTGTACTCCCCAAATATAAAAGGAGCAGACTTAATGTGGACCACAGAGAGATTTGGTCAATATGACCTTTAGGATTTAAATAACACTCTTCTAGGCCAGTTATTTTTAACTGCTGGTTTGGCAGTCCCTAAAAAGGGATTAAGAAAAAAGGTGTTGCAAAGAACCCACAGATGTGAAATTTCTGACAGATTTCAGCTACCCAGCAGAGGCATCAGGGAGTCCAAAAATCTAGACTTGAAACGATTGAATCATTACTATCAGGGTTAAGAGAAAAACTCAGCAGCTACTGAACTTCACAGGCTCAAACCACGTCTACACATACAAAACAAAGTTGTTAAAATTGGCCCTGAGGCTATCACGAAAGGCAATCAAATTGCCTAAAAGCGCGAGAAGGAGCAGGTGCAGGCGGAGCAGTAATGCGCCAGCCATTCCCACCTAGCACGTTCATTTAATTAACTTTCTTGAAGAAGCTGCTAATTTTCTCAACACCATTCCCAAGGAACAGGCACAACTCAATTTAATTCAACCTGTTATACATCGTTAGGATTCACACAGGTGACACAAGAGCAAAAACCAAACTTAATTAGATCAATTCAGATCAGTTGCTATAAAATCCATGGGTTTTGTCATTTGGCACATTTAAACCTATTATCCAGTTAATCAATTAGAGAAGGGGATAACGTGAAATAATTCTTAAGCATGCTTCGAAGAAACTTAAACTTCCCATACTTTATTTCAAACAACTTTTGTGATCAAAAACAATGCCTTTAAAGCCTTCCTCCCATTCTAGCCTTATCTATTAACAGATTAGTTTCATAATCCTTCCATTTAAATCACTCCTAGTCCTTCCCATTTAAAAATATGTTATTGGTAATTTTTAAGTTTGGAGACACATCCCTACGGGTCTTCCAAGGCAAAGGCTACACGTTTTCGTTTTGCACATCGTCACAACTTTCCTGTGTCTCTCCAGCTAAACAGAAATCCCCCAAGGTTTTAAACAAGCCCATTGCCTAACAGGAAAGGATAAGGACCAAGTCATCACATATTAAACATGTACAGCATGGAAAACAGACCACAGAATTCTTCAATCTAGCAGAAAAACCTGTCATCACTGGAAGGGCAATCACTGGAAAACAAGGCCACACGGGCTAGAAATAGACGCTATTTTAAAGACAATGGCTATGAATTGTTTGGAAAAATCTCTTCCAGAATTCCTTTCAACAATAACGTGGATTTTAAATTAGAACTAGTTTTATTCTTCTTCCTAGTTCAACATATCTCAGTTGGTGATTCACGAGACTTCACACCCAGTCCGCAAAGCAGCTGCCTTTTTTATTTATTTTAAGTACACATACAGACACAGCCAACAGATAAGTGCTGGTGCCTTTCGCCAGAATCACTTGAGAGATGATTTCTGACTGGTTTAGGAATTTGCAGATGTTGCAAGCACTCAGGAACACCAACAGTGTCAATCAAAACATCTAGGCTACAGTTAGCAGTGTCACACCTGAAGTTCTGATGACAGAAGCACTCAGTTGATGCATTTGTAATTACAACCAAGCCCCTTGCTGCTGAGTGATGAACAGTAAAACACAAAAGAGTCCCTGGTATTTTTCCCCCAAAATGAAGATACTGCTAGTTTGAAAAGGATGAGAAACGTCAGCTTAAATCAAACAAATTGATCAGAGAGGAGACTGCTCTGTTCCCGAAGGAGACTGTGACCTTTTGGAACTTACTGCAATGAACCCACAAAAAAACAACCTGACAATTGCCTTGCACAGGGCTTTACGCAGCATCCTCTTCAGCTTTATGGACTTCTGTCCTACAGCACTCCAACTTAAGGCCACCTAAGCGCTCTTTTGGGACTCTGGTCTGGATGTCTCAGGCCCTTCCTACGTTACACCAAATACACTCTCTATTACAGAGGCACACAGTCAGCCTTCTTTGTGAAGTGACCCAGAATGTGAGTACTGTGGGAGCTTAAGCTACAGCCATCAGGGAATTCTACACTGAAGTCAAAAATGACAAATTCCAACTCCTTCTTGTGAACAGAAATTTGCAAATGACCTTTAATGGCGGATATTTCTTCACGCTGTTCTGGGATCTGAGCACGCTTTTGGAGGGGTGGGGAGGGCGGGTTAATTCCAAATTCCTCACAGATTTCCTGAAGCCACTGGAGCTATTTCCTCTCTGGAGTAGAAGTCTTCGTCAGAGTAGAGGCTTTGGTTTTGAATTATTCATAGGAACTAGGAAACTAAAAGCTTTTAAGCATAGTTGTCTTACAGCATTGTATGATTAGAGATCTTCTAAGGTCATTTTAGAAAAGATCCAAAGCACATTGCGGAAGAAAAAATCACGTATGGAATAGAGACAGTACCACGGAAACTCAGAGGGTTAAAGAAAGCCAGACACTTCCAGAGGAACTCAGCCAAACTCCGAGATCAACAATGCGATGAAAATGCAGGGTTTGTTCAGGCTCCAGAGGCTGATACGAAGCCTTAGAGCAACGTGAGGCAAGAACCCAGGAACAATAGAGTCCAAAAAAAGGAAAATGATAGTACCAATCTGGCCGACTGACAAAATCCTCAATTCAAAGGACAAAAAAAGAAAAAATTACAACACACACACTCATCCCACAGGCCCATTTTGGAAAATGCATCAACAAATAATGAATGAATCAGGATTCCCATCCCACCACGTTACTGGAGACTCCACCTCTCTTTGCATGGACTCGTGTTCCACCCTTCACCATAGCATACCTGTCTTCAGTTAGAGGGACATACATGTTTCCTTCTACTGACTGAAGGACACAAGGTCTGAAGAAATATCTTATTAAAAAAATAAGATATCTGTTAAAAAAATATCTATTAAAAAAATAGAGGGTATTTAAAGGAAGTACTAGACTACAGACTATATTTAAACCTGGAGTACATTTTTGCTACACTATCCTCCAAAAAACAAAAGCAGCTGATACCTGTTCTTACCACATGGAAAGAAAATTAAGAATATTAACCATCAACCTGCCATTGCATTTCAATGTCGATGCTCTGTTAAAAGGAAATTCACATCGTCCAGAGTTTCTGCTTCATTTGGGTAACTAATAAACAGAACTCACTAAAGTGTACTGGTTTACTCTGACAGACTTATAAAAAAAAAAAATTCTTAACTCCAATAACTTGGAATCAACAAGGAAAACAAGAAATTCACCAAATCCCTTCTAAAATGCCTGCACAACCAGCAACAGTCTTTTCCTATAGTCCTTTCACAGACAAGCGTGAAAATGGTGAGTCATGCTGGCTAACTGCTCAGTCTCATGACCTGTGAAGGATACAAAGCTCATCTTGCTAGAAGAGAAATACCACTGCATCTGGTCTGGTAAGAGATAATATTTTATTATTATTATTAGGAAGTGAAGAGTTAGCAAAATTTTCTCAAGTTCAAATACAAACATACAACCAAGACACAAAAGTAGATTTCAAAGGCTATGCAAAAATAATGTGGGTTTTTTTTTCAGCTTCTATTCCATAAAACCCTTGGTGCTGGGGAATGCCACGAAGCCAGGAGCTCTCTGTTTTGCCAGAGGTATCTCCACTGGTCCTGTACTCTTCCGTGCCTCTGAGCCCAGCTGGAAAATGAACCACATCTTCCCAGCCTCCTTCACTGAGCATGTCTGCAAGCCAGCAAAGCCACTGCACCAAACCATGTTTTCCCTGCATGGCTGCTTTTGCCTACATCACCCCAGTCAACATCAGCATTAGTACCTCTAGTTCTTACTCCTCAAGCCCTCCTTCTCCTCTACACTGCCTCACACATTAAGCTGCAGCTAAAATCAGCTTACAAAGTAGATCTTCAGCTCAACAGAACAGTATGCTCCCACCCCAGCCCCTTCCATTTTTCCCCTAACCAGAAAACATCGCTGCTTCAGGAATTTAGTGAATCTGCACACATTTTGGGCAGCAAAAGGCACAGGGGTTTCTTTGCTAGGATGTTCTTGGCATGGTGAAGGCGCTTCTCCTGACCCAGAACAAGATCACTGTGCTATTATCCAGTTCAAGGAGCACTGTGAGTAGGTAAAGGAGTCCCCAGCAGAGCTGTAATCCTCAGTGGCTTGCAAGAACAACAAAAAAATACTCCATCCTGTAGATTTAAACGGGGGCAAGGACTTTCCATTGCCAGGCTTCCCAGGCTGAGCCTGCCCTGCGCGAGCAAAGCCTGCTGTGACAGCAGCGTTCCATGCAGTAAATGCCACCTCCACGTCACTCTCCCAACCTCAGGATGATGAGCAGGGGAAATTGTAGGTTGACAGCTTCCAAGTAACTACACCCATTGCCACTTCAGTGCTTACTAGTGTTTCCACATGGGTCATCCTCAACAAGGGAAGGCAGAGTAGAGAAAAGAGATGGATTTTGATGAAAACTCTGTTTCTAATTCTTAAATTCTCCCTCCACCAGCTGTTCTGACCTGTGTCTCTCCACTACACTTCTCACTAGTCACCAAGCCTGGTTGCAAAGGAAAACAGAATCCAGCATCTCTTTCATTCTTTGCAAACTGTAATGATGCAGCCAGTTTTACTTGCTGTATTGGACAACTCCATTTGCAATCTATCCTGGTATCTGTAGTCCACGATGAGCAGTGAGATTGTGAAGCTGCATTCTCATTTGTAGGACTGACGCCATGCAAATCCTCCTCATTTCCAGGAGGCTGTGAAACACAAAAGGCAGGATATCCTGGAAGCAGCAAGGTAAAGAAAAACAGAAAAAAAAAAAAAAAGGTGTCCTGGGAATAGCATTTACACAGGTCTTCTTTAAGGGCAGCAGCTGTCCCTGAAAACAGAAGTCTGATTCACAGGGAGCCACCTTGGGAAGCCACCCACAAATACCTGTGCTGGAAATACCAAGAATTCAGACCACACCTCTGCTGCAGCCTGAATGCCAGAGAGATCCAGGTAGACAATGGCTCAAACAATGCAACCCAATCCAGGTGACATGTTAACAGCATATCCTGGAGTTCTCGTTATGTTTTACGCTCTGGTGAACTCCAAGTAAATGCCATCACATGCATCTGGGTCAAAATTTGATTGCCATTACACCCAGCAGGGCAAAGATGTAGTATCAGCTATCACAGAACCGAGGTCTGCGTCCCACGTATGACTCACCACAGCCTGGAGCAGCAGAGCTTCACACCAAGCCACTGCCATTCCAGTTGGGTGGGTGCCCTTTGGGGAGACACCTGGGATCGATCTTCTCACATCCTTTCTTCCTGTAAGTATTGAGTGACACCTGAAGACCTCAAGAGAGTGCAATGACAGAATGCTGTGTGGTTTTCTGAATTGCCTAAGCACTGGTACAAGCTTTTACAAGTTCAGTATAGTCCAAACCCTTATAGAAGATGTTTAAGAAAAGTGGGGCTGTGGCAGGGGAAAAAAAAAAAAATGTTTTCAACAGGAGTAAGTTAAAGATTGCTAAGATTGAAGCTTCAAAAATGAGGTGCCATCCCCCGGACACAGAACTTCATTTATATGCTTACTAATATCATTAGGCTAACTCCTCACAACACAAAGCTGCTTTTCTTCCAAGTGTGGCTGCTATTTCATATCCAGCTCAGTTCTCCTTCATCTTCAGGTGCCTTGTAGTTAGACAGCTTTTCCTTCAGCAAAGGCCTGAAAAAAAGTAAAACTAAGTACTTGGAAAAATCCTGTTTTTATCCCATAGATGTGCTTCCCTCACTGTCAGATCTGCCACTACTGTGTGCCACTAAAATGTGGGTTTTGCCTGCACATGAAGAGTTTCTCATGACAAAGTTAGGATATGAATTTTAAACAGAGCAGCTAAGCAAACTAAATAAAACAAAGCCACACAACCCTCTTGCACTGCTATATCTCGTCAGTTCAAATTCCTCCTTAACACATGTACATTGGATGAAGTGGCAGGTCCTTTGCTGAAGGCTCCTGTCTCACCTGGCTCCTCACAAACTTTTTGGCTGCTACCAAAAAGATGACTGATGGAGAGAAGAGAGGCTGCTAGGAAAAGCCGAGCCAGTTAGCTTTCGGAGATGACAACTAACCACAGCTCAGCTCGCCTTCAGATGTGACTCCAGAATCGCCACCGCCACGGGGCGCAGCGCTCGGACCGAGCTGTGAGGTGCAGGCCGCGGGGCTCCCCACAGCCGGCTGCGGGCCTGCAGGCCTCTGGGTCAGGCAGCACTCCCTCCTTCAGCTGGGGCTGGAAACACAAATTTGACGTCTGGGCATGGTGAAGAGGGCGGCCCCCAATGTCTCCCTCACGCTTTCAAAGGGGCAAGCCAGCATTTTTGTCTCCATGTGATCCCTCAAGAGTTCCCTTTTGAATCTGCCAGGGTCCCTCTGACCCCCTCAGGTCCCAGGCCTCTCCTGCCTTGGCATCGGCCCTCAGCTTTCAAAAGCTTGTCCAGAAGTAGCTGATCCCAAACACGTCCTTCTCTTCCTGCTAGTTCCCCTCTGCCCCGCTTCTACCTCCTGACTAGAACTAACCCAGCCCAGCCACTCCGCTGACAGGCCAGTCACATAAAGTATGCTTTGTTCACCCTCTTCCCTCCCACTGGGATTCATAAAGAAACCAAGATTATTCAGAAAACAACTGATCTGTGATAGCTGGTTTTGTTTGAAACTAAACACATTTCCACGGCCATCTGATGCACTCCAAGCCTGTACTTACTTCTCATGTGAATTCCTAATCTCTTTTTTTTTACTTAAAAACTTAAAAAGTCAGGAGACAATAGAACTGCATTCTTTGAAGGCATAAATAAATTCTCCTTTTAAAGAGCTCAGGAATTGATCCAGGACTGTAACAGGAGGGTTTGCAACAGAAGCTGCATTAAAAAAAAAAAAAAAAAAAAAAGTGTATGAATCAGTTTAATATCTTAAAACCACTGATAATCTGATGCTCACATGAACAGACACACAACTCTGTGTCAACAGACAGAGAAGCTGACTTGCCAGGCTTGTAAAAAATTTTTTTTTCTTTTAGGCTACAATTTACAAGAAATCTGATACAGTATTTAGTAAATAAGTATATGCATGAGAAAGAAAGGGGGGAAAGCTGCAAGAATTTAAATTGAAAGAGTACGTGGGCAAAATATTGTTTATATTTATCATTATTGCTTTGGCATTGAACACACCTACATGTAACTTAGCATGTAATACAGGACTCTCCATAGCATCAGATGCCGCGCTGAAAGCCTCTACCTGCATTTATAATAGAAAAAGACCACTGCAGCCCCAAGAAAAGCAGCTGTTCAGTCCATGGCACTGCAAAAACCATGTTCTGTGGGTGTTGACCTTTCGAGCAAGACATGACTTGTACAGCATGATAGCAGACTAAGAAACTTCATGTTTAAGATTCCTCTCCCTAAGCTGGTAGAAATAATCTTTTTCCTTGGAAAGATGTGGAACTTCAAAACAAAACACAAAACAGAAAGCAAAATTTGTTTCAGATTCTCATCAGAACATGATAGAAAACATATCTGAAAGGGCATCCTTCCCCTAATCAAAGCTTAACATTTGTTTTTGTATAAATGACCTAGGAGACACTGAGATGTTACACTACTTTCGAAAGCTGAGAATATATCTCCAAACAGCTGAAAGAAAATATTTTTAATTTATGACACTCATGCAGTGAACCAGACCCAAGCTCAAGGTCCATATAATCTGAAATTGTGCGTCTGACCATGACTAATTTCAGATGCTTGCAAAGATGCAAGAGTGCTCCAACTGGATCACCATTAGAGACAAATATCACCTCGCCACCTCTGCAACTTCCAGTTCTCCTGTACGCTTTGTTCCTAGCAATTCTGATTTAATACAACTCTGACAAATGAGCCCCATTCTCTTCTGTCTCCTGGGAGCTCAGAAATTTGAAACAGCGTTCATTCCCATGGCCAGGAGAAGATCGGTTCCTGAAGTCCGTAAAAGCATTAAAGTCTCAATGAAATAGCTTATTCGCAACACAAAGCAAATAAGGACAATCAAGCGATGATGAAACACGCACATGTGTGCCCACAAATGAATCCACAGCTGGCAGGTCTATTTTTAGAAGAAAAAAAATAAAAGAGGAGGAGTAAATGGGCCTGGCAGACTGCTCATCGAAAGGCAAACCCACGAGTAAGAGACGGAAACACAGCGTCATCCCTGCAGCACCCACATAAATAATGCTTTTTGCGCCACGGCACAAACATACAACATGCTAGCATTCATGGACCTGAACACCTGCTGAAAGGGCGAGCTGCACCAGCACAGGAAAGGCTTTCAATGATCGGAAAACGCGGAAGAAATAACAAAAAGTAGACAAAGATTTACCTCCTCTGTTTCCTTACCTTTGTAAAAGGTTCAAAGTAAGGGAAAAAAATAGTAAGAATAAAATTCCTCTCCTCCACCCCCAAAATCACCACATCTACTAAAAATAAGCACTGGTATCTTTATATAGTAATAAAGCTCCGTGTTATTTTAGGACCCTCTGAAGTTCATGATCTTGTAAAATCCCCTCCAGTCGTGTTGTTCCAACTCTGAAAATCCCTGTGTATGCTCTTTATTTCTGCATTCCTCTCTGCAACAGCACTAGTGAAGACAACAAAGGGCTATGCAGGTTTAAAAGACTGCAAAAATGCTGTGGTTTCGTGAGATGGGGTAAGCTGAACCAGTAACAATAACGTCATATAACAGGTAAACAAACCCCTCACCTTCCACCCCGTGTTTCTGTTCCTCGCTACACACTCCTGCTGCCCGGCCGTATAAGGTCCCAGACTCATTATATCCCTCTGCAGCGGGGAGATGGAGAAGAGAGATTGTTTTTGTTGCCTTCTGCAGAGTCAGCAGTTTGCACGGACCGGTGGAGGAGCCCACTGAACACCAGAGCTGCTGGGAAGGGAGGGGACGGCAGCGGGAAGATTTCCTGCTTTTGGGGGGCCGGCAAGCAATTGCATCAGCCCAGCTATTCACAACATTACAACCCTAGAGAATCACTAGAAATGAAGTTATTAAAATATTTGTTAGTATTTTCATTCCCTAACGCTTTGATCCTCGAAACTCTGCGGCACGGAAGCAGAACCTGCCTACACCAGAGGAGGTTAATGCATACATTAAACTTTGCCCTAAGAGACCAGCTACAGAACGTGCCCCTCTCCAAACACTTCAGTGCCTCTTCTCAAACGAGCAGAGGGCGGCAGGCGGCAGCTTCAGCGTGCCCACAAACAGCCACCCAGCTGAGAAAACGAAGATGCGGCAAAGCGGCCCATCTCTGCCCCCAGAAGATTGTTATTGCTACCACGTCTGCTGCTGGAGCGTGGGTGCGATGAACGAAGCGGGAGCGCTTGAATGAATTTCAAACAACCAGGCTCGGATGGGAACTCAGAAGCACCGTGTCCCCTGCGTCCTCACCCAGACCTGGGCACAGCAAGCGACCGGCCGCCCAGCGCTGCTGCCTCCCGCGTCGCTGCTGGTAGGGGTCACGTCTGACAGGACACTGCCCCCTGTACGAGACCTCTCCCCAAACACGGTTACAAGACCACCTTCTGGACAGGTTTCTGAGCAACTGGGAAGGAACCCGAGATACCAGAACTTTGTCACAAGTGATAACGGGAATTCTCTGAGCTGTTTTTACGGATTCTTCGGGTTTAATCCAGGAACCTGTTGCTACCAATACAGCCACAAATCTAGCAGGTATGAGAGAGACTTTTGCGAAGCACTGACTTTGTTACAGTCCCTGTTCCTCTTTTTTTCACCCACAGGTTAAATCAGTCTGCTAAATGATGTCAGTTACAGGGAAAGCAAATTCCTACAGAAAACTAAATATTTATCCACCATGTAAATAGTATCATTAATTTGTCCATCTGTCTTTACAAAATTAATTCAGCAAGCTCACTGCACGAACTGCAATGTTGCTTCGAAAAGCAAATAACAGTTTTGCTTTATTTGCTGTTAAAAAGGCCTTCTGTTGATAACTTAGGAGTTCAGGGTTCACCCAGACTTCCAGATGAGGACTCCGGGAATTTTTCCGTCGATGCTTTTAAGAGCAGACTGGACCCTGAGAGCTCCACATACAAACGTAGCCCCCCTCGAGCTCCCCAGCCCCCCTCTGTCTCCAGCAGCCACCAACCCAGACGAGCCGCGTGCTACCAGCAGCAGCTGCCATTTACCTCGTGCGGCTCAAGTATGGCTGCGGGAGCTGCACCCCTGGCACTGCGGGGTAAACACAGCCAGGCTGCAACTCATCCCTTGTCCCCCACTCACTGGGAGAAACTGGGCGTGCTGCCGGGGCTGCCACACCACCTTCCACGAGGCCACCTTCCGTGGTCCGCGCTTCATTCACAGGTGTCGATTCAAAACCAGCATTTTTTCCACGTGTTCTTTCTACTTTTAGTGCCCGTCGGTACTTCAGAAATACATCTTTAAGTCTCAGTCACAGCAATGCCGCACAACATCAGAGCACAAACCTACATACACGGGATGCCGTGTTAAAATGTTACATCTCTGATCGATTTTTATCTGTCTGTGCATAGTTTAAAAAGCAGAACCCAAATGAGGGTACCTAAACAAATGTACTCTGTTTTGAAGAGAAAATTAAATCTTGTAGACTGACGATTCTTTAAAAGTGTTTCAGAACAGAAGACACTGTAAGTTTGAACACAGATTATGAAGCAGCATACAGTATATACTACAGTAGATGACAAATGGCTCTGTGTCTGTCCCTCTGCGTCCTGTGGTTTAAATCACAGTCTGATCCCAAACCTACATTTCCTACAGGATTACAGGCTGCGCTCCTAAACCACAGCATTTTGTTGCTGAACGCCGCAATATGCGTTCTGCCTCGACGCCACTTTAAACAAAATGCATCAAGCTGCAACATCAGATCACCAGAAATAACTGAGAGAATCCAGCTTGACAGCACAGAAATTGCATTTCTTTTGAGCACTGAAATGACTTTTTCCAGAAAGAACTCACGTTCAAGTTTTTCCTGAAGAACTCAAGTTCAAACCTCTGCACAAGATTGAGTTGTGAGGAAAGTCTTTAATACAAGTCCTATTCTACTTTCAAAAACCTTCCCAAAAGGGACGTTCCACAACCTCAGTTTGTCCCAGATTTTCCCAAAGCACAACCGTTACTACCTAAATCAAATCCTTAGTACAGACTAGTTCTTTTTTCATACAGTCACTGACAGACGGACAAAATCTCACTAACTTTAAGGCTGTATCACCTTCTCGTCCCTGATCTCAACCTCTTTCTGCTGGAACTGAGCTTGCTTGGCCTTTGTAGGCTATGCTTTCCAAACATGCATGGCCTCTGCAGATCACGCTTTCCAAACTCTTCCTAAAACATGACGACAATTTTTTCCAGACCATAGTCTGCACTTATCTTTCCTAAAGGAAAGCAGCCAAAACTAAACACATTATTTTATTAACTTAGACATCACTAGAACCAAAAGGTAAGTGATAAGCTTTCACAGTACCACATCCCACTGCTTGCTGCCATCCCCCCGAGCCCTCAGACCCATCTCCGCGGCGCTGCTGCCGGGTGGGCTTTACCCACCTGCACTACGGGATCTCCTTCCTGAACACAGCGCTTTGTACTTGAACACAGACACTGAAATTATCAAAAAACCTCTCGTCCTCCAAAACAGCAACAAGAATAAGGCTTGAAGCCCCCCCTCTGTCTCCTTCACACCCCGTGCTAACTCAGAGCACCAGGACGTCGGTAACAACGGCAGACCCATCGGTGCCAGAACTGCCCCGTGGCACTGCCTGAGCTGCCTTTCCCGTTTGATGATGGCGACGTGTAACCACTCCTCGAGAGCAATCCCCTACCCCAAAGCTGTATCTAGGCCCGGTCACTTCGGCTCAGCTGTTCCCGAATACTTCAGATGAACAAATAATTTCCCTAAAAGCAGACATTCGGGGTCAGACAGCAGGTCTGCTGCTTCCAGTGTGCTGCCTGCAGTCCTGAATGCCTAGAATATAAAAATTTGGTAAATACCTGAGCGTATTTTGCCAGCGTACTCTCCCTGGCTCCATCCTCTGCTCAGCAAACCCCTGAGCTACAGCAGATAAGATAGGGGGGCCTTAGGGGATTTTTCTACCATTAATTTGTCCGGCTGCTTTTTATGTCCCTTTGAACTTTCAGCATCCACGTGCTTCAGAAAGGATTTCCAAAGCTTAAGTAGCTACACATTGGGTAAGTAAAAAACACCCATTTTGTTTTGAACCTGCCAGCTTAATCTCATGCTTTGACATTTTGTACTGAAAGCGGCAATAAAAAAAAATATATTCTCTTCTCACCTTTGCCACATCGCTTGCACCATCATCTATCACACTTACCCATCAAAATCCCTGAAACCCCAAAGTTTTCCTCAGAGCAGCATAATTAAACCCCAAGAAAGTATGAAGGTTAGAGGGAGTCACAAGACCTTCTTTGCCTTCGCAGAGCAGGCGCAGGGAGCCAGGACTAAACCTTGGTTCTGAGAACAGCACGGTTAATGTGTCCAAAAACTGACCCAGCATCACACACCAGTGCGTGGCGACCCCAGATCCTGAGGGCCGCAGTTCTTAGGACAGATTATGCACGAACAGCCACTGGAAATATGGGGGTGGGGGAATTAGTTCAACTTCTGAGCTAATACTGAGATGCTTTTTACTTCAGGAAGCTAATAAGCCTTGCAGCAAACTTTACTGCCTTTATAGTTTCACAAAGGCATAACTGTACTTCCACTAAACAGTTTTTTAACTTACACGCACTAAAAACACATCCGCTAAAAATACAGTCTAAGTCCTAATTTCTACTTTTGAAGCCTCTGCGGTGTTGTTTTTACCAACTTTCACTGTGACAATCCTGATATTTACTCCTCCACCTCAGCCAGAAACTTGTGTCTTTTTTTCCTTTGCAGTTATTTTATAAAACGTGCACTCCTTATCCAACTTGTACATGAGCACAGCTTTATGGCACTTAGGAAAACCCTGCAGGACAACATTTGTTTAGACTTTCAGAATCAGCACAAGGAAAACTGTGATCATTTCTATAGTTCTCAGGCTTTTTTTCCCTAGAACTCTTCTCTCTCTTGAAAATAAAAACTGTGGGTTAATCGTAAATGAGGCATCCATCTCTGCCCCTGTTAATACGCCACTTTTGTAACAGAAGGAAGGCTGAAGGCCGCGGCCAACCTTTGCCCTCCGGTGACTGCTAACCCAGTTCAGAGGCCGCTCGGCCGCCTCCTCGTGCCAACCGAATGGCGAGAAATGGGATGGCTCCAAAGAGCTCCTCTTCCTTCCAGGAACCAGGCAGGACACTAGGGCTGAAGTCCTGACGTGCCACTTCCCTCCACCTCTGCAGAGAAGGGCTGACGATCAGCAACACTCAAATGAAATAACAGGTAACAACCAGGCAGCCTGTAATCTCCTCATTTAGCTATTTTCGTTTCCACAGCTGGCAATGGGACTTGCTGGTTAGGAATCCGGCTGCCGCGTACCGGGCAAGCAGCAACAGCACAAACAACGCACTGCAAGCCGCGTTTGAGCCTTCCCATTTCGCAAGGAATGCGAACGGCAGGACCGAGACACGGGGTTTTGGCGATGTTTGTGCTGCTTCCCCAAAGCGCAGCCTGCTGAAGGACCTCAACCAGACGACGTGCTCCGAGGGAAGATGTGGTTCGGGTCCGGCTGTGAAGAAGTTTATTTCCCTGGCAAGGCCAGCCCTACCGGCACCGAAATGTTTTCAAAGGGGGAGCTGGGATGAAGCTCGGTGTAACTTAGCACGCAGCGCTTTTTACAAAGGATAATACTTCAAAGAAAAAAAAAAAAAAAAAAAACTCAAACCCAATGACATTTCAATTGACACGCCGGAGTGCCCTGCGTTTGGCTAGGACAGAGGGAAGGGAGCCCACGAGAAGCCCTTGGATCCGCGGCAGCACCTGGCGAGGAAGGCCCGGCTGCACCCAGCTCCCCGCAGCCGGAGCTCACGGGGAGGACTCCCCTCTCCCCCTGCCGAGCCACCAAAACCCCCCGGGGCCGCCAGCCCTTCAGGATCCCTCTCCGTGCCCTGCCGCCCGCTGCCTCTTTCTCCCTTCCCTCGGTACCTGCCGCGGCCGCCCCGCTCCGCTCCGCGCCCGGCCGCTGCTGCGCTGCTCTGCGCCGCCCCCGCCGCCGCCTGGCCCGGCCCGGCGCGGCCCGGCCGGCAGCACGGCACGTCAGCGGCACGGGGCCGGCCCTGGGCTGGGGGAGGAGGACGAGGAGGAGGAGGAGGAGGAGGAGGAGGAGAAGAATGAGGAGGAAGCGCAGCCCGGGCCCGCCGCCCTTCCCCCGAGCTGCCCCGCAGCGGGGGGGCTGAGGGGGCCCCTGCGGCCTGCCCTGGCCTGATGCAAAACGCCGCGCAGGGGCTGGCTCGGGGCGTTTTGTTCTTTTATTTTGTTGTTTTCTTTTCTTTTTTTTTTTTCTTTTTTTTTCTTTTTGGACCACTGTAGTTATGTAGAGTGTTGGGCTTGTGTTAATTAACCATTACCCTGTAAAGAAGGGTATTCAGTGTTTGGTGGCTCTCTTGCTGCAGAAAACAGTGAAAGCTAGAGATTAATGAAAACCGCCCTGAGTCGTTCATGTTGGAAAAGAGCTCTAAGATCATCAGGTCCAACCTTTAACCCAGCACTGACAAGTCCACCACAAAACCCGTGTCCCTAAGCACCACATCTACATGTTTTGGGGAGACCTCCAGGGATGGTGACTCAACCACTTTCCTGGGCAGCTGGTTCCAATGCTTCACAACCCTTTCAGTGAAGAAATTTCTAACATCACAGAATAGTTAAGGTTGGAAAAGCCTTTACCTCCAAAATCATCTGGTCCAACCATCCCTCTACCACCAGTCACCTGCTAAACCATGTTCCTAAGCACCACGTCCAGTCTTTCCTTGAACACCCCCAGGGACGGTGACTCCACCACCTCCCTGGGCAACCTGTTCCAATGCCTGACTGCTCTTTCTGAGAAGAAATGTCTCCTCATTTCCAACCTGAACCTCCCCAGGAGCAACTTGAGTCCGTTTCCCCTCACTTTACCACTTGGGGCAGGGGGAAGAGCCCGATCCCCACCTCACTGTATCCTTCCTCAGGTGCTTCCCCCCCTGCTGTTCTCACTGCCATGACCACCCTTATTTTTGGGGACCCACAGATACATCATGAGCCCTGTGTCGCACAGCGTGGACAGGCCAGGATAGTGCCCATTGCGCAGTGCACGTGCCAGCTGTCCTGCCCTCACGTCCACTGCCATCCATGTCACCCTGTGGGTTTTCTCGCCCGCGCCCAGCTGTTTACCCCAGGGGCCGCCAGCAGCAAGCCGGTGTGATGCTGAGCGCGAGCTGGCCGGGCAGCGTTGCATCATACCTGAGCTGCGCGTCACTCCGCCGAGGACACGTGCAGCCACCCTCCTTAAGCATCCGTGTCTGAGTGTTGTGTCACCTCCCCAGCCCTTAGGTTCAGCGGCATTCCTCGCATCACCCGCTGGTTCGTCAGTTTGCCCATAAACACCCAGCTTCTTTTCATGCGGTACTTGGCAAGTGGCACAATTATCCTGACTGTGTGTGCAACGCCTCTGTGCTTTCCACCTGGGCACCATAAAATTCTTGTACTTGTTGGTACACACCAACCAGTTTGTACTGCAAAATCTCTCCTGGTCTCCCTAATCTGGTAGCCCTCACCATGTTTCTTTAGCCAAGGTGTGCTTCGCTTTGTGCCCTTTGGAACATTTAGAAAACTCCAGGATGCTTGCGGTACAGCCACTGCTAACAAATTTAAACGAAATATTTTCTTCCAGCCCTTATCTTCCCCTGTAGATAGGACAGTCGTAACTGTGTCTTGGCCTCTTTTAGAGGCAAAGAGAAATCCCGGGGAGTTTTCTAGGAAGGCGTTCTGTCATGCAATGACGTGGACGTGCACGTGGAAATGGAGCTGGAGAACACAAAGCGTGCGAGTAATCCTGCAGCTCAGGCAAAGCACAGGTGGGAGTAAATCCTGTGTCCAGATTAACATTCCTGCACCTCATAAAACATGCTACAGGCTTGTTTTATTCAGTTTTAAACAGGACACACACCTGCAAGGTGGCAGGTTGAATTTGACAGTGGCATACTCTTTTCACATAATTTAAGAATGTTTAACAATTTTGACAAAATATTTTAAAACTTGTAGAGAATGGGAATTTATCTGTGTCATAACCATTAGGGCAGTATTTTGTATGGTCAGTCTTACTTTTATCTTTAGAAGACAGATAAGAATAATTATTTTCTGGGTAAAGTATATGGCTGGAAAACTAAATGAAAATGTAAATTTGATGACTGGATGAAAAAAAAAATTGTTAGCAAAACAGGATACAGTGTCAGGAAATGGTCAACAAAATATTTTCTAGTGTAAACAAGGCAGCCAATCCTACTGGAAGTGCTGCGGAGCCGGGACTATCTCACGATCTGAGCTGCCCCTCCCTGCCGAGGAGGAGCAAGTTGCTGCTCTCTCCCTTTCTTCTCCCTGGGAATTCTAAAAATAACCCAAGACACAGCAGTGTTTGTTCTGTAAATCTTCTGGGGAGATAGAGGAAAATTCACACAAGTGAAATATGAGTGCAGGAACTTCAACCTAAGCAAAGGGACGAAAGGGTGAAAGAGAAATCAGGGAAAATGTATTTTAGTGTAGCCATTTTCTCCAGGTAAGGAGGCAGGCAGGAAGCATTTCAGATGCCATTCCTAGGAAAGTCAGGCTGAAACCAGAGAGGCTGGTCAAAACGAGGCTTCTCAGAACACTGGGAACAGCATGGCCAGCTTGGAGACTTGAGCCAGTTTTTGCTAAAAAGCTCTTTTAGCCTACCGGTATTTATAAGGGACGGAACCAGCTCAGTGTCTGTGAGGAAGCCCAGGGTGCCAGTGCCGTGACTCAGTTCTTCCTGTGCCTCCGTTTGTCACGGGGCGGAACCACACCATTCAAAGGTCACAAGGCACAGGTGATGTTTGTAGGAATAGCTGTCCTCCAGTGGCAGGTTCACACGGTACCCGTTGGTCTACAAGGGTCCGTTGGGATGAACAAGAAATATACTGGCATGTCTTCAGCAAGTTTGTGGATGACGCCAAGCTGAGGGGTGCAGTTGGTGGGCGGAAGGGAAGGGATGCCATCCAGAGGGACCTGGACAGGCTCGAGAGGTGGGCCTGTGAGAACCTCATGAGGTTCAACAAGGTGGGAGGTGTCCCTACCCATGGCAGGGGGGGTAGAACTGGATGGTCTTTAAGGTCCCTTCCAACCCAAACCATTCTGTGATCCTATGATCCTAAATGTGCAAAAGCGATACATGCACTAGGGAGCCTACGAGGAATCCCATGAACATTCCAAGTCAGAAAGATCACTAAGATGAGGCAGTGCAATATTTTAACAAAACTATCAAAGTGCACCTGTTCCTCCTTGCTGAACTGACAAAGAACTGACAACATTCCAGATGTCCAATTCACCCAGATATTAAAACTATTTAAGTTTGAATTCGGGAGTTACAGATTATTGTAAACATTTGCTGTCTTCAAAGTTGCCACATTAAAAAAAAAAAAAAAGAAAAAGAAAAAGAAAAAAGTACGGTAATTGTATGGGCTGTTCCATTGTGTCAGATTTGGTGAATGACAGAGTATTATTGAAAGGATAAGCAGGTAAAGGATCCCACGTGACTTCTCAGGAAACCCTGGGAGGATATTATGCATGTTTGCATTTCAAAGAATATCAAGCAGCGTCCTGGCTATTTAAATTTCTATGAAAGCGAATTCTTATTTATTACTCGGTTGGTAAGATTTAGACTGGCTAAACACCAAAAGGTAAAGGCTCTCACTCTTATGTGGCTGGAGATTTCCCTACTGAAAGGGTTATTCTCAAATTGTTTGTATTGTGATTTTTAAGATTCTCTCTGCAGACTTTATTATGGAAAATTAAATGCAAAAATCAGGTTTGACATCAACTGCAAGCTCTTAGACAGAAAGCTTGTGTTTAAATTGTGCTGTAATGAGCTAGGCTTCGCTGTGGGTTACACGTAGCTTCAACTGTTTTAACACAGCTGAGTAAAGTTCTGCCTGTAGAAATGTCCATGGGCATTGACTTCAGTCACAGCCAACAACTTAATGAGGCCAGAAGTTCATTTACTTTGTTGGCATATGCTAAAGATATTTATAAATGTAATGCTACTATACTATATGTATAACGTGGGCATGTTATAGTGCCTCAGCCTGTCAACGTCAACTATTGCAGTTTCTTGCCTGCTGAGTATATTTCAGTGTAACGCCTTGATACTCCCTAAAATTATAATTTTGCAATTAATTTCTAAAAAAACAAACAAACAAACAAAAAAACTAAAAATGCTGAAGTCATATGGTTTTCAGTGTTTTGGGTTACCCATGAGGTGTTTCTAGATGTAGCTCTATCCCAGCTGCCAACTTAGTCCTGTCAGCACAACTTATCAGTTATTTATCTAGATAATGAATAGCTTGCTCAGATGTTTGCAAAAAATAAAAATAAAAATTCTAACTGGTTCAAGGTTTATGTTCAGAAACAGAGTTGAAGAAAGAACAAGAAATTTTGCGGGGATTTCGGCAATAGTATCCTTACTGATTTCAAGATGACGTTCCTTTCAGATTCAAACTTTGGTTTCTTGCCAGGGAGACTTTCTCTAGATAAAAGCCATTCAATGCCATATCATGTAAATTATTTACTGGAAATGGGTGTGTAAGTCATTTTTACCTGGTCCCTTTCACTTACTGTTATATGCGTGTACATACTTCTCTGATTTTGACAGCTGTGCAAAGATTTTTTCTCTCTTTCTTCCCCATAGACTTTGCACAAACCTCTCTTTTGACCACAGCTAATTTTTTTCAGTACTCTGTCTTTTCCACGGGCCTTCCATAATCCAGCTGCTTCATTCAAGATGCAAATAAATTAGATATTATGGCTTAAGGCAACAGCTCCTATTTGAAGTCTTACTATTGCATTTCAATTCATAAGTTTCTTCCTTTGTGTTATCAGACAACACGTTACTTAAGGAAGGTTGGTTGTTTTGCATTTCCACCCCTAGCAATGTGCAATCAGTTTCTGAAGCTCTTTTTTGAGTGGGAGTAAATCTCCCAGACCAGCCCCATTTTTCTGTTTCTTTACCTTAAAGGGTAATTAAATTAAGCAAAGAGATTATTTTCAGTTGTGGGTAAAAAGGAGCACAAGACAGGCCTGCATAAATAAATGAATAGCATGGGATGAGGTAAGAAGGGTCCCAAACATGTCAAGTCCTAACGCTTCAAGAGTCCATGGATTTTCATTTTACTTGTGTGAGCAGATTCATTGTATGAATCCAAAGGGTGGGATGAAGTCTTTCCCAAGACCGGGGCGGGGGGGAAGCAGTGCAGAAAGACAGTCATCTGGGGTTTGGAAGGAAGGAAAACAGCAAGGGGACAAGGAAGAGAGCTCTCCCTAAGCCTGATGCGCACCTGCCTTCCTCTGCTTTTGGCAGCCAACTGGAAAAATCACTGGGATTTATGCATCATGATTTCATCTAGGCGAGGAAGAAAATGACAGCATACTACAACCGCTTACGGAGTAGCGGAAATGAGTACTGTTGTGTTAGTCCTACCAGTGGCCATCATATACTGATGATGGAAGTCAGAAAACCTCACATACAAAACACATTAAGAGAGTGTTACAAACACAAGCACTCAAAAGGTAGGTAACATCAACAAACTACGTTGTCCAAGGAACCCGACTTTGGTCCACTTGTGATGACAGAAATTTGTACATGCGAGTCACGTTTTCCTCCAGATACTGCTTCTCTCGGTGGATGCCAAGTCCAGTGATTAGGGAACTGAAAATTTCAGTGAAGGCAATTATAAGCTGTGTGATTCTGTTGTTCCATGAGGAGGTATGATAAGGGAAAAATAAATAAAATCTAATTGAAATAACTAAATGCTTTCAGACATGAACGCATGACCCATTGCTATAGAAAAATTATCTGATACTCAGCAAATTACTTAAGAGAATTTTCCAGTGGTCACCAGCAATGTTCTTATTTTCAGGTGCCCAACCCGAGGTGCTAGAGTTGCGAGAGTATCTGCAAAAATAATGCAACCAATTGACAGCTCAGTGAAAGCACCGTAGAAAGAACCCACCTGTGTAAAGATCAGAGCAAATATTGGAAAGCAGAGTTAAACACTCACTTCAGTGCTGACTGCTGATAATCTCAGGTCAAGAAAACTTAAATCTAGGCAAACAGTCTTCCTCACCACAAAATTAGTTTCTCTTTTCAAGCGGCTAAGCAAACAGTAAACATCATTTTAAGCTTACTTTTCAACACCCACAGGTGAGAGTAGCTGGAGTGTGAATCCCAGCAGTTCAGTGCAAGAAGCTTAGTTTGGTTAAACTAAAATGCTTTTCACCTCTTTCCCTGAACTTCAGCACTCAATTTGCAAAATGGAAATAATGACGTCTAGCAACTGTGGTCAAGGTAAAGGTTCAGCCTTTATCTTGAGCAAGTAAAAAACATTACTCATTTATTTTGTGTGATAAAATGAATGTCAGACTAGATGTAATTTTACATTCAGGGTTTTTAGGATTAATTTACTTTAATCTACATTAACCAGCTCCTAACTGGCCTGAAAAAAAATGTGTCTAAATAAAATCCTTTGAATGAGACAATGTCTTTGTGTAAAAGGGTACCTCCTCGGAATCAGAGAACTAACTTGCTTGCTTTAGACAGACAATTCAGACACAGGGCTACAAGTTACATATTGGAAATTAGGCTGACTAAATTGCATCCAAATTCCTAAACTGTGGAAGAAGTATTAGAATAATTGGCAGTAGCATGAAAAGCTCACAGAATGACTGTACAATAAGGTGCAGCACAACCTTAAAAATATAAAGAATTTATAAATTATTTCAAGGAATTTGCAGAACAAAAGCCTGGCTAAAAAATAAAAATAAATTAAAAGTATCATTTCCTGATCGAACATCATCATCACAAACCGTCTATACAAACACATCAACACATTAATGCAGACATTTGTGAAATATGTATTCTTGATTCTGGAACCTGAATATTTATCTGCAGTGGAAGGAGTCAATGCAAATTTTGTTTGAAGTCTAGAAATTTCAGTAATCTTGTTGGATGGGACAGAGCTGTACAACTTCTCACGGCCTTTTATTGCCCTTGTGTAACGCTGACAGATATTATTACAATACTGTTTACGAAGCAGTTTAACCAAGTAACATTTAAATAAGAAACATACTCCATTTGTTTGCATTGCAGCACAACTTATGTTAAAACACACTGTGTTTTCAGCAGTGTTTTTCTGGGACTAGCCTATCTAAATTTCCTGCGTTGCAGAACCCACGCGCTATCTGGCTTATTATTGTTGTACAGTATGAAACAAATTTCCAGGACTGAAGTGATAAAATACGAAGTTCTCTAGAGATAAAAACAAGTATTCTGCTCTTTTTCAGCTTGTTGCATAAATAGCAAACATCCTAGAGCTTAAATTCCCAATTATTTCCTGAGAAAACATTCCTACAATGAGTACTGTGGTTTTTGTCCAAAACTTGCTGGTGTCTATCCAGGCTATACCACTGCACTCACTGCTCCTTACATACATGCAAAAAATGAGGGAAGCACCATGTTCATTCTCCCAAAACAGGAGTTAGGAAGGATGAACCTGATGCTAAACAGGCACTGTCACAGAGCTTCATTTAAAGCTGTTTTAATTGGAGGACAATGGGGACAGAGGTTTGTGTCACAGTCTGCTAGCTACTGTTGTGAGTTGTCATCAGTACACTTAGTGGCATTTAGTTATATTTTGTGTATATATTTAGTTGACATCAGTATATGTGCGTAAGTAAACCAAGTTTCCAAAGTTAGAAATACAGTTAAATAAAGGTGGTATTAGTGAAATTTGTCATTTTTTATACATGTTAAACCACTGGGGAAATCTAATGTGTTATAATCTCTGCATGAAAGTCCAGATTCTAAATGCAGAATGACTCTGAAACTGACTCTGAACACAGTCTAACTCAAATTGGCCTAAGCAGGATAGTTTTCCCTCAGGCAGACTCCTCACAGATTGCATGAGAACAGATACTCAGCTGCAACAAACTGGTCTGGCTCCCCTTATCCTTCAAGGTATTCAGTCCGCTTATGATAAAAGAGAATCTGTCCACAACTTGGAATTTGCAAATGTCATCTATATCTGAGCACATACAGTACGTGGATTTGATTAATCCATTAAAACAAACCATTTACTTGGAAAAGCATTTTTTTCTTTTTCTTTTTTTTTCTCCTGATACACGTAAATCTTGTTTTAAAAAATTGTAATAATCTTCTCTCTTCCCACTCCTGAATCATTTAACATTATCTGCTGATTTTGGTTTATTCTAGTATTTTGGTGTATACTGGTTTGGCGTAAAGTCATATCCCAAATAACTGAGAACAGAATTTAATCATAAATCCCAACAAAATGAGGAGGGATGAAGAAAATATAAGATGCAAGCAGGTTAAGTCTCTTTACTTACCATGTAAACATGGTAAATCCCACGTTTACCAGAATTCGGATACTTCTTAATCCATAGAGCTTTCTGCTCATATATATTCATATATGAGCACAGTTCATATATATTTTAAGAAGATACATCACAAAGAGCACTGTTTACTTTCCTCTGGCAACATCAATTATGAGCCCTACAGAAGAGGAAAAAAGATAAGAACAAAAAGGCCTACCAAAGAAACAGGTCAGCTCTTTGAATCTAGGTTAGGGCTAGCAATTACTCACATAAGCAAATAAAGAATCCTGAAGGCATGGTGTACATTACCAAGTTTCCCTTTGTAGCCACAGGTCTGCATGGGTCCACATGCAAACATGCCAAAAGCAAGTAAAACCTAGCCCGTCAGAAAACTGCAACAAACCACACCATGAAGTCATTTTGCAGATTTTATCCACTAACCAGAGTGGATCCCACAGAACATCTTTCATCACATCTTTCTCCCAACAGACCTAACTCGAGTTAAGCAGAGAGGATTTTGTTCTAAAATATGGTGTTAAAAGATGAGTAATATGGCTGTTACCTCATTGGTACTGTTTCAAAGCTCTACCTTGTAACATCAGTTCCCTTTCGATTTCCAGAAGTAGATGAGAAGAGTAAAAGATTCAGGGCGATGGAGCACACCTTTGTGAATCCCAGTACAGAGTACAGAGGTTCTTTAGGAGTACTAAGTACAATTCAAGGATGTCAGTGCAAGTTTTTAACCAGTGACTGAAAATGGTTTAATTAAAAAATGTGAGAAATATAGTGGATCTTAAATTATGGAAGCTGGCACAATTTGTTCACAGGTTTGCTACATGGTACATAAATTAAAAAATACCAACTGCATGGTTTTCTAATTGTGGTAAAGTTTTTTTTTTTTTTTTTTTTTTTTTTCAACTCTTTATTTGCTGAATGTTTTGGAAAATAGATTCTTCCAAGACAAGAGCACAATGCAACCTCAAAAACCAACTGTACAGTTGCTCTGCTCAAGTCTGTTCATTAAAGGGTGTACTTCAGCAAGAAAAAAAAAGGAATGTCACAAGGGACTACTTAGATGTCTCTTCTACTTTTGCAGCTACCCTGCAAATGTGCACCAGAAGTCCATGCATTTTTTATGCTACGTAATCTAAAACTTTTAAAAGAACTCTTAACTGTTATTCTAGCCAACCTGAAAAACAATACAAAGAGATCCATTTAATTAGGCAGCCACCTGATACCTTACGCTGCAGAACACAGTCATGCTACTCAAAGTATTTGCAATCTTAAATCTTATAAAGGAATAAGCAACTTATACTTTCCTCAGAGTGCATTTGTCGTCATATAATTATTAAATAAAAATATCTAGCCCCCACCCCACTAACTTCCATTGATTTATTAAATCTGATTCAGAAAAGCCACCAGCACAATTCCTTGTTCAATCGTAAAACTGTATTGCAGCTGGCCACTATGGTGAGAATGAACACTTAATAAGCACATGTAGTAGTGAACTTTTATAACCAAAATACGAACATTTTAAAATAACTCATTCTTAATCCTGTGTTTTTCTATTAACATCAAATTTTATTAAAAAAATAAGTTTCCTATATTTAACATGTATATTAGCTTGCTGTATATGACTGAAGATCTCAAGACCTTTAACATTAAATGATAATAAATCAAACACTTTCTTCACAGCTTTGAAAAAGGGAAGGGAGGAAGAAGGGGAGGACAGGATAGAGGAAGGAAAAGGAGAAAGCACCAGGCCATTCCTAGCAAGAGAACCAAATAGTTCTACATCATCAAATTATCAACCTGCATCACAAGCGTTAGAAAAATGAAAACAATTATATTGACCAAATTTGGATATATTCTATGTAATTAGAACATATCATTGGGGGAAAAAAACTGAGAAGAAACACATTCTATTTGCAATGGTTTCTGTATTTTCAAGAAATTATTTTCCTTTCCTCTTTACAAGCCATCACTGATTTACTTGCATTTGTTTTTACTACTATTCCAATATGTTAGTTGCACTGAAACCAGATACAAGACGCTGCAGGAAAACAATCTGAAGCTACTTTATCACTTATTTTCTGCAACAATGGCAAGAATACTGGACTAATGCCATGGAGGGAACAACTCCTAAGTGTGTGCCTTACATATTTAATTTGTAAACCAGAAGATTGCCCCCACATACTTCAACAAGAAACCTGTGCATCCAACTCATCTGTAAGAGACATATGGTGCTTACGTACTCTCCACGAGGCACAGGGTCTGCACAAGAAAGAGATGAGGGAATGAACAAATCCCCTAAACCCCGTGGGTTACCTGTGCAGAAGGTTAGCAGCCCATGGCTGTGTTGCTCTCTGTGCAATCACTCTGTTTTGGTCAGTGAACCTATTAAACAGAGCCTCACAGAGAGAGTTTTTCTGGCAGCAACGCCCTTAACAGCCATGTTTTCAGGGTTTAGTGAGAATGAAAACTCACAGAGAGCCTGAAGTACTGGGTCTTCAAGTATGCTTGATCTTCTGTATAAAAACTGATCTTGGGGGACACCGAGTTCAGCTAAGGAAGTCTCTGCTTCTTCTTCTTGAGGAGAAGGGAATGACAAATTACAATCCCAGTAGAAGAAAAAACAACAAAACAAAACAAAACAGGCAAGAAAATACCGTCTGCAAGGAGGGAAAGAAAATCCCCTTTGTCCCCTGAGAGACTTCCGGGAAGAGACAGCTTCTGGATCCCTCCACAGATATCCATACTAGTAGTGGACTGGATATATATATATATATACATATATATATACCCTTGCAAAAACCATTTCTTATTTTCCTCATTTGAATACCAAAGCCTTTCTAACACAGATGCTTGCACTGTAAGCAACAATGGCATTTAAAACTATTTTAAAAATCAAAATACATTGGAAATACCCAAACAAATCCCAGCATTAGTCTGATGCTACCTAAAGCCAAGAACAAACAAGCAAGCAATGAACACTGATATTTTGTTGTTTTTTTTTCTTTTTTTTTGCATGGATATTACAAAAAATAGTAATCATACACTTCTTTTAAATGTTCATTACTTAGATAAAGCACATATGAATGTAACATTCAGAATTGTAACATAGAAAATGTAATGTGGGCAATCTGCTATTCCAAGTACACTTACCAAAATACAATTTTATAATGAAGAAAGTCTCAAAATACACCTGTACAACAATTGGGATCCACAAAATATGATTTAATAGTATCACTCAAGATCACTTCATTGAAACCACTTTTATAATACTGCTTGAATAGTAATCTCTGGTCAAAGAGCATTCTCTTCCTTTCTCTAGCCCGTCCCACTAAAGCAAGTGTGGAATTTTAATTGCAATGCATATCTTTTAAAACCCCAAATCTGAAGCAGTCCTATTAACTATTACACTGCCTACACTTAGATACTGTGAGGATGGGAATCACCCTCTCTGAGGCCATGGTACACTGAGACACTTACCCATATTATTGTTTGTAGCGCAAGCAGAATAATCTTGTAAAGGGCAACTAAATAGGGTCAAAATATGAATTAAGTATCTTACTACCAAATCATTCCCTATGTGTTACTTAAGCCTGTAACATTACAGCTTTACTGAAAAAGAAAAAGTTAACCATTTTATCCTATAAATATTTTCTTTATTTGCTTTATGTTTAGAAGTTGCTATTTAAGTTCTATTAACAGAAATACATAACAAAAGCTCCCTACCAAGTGGAAAAAAGTAATTACAAATGCTGAAAAAGTTGGCCTCATTAACATATGTACAGACTTGCTTACTTAATACACATCTTCGTGGGAATTAAATCTTTTTATGACACACATTTATACAGGCATTGAACATTCCCAAGTAACTTTGAGCAGAGAATACGCCAAATCTTTAGTCTGGGCAGACAAAATGTATATTTCAGTTTTGATTGTGGAGCTAACATGCAACAGATACAACATTCAGTCTGAGCCGCTGTTGATAAGTTGTTCTGTTTTTTCCTGCAAAGATCTTTCTGCTGAACTTGGGTCCTTTTGTCCCTTCTTGTCTTTGCTCTGCTGTTCCTGCAGCTTCAGGATTATATTTCGTATTTCTTCTCTTTTGGTTTTCATTCTTGGGCGTGGAAACCAGTCTGTTAAGTTCATTGGTAGCTCAAAACTCAGAATGGGATTCTGAAAAGAAAGTTGATTTGGATATTACAGTGGGGAGTTATAAAACACTGGGGAGAACTGTAGTGGAAAATGTGCATTCTTCCCCACTTCATCCCTCAGCATGAAACAAAATTTCTATCGTTTATATCTTTTGTACATGTAGAATTAATGTCAAATAAATTAAGCTTTGGTATGAATGTCATGCATCCACACCACAGTTCTGGTTATAGGAGTGTCCAAATAATCTATTCAGACTGCTGTATCGTGTAGGCAAAGTATTTAAATTCATTTCTGTGATAGACATCAAACTAATTAAGAGGTAAAAGATAAATAGATACAAGATACACTTTTTTTTTTGTTTTCTTTTCATTTGAAAAAAAAGGGTAGCTAGAATCAAGACCAGATTCCTAATGAGCACTAGTCCGGTTCTTCTAAATACCTGTAGGACCACGACAAACCAGGAAACTGAGTTTTACATTCCGCCTGTAAAAGCGGGGCCTGTGAAGAGCAGTTGGCTGCCCGCCAGCCCTTTCTGTGTGTATACCTCCTGTTTCCCTGCAAGAGGTCACTCACCCGGAGAACTAGCAGAACGACTGTGGTGAGGCACAACCACTGCGCCGCGACCCAACAACGCGGCCTGCGGCACGGCACTTGCTCTCAGCGAACCCCTCCTGCCTGCCCCCATCACCACAGGGAGAGCCAGGGGCGGCCATGCCGGCGGCCCGGCCGCGGCCCCAGGCGCCCTCCGGTGGCCGAGCCGATGGGGCCCAGCAGACACCCGCCGTCCTGTTAACGCCAGATACCTCGTCAAGAGAGACTTGGATTAAAAAAAGACCTACACGTCACGGCTTTAATGCTTAAAAGAAGACGCTTGAAATTAACCCACAAAGTAGAAGATGTGACTGAATAGCCCCCGCACATCCAACTAACCGTACTCTCCAGGTCAACTGGTACAGCTGACAGGACAACTGAGACTTGTGAGCATCTTTCAGACACATTAGCAGCTGAAATGGATTAGTTCAGTAGCTGTAAGATATTCTAGTACTGTGCCGCTGGCACAGGTTTTACTTTCGCACTAGCGTCACCTCTGAATTTCCTACCAGACACATCTATGCCCTACTCCTGCTCCCTGGCGGGCAAAGCTGCGGGGCCGGCCGAGACCAGAGATCCAGCCTGCCATAATTCTGCGGGCACTTGGCAAGAACCAAGGTCCTTGAAACTTGGCTGCTCTACACTCCCCCTGTGTACCGAACAGAAAGCTCTCTAGGACGGTTCTAAGCTTTGAAAAGCACAAAGCTAATTAATTAATAAAAAGTGTTTTAAGGCACATGGAATGTTTGGCCCTGGTTTTGCATGAGTACGCTCTTCTGAAGCCTTGCTGCTATCACATAAGGTATGAACGAGGGCAGGGTTAAGCAATGGAGAAGGAATCACCAGCTTTCTCGGGAAAGGAGCAGTTAAAGGACACCTCAGGAACAGTGCTCTAAAGCACTCCAGACTGTGTAGATAATGGACCATACAAGCAACACCTCACTTGACCATTTCTCCTGGCAACCCAGACCTGAGGGTGTTCCACCCTCCCCTTCAGAAAGGTATTTTACTCAAAGGCCAAGACAGTTAAAGGAGATAACAGTTCAATCATTTTCTTCAATGGAATTATGATTTGGCCTCTAGCTGCAACAATTTCACTTACATGTTATAATCAAAGCTACAAAAGTCTAAACTAGCTGTGTTATATTAATGAATTTATTCACAGCCACTTTATATGGGGAAAAAAAACCAAGCTTTTAGTACCACATCTTTGGTTTAGAAACTCAGATTTGAACTCTTACCAGGTCATTTTAAAGGCCATGCACTGTAACAACACAAAGACTGAAAGTATTTTCTCAATAATTTCTCAGAAAATTCCATGGCTTCCAGTATCTGGTACACATGTATACCAGATATTAAAATATTGGCCATTAGTTTATCTTTCAGGAAGTATTCATTATTATCTATGAGAACATATGCATTTGTTTCTAATGCATCATCTAATAAATAGCTTATAATTATTTATAATTGCAGCGCATACTTAATTGCTGCAGGAGACAAAACAAATAGTTACACAAATAGGAATACATACCTCAAAAAAGCTCTCCACATACTGCAATATGTACACTCCACAATCACTGAAGTTGTTCTGTTGTGGCACTTTTGGGTTGGAACCTTTCATGACTTCTTTGGAAAAGCTTCTTTTATTGCCCTTCCTTACTTCCCATTCTACTTCTAAATATCTACCAAAAAAGACCATGAAAATTAAAACTTTGTTTTTTACTTGCAGAATTTTGCAAAAATTACAGTTACGAAACTTACTCCCTTAGTGTTTTCACAACATTTGACCGTGAAGGGCCTCTCAGGGAGTCCATAAGCAAAATGCAGGGCCTGTAAAAGAACATAATTTTAAAGTACAGAGTCTTTTACAACAGATTAGAAAACACATTACAAAGCTAGTGATTTGTGGGATGACCTTGAACAAAAGTAGATCAATATTATAAAATTTTACCAGTGCTGCTATAATCCCCTAACTGGGATAGCTAAACACAATGTTATCTTTAAGCATACACTAAGTACAGAGGACTCCAGTACTATAGCTTCTAAGTGCATTCTGTCAGACTGAAACCATTTGTTACAGGCAGAATCTAGTTACCTAAAAGCCCCTCAGGTGTCTAGTGCTATTTTAGATACAAAAGGTATCTGGGACACCTGCAAGAAACTGGAAAGTAAGGCACAGAACCCACAAACATCCTCCCAGAGAAGCATTTGGAGGACACACAGGGCAGTCCACAGCACCTAAAAATATACTAGATTTGTATGTTCAAGAAGTGGTCCCAACTGCTGAATCTGAAATCTATCATTCAATCTAGAGGCTACAGTCTTACCAGGAGCTATAAATATAACAATTATATCAGCTGCCTTATATGCAACGGCTGGATTTATCCATTGGAGCCAACTCATTCCAGAGTTCAGAATCTCAGTATTACAAAGATGTACAGTGTATTTTGAGGGATAGGTAAGATATACACTACTTAACACAAAGCTCTGCTTTTTTTTTTTTTCCCCTTAATAATAATACACACATGCATTCACACAAGATGTTCTTTGTAACTGGAAACTAGTAAATTCAGGCTAATTATATGCATGAATTTATAAATAGGTTTGTTTGCATGTGTACATTAACTTACATGTACACAACTTTTGAGGCACAAGCATATTATTACTTGAACAATGATTGCTTTAATTTATACTTGCTTTTATTTTTGATTGAAAGAAAGCTATTATTTAAATAAGCAATACTCTCAAAACACACAATCCAGTACTTTTTTTTGGTTTTCGAAGGGAGGAGTAGAATTGAATTTCCTTTCTCATACAGAAATAATTTTAATACTTCATTGTTATCATAGTTTCGAGTGCCCTTAATGATTTTTGATACCTGTGTCAAAAATCTTATGAAGTTTCATACTCAGATTAAAATAACGACTGGAGAAAAGTATTACGTACAGATAATTTATCATCAGCATGAGAAAAATTTAAGCTATAATTAGAAGCCCATTACACTACCAAATATTCCTAAATCTCACAGTACCGATGGGTTTTTACACCTTCATGACAATGCATCAAGGATACTACCTACATATTTCATATAATGTAGAAATACACAATTTTATCCTGCACCATAAGAAAAACCACTTATGAAAACCATTAGCCTTCTAGTAAGCATTACATTCACAAAGAAAAAATATGAGAATGAATAAACAAATCAAAATGTGGTAAAATATAAAGAAAACTCTGAAGACAACAATACTAGTGACTATTTCTGGACTTGGAATAACATTTCTGGTCACACCAAAATGCAGGTAACTGCAGTCAATGTTCATTAATAAATCACTTCCGTGTTTCCAAAATCCAAAAACATTTTAAAGATATTTCAAATGAAAAACAGGTTAAGAAAAAAGTAGATGAAACATCCTGTAGCTGAACTCAATGCTGTGAAGCATTCTCATTAGAGAAAAGAAGATTAACCAAGAAACAGGGAGAGACAATAAAGAAAACAACTCAAATACACTTAAATCAGGCATGGAAGCAATTAAAAACGATCCCATTTTCCTGTAATAATTTGACTGACCACAAAGGTTTCATTTAGTATTAACTTAACTACATTTTTAATTTGAAGAAATTATTCCGCCTTTTAATATAAAAGGATACATTTAAACGTGCTTCTGCAACCTTCTTTCTGTAGGAATCTAAGCACAAGATATGAACATACAGCCTTATTTGAAGAAACAATCTTCTGTTACTTGAAGAAGTACAGAGACTTAACAGAAACCAAAAAGGTATTATTTTACCAGTAGTTTCATTTGCTAAATTTTCAGCTTACTGAAGATGATGATACTACAGAGTATAGAAGGCTCCCTCAAACACAAATACATGCAGGCTAAACTGTTTGAATAAACATGTATGACCACTTCCCACAATTACTGTCCTAAAATTTCATACACTTTCATGAAATTTTCATTTCCCAAACTGTATCAAGATCTATTTCAACTGTTTCACTACTTACTGTTTGCAGATAGTAGGCTTCAGGTGCCACTGTCCCATTTCTGAATTACAGTTATCATCTAAAAGGCCACCATCATCACTACTGTCTTCCTACAAAAGCAACATGTTTACAGGTGTATAAAAGCTAATGTTTTTAAATAGATGCAAGAGGAATTACTGCTATACTTGCTATTTTTGTTCAAGACCAATAACATCAAGTTTAATAAAGAAGTGTTAGCTTTCACCTACACCATTTATTGTTTGTATTACCTACTTTTAGTCTCACACTGTTTCTCAAATCTACACCGAGAAGACATGGATTGAACGGTGCTGTTGTATTTAATGACCACTGAAACTAGAAAAACAACAAACAAAACAAACAAACAAAAACCCACAACTGATGTTTTCTAAGTGTTTCTGGCCTAAAAGAGGTGCATCTCCTTGCAGGTTATAATCCAAATTGTACTGTCCCTTCCTACTGATTACTAGGAACTTTTTCAGCAATTTCATCTATGGTATCTTCTAGAGGAAATGAGACAGTATCTGCAAAATCTGCAAAGAACTCAGGAGGAAAGCTTGATCCTTACTCCAGAATCTACCAACTTGATTCTTTGAGCAAGGGAAATTAAAGGTAAATTGACACGATTTTACATATTGCAAAAACTGACACACCACAAACCTGAGAATATTCTTTAACCTTTTGATTTCAGTATTGATTGCTATGAAGGATATGGAAGATTCATCAACGAGAACACTAAGTTCTTGTACCTAAAAGGAAACCAGTGTTCCATGATTTCTCACCCGGCTACCATGTTCACTATTGCTACCCCAGACCACTGAATTACAGGGAAAGATATGCTTTCTAAAAACAGGAACCCGGTTATCAGCATGATTTGTGCACATGTGTACTAACACATAGGATCCTATGACTAAAACCCTCCTGTTACACCATTAAGATTTTATCGTGTCTTTTGCCTAGTTCCTAATACACTTGCTTCTGCTGCAGCCTCAACATCATTTTTGGCGGACATGAAGGTATACAGCCAGTCATGGTCTACCATATCTATACTTGCTTTGTGTCTTCTAGAAGGTATCAGTAACAGCTTTGGCCTGAGCCAAGTTCTAAGCTACACTGCAAGCGAGGAATTTGGCATCTTTGCCTCCCCTCAGGGAAAACAGGTGACCATGAGCTTTCTTCTCTGCCTTCTACTACCAAGTACAGAAAGGCACTTCATCGGGATAGAATCAAAGACTAGTTATTTGGGGAAGTGACATGACAGCAGGTGGTTTGAGTCTGAAAGCATAGTTAGGTTTCAACAAGAAGTGACATTTTTTATGTGCACATATACACACACACTCACATTATGGGAAGACATCGCATGACTTTGCAAAGTGACTGCTTCGTCTGGACTCAAAGGTGAAAAACAGATAAATTCTGGACTGCACATTTGAAAGCCTTTGATCCTTTGTTTCAGACAACTTAGAGTCATATACCCGGAACAAGGAACACAGAAAGGCCAATTAAGAAGAACAAGTGTCTAACTTCTAACTTGCTCACACTGAATGTACACTGCAGAAGCAACAGGGGTATGAAATTATGCTCTTATACTCAGAAGTGAATCAATGAAGGATAACAAATGATGAGAGACTTCCCACATCTCTACCATCTAAAAGTCTTGAACTTGAAGAACACTACTTGATTCTAAACCCACATTGTTTAAATGTGACTAGGAAAAACAATGACTAAATCCAAAAGAGTTAACACCTACTTATAAATGCATCTGTTCACACCAAAAAATGTAGCTAAAATAAGAGTAACTTGCTCTTGGGTCTACTAGGTAAACATGGGGGTTAGGGAGATTAGAGAGAGTTGCTGACTTTCAGAGTTTACACTAAAATCATTGTATAATATTGTCATAATGCACAAGACCCACACAAAATTAAATGCAGGATCAGAACAGCAGTTTCCTATTGAACAGTTATAATGAACAAATGTTCAATCCTCTCCTGTTTGCTAGTTTCCAAATTTTTGTAAGGTAAACAGTGCTTTGGATTTGACATTTGTAAAGATAATTAGCTTTAGACAATGCACATTTACAATGTGTATAAAAGCTTTTAAACTACCCATTGAAAACGAAACACAACAGTCTGCATTTCCCAGATAAAATTACCGAATTGTATACCTGGTTATCTTGGTCTTCAGAAAAATCTATTAACTCATCTTCATTTAGTTTACTGCCATCAGCTGAGTCTTCACTGTAGTTTAGCCTAATTTTGTGCAATCCATCTGTATCAACCAAAGACAGTAATATATTTAAACATCAAATGCTACATCAACATTGAAGACTAAACTAATTTTAAGTACCTGAGATTTTCTAAGAGTTGCTCACTGTAACTGCTCTACAGCTGACAAGCAGTATTTTATTCGTATAAGTAATAAATCCAAAGGGAAAAGTTTCTTCTAAGTAATACAGCAAAGATTATTCCTTATTTTGTGAAACACTTAGGAAGTTCTAATAACCTAGACTAAAATATACCATGAAATTACCACTGTAGTTCTGTGAGGCATTTACAACAATAATTGGTCCGCTACCAAAAGAGGAAGTCTCACACAGTGGACCAGACTGAGAAAGTCAGCCAAAGGCTTAGAATTTTTAATTTGAATCAGTTCCTTGATCAGATTTGCTGTGCAGTTTTATGACGACTTCTACTGGTAAAAGGCAAATTGTGAACATGCTGTTAGGGAGGGCAAATGCAGGATCAGCTCTTCAGGAGCAACAGATCAGAAATGTTTGTGAAACTTCACTGTTTGCTACATAAAAATAATATATCTGCAAATTCACTTCCTACACCTTTACATATTTACTCATGCTGGAAACCATTAGAAAATAAAAAGACCAACTAATGTTATAGCTAAACCTGTGAAGGACGCAGACACAGAAAGCTACAGGCTTCTTTAGTCCTGTACTACCATGCAAGTCTTCAGAACAACTTTTGAAGGGAAAAGTAATTAACTATGTGAAAATAAATGATAAACGTCTAACTCGTGCCAGCAGAACTTGGTAACTTCCTAAGAAAACGTTTCTTAGGAAAGGGCTGTATAATATATCTAAACGAACACATAAATGAAAATGTTGGTTCTGGTGTCACTGAAAGACCTGTAAGTCACTAAAGCAACCCAGGATTTTTCTATTAGAACAGTAAATAGGGCAAAGAACTAGCTGAGAAAGTCAGAGAAGATGTGCATTTGAAGTTGAACTAGCGATCTGGAATGAGGTTACCAGTGATTTTCCATAGGGACGAACTTGGGAATTAATCTTATTTGGTGTCTTTGAAAAGACCTCAGCCCAGAAAGTAGGCCACATTAGCGTAGCTTACTGCTGACAGTCCTAAAAAATAAGAATCGGTATCAAGAATAATCACAGATCATGCAAGAACTGGATGACCTTCCTACAATAAAAGTGGGGGATTAGTTAAGTAATAAAAAATATGTATTTTGGATGCTCTCTTCAAAGTTATTTTGGCATCAACTTCTACTAATATACAAGCTCAACACCACAAATTAGTTTGAGATCAAGCATCTATGTTTAAGCTCCCATGTACAGCAGGCACCTAGGGTCTCACAATATGCAGAGGAGACCTTAATCAGAGCAGAGAGCAACTCAACTGAACAATTCACTTATAGTTCACTGACTATACTATGAAAGAGGCAGCTGCTGCCTTTCGAGATATCTTCAGATATCTAGCACATAGCTTTGGCAGTCAAGAGTTAAGACCCATACTCTTCTAGAGCAACAGCTGAAGACTGAGCATAATATTGAAGGCCTGCATCCCCATCTTTCATCTGATTGGAACGGGAGTTCAGGTTTGTAGTGCATCTACATTTCATTGCTGTAGTGTCAATTTCAAACTGAATCTCTCTCTTAAATCTGGGCTTGGACCATTATGAATGTCTGCACTGGTCACGGTGCATCATCTGCCATAGCTGAGCAACGAAGTGTGAGTGTTTCAGTTTTTGACAATGACCATCAGCCAGCCACCAACACAATGCAGCCATTAAAAAGAAATGCTATCCTAGCAAAAATGTATTTCATAAAGAATGTCCTCACTAATTACAGACAAGAAACAATAGTAGCATCCAAGACAGGTGAGACCATATACAGCAGCAATATCAGACTGTGATTATCATGTACAGAACGAAAAAAAAATCAATCCGAAGAACAACTCACCACCTCCCTCACTCTAAGAAGAAAAACAGAGCTGCTAGTAGTGACAATGTTACCACAAAAGAAGAATAAACTAGCCAGGAATAAATTTAGACTAGAAAGCGGGAAACGGTTTACACCCAAAGATACTGGATGCAATGGCCTGCAGTATACAGATTAGACCATTTGATTAATAGTCATTTCAGACCTTGTACTATAAACTACACAATTATTACTGTGTGTAAATTAAGTCAGTAGGAATGTTATCAGCGCCTGACACAGAAGTTTTCTCATGATCAGCTGTTTTGTACTCTGTGCCTCAAGGGAAAACAAACTGTGAGCAGAGAAAACAATCTTCTCCCAATTCCTTCATTTGTCTTCAGAATTATGTCAGCTCCTTTGTTCACTTCTGTACAAATGCTATTCCAGATGACTAAAACTACTGGTATCAGCCTTCACAAAAGTGATGCATGGAGGAAACCTCTCTAAATGTAACACGGAAATCACATGACTGATTTTTTTTGGTTGTTTTCTTCTCAGTCATTTAAATGCCTTCCAACAGAATATTCAAGAACTTGAAGTGAAACCTCAAATTCTAGAAGACAAAGGAATTAAAGTTCCTCATGATCTTAATTCAGCTGCCCCATGCATATATATTATGAGGGTTCATAGCCAAAGGATCAGCAACTGCTATTATTTCCCTAATAATTCCAGTCTCATCTGATGCAAATTAAGTGACATTTAGAAAATGATTTTGTGTGGGAAAGCATAATGCGATTGACAAATTCGTCAGATTTGGGTAAACTGTTTTCTCTTATGTGATGAGAGACGAACACAAAAACTTCTTACACAATGGCTGTAAATTACTTCTTACATTGCCAGCCTTCAAACTCGAGCCACAAACTACTCAACTTTCAATGTTTACACAATTGCAAATGTAGTAACAGATGTGAAGCTTCCAAATGTACATTAAAATGTGTGTTTTTACAATTACATACCCATAGATTGGCTAGCAGTTGTGAATTCACCCTGTATACCGTTTTCATCTGGAGTCCTATGGTCAAGTTTATGGCATGCTGATTCCACAGTGTTAGGTTCTTCCACATCACTGTCTATTTGACTTAGTTTTCTGAAACCACTTTTTCCCCTACAAGGACTTCTTCTACAACACGAAGACTCACTGTCCTCTGTTTCAGTGTTCGGGTCAATTAAAGCTGTATTATACTTTTTGGTCAATGTCTTCTTTGCTGTGGACTTGGAAGGTGAGTTTTGCGTATCAAACTCATTTGGCAAAGGTGATGGTGTGTTGCTTTCTCCATCTGAAGAGGACGATTTTATCTGCGGTGCAGCACTTTCATGATAGTGAGGATTTGGTTCATATTTGGGTTTTTCTAAACCAGGAAAACAGATGACAGCCAAAAACCAGTGGGCACTGCAAAGGAAAAAATACATTAATAGCTAGCAATTACATTAATATTCAGTGTTAAACCTGAAGTTGGTAAAAGCAAACAAAAACACTGTGCACATACATGCACACAAAACTGAAACCTGTTCCCCATAACCAACAGACTGCAATAGCTGTTCACTTTCCTGTGCAGGTTTTACTTGAACATTCAGTTTTCTTTATAGGGAGGATCATTCCATGCCAGCAGTCACCAACAAATGTATTAACATGCAGTTAGTTGAGAACAGGTGCTAAGTATTTCCATTTGTTGACAGTTTATACATCCTTTTCCTCCTTTGAATTAAAGCTTGATTCTTTTTGAATGTTTTCTTTATCACAGCATTAATTAGAGATTGTAGAGTCCATGTTTTATGACTGTATAAAGTTTTCTGGAAATTCACCACTGACAGTAAAAGTGGTTAGACCAATGGTACAACTGAGTTGCCCAAATTCTTCCACCTGTGAGATCTTCTAATTTTGTATGACACTTCCCATTTTAAAAACAATCCTGCCACCAGTGAATAAAAAAAGTGGGGAAAAGAATGCATGTAATGGTATAACCACAACACTGACTCACTCACCCTTCACAGAACTATACGGAAGAAAATTGCCATTCTAACCCTTTCAGGATCAAAAAGTCATATCCCCCAAACCAAATGAAGATAGTTAAGTTTTGACCCAGCTTCTTCCTTATCTTCTTGCCACTTCAGACTTGACTTATTTGCCACTCCGTAAGAAATGGAACAGCAGGTAATTCAGGTATTGTGGCATTGCAAGTAAATATATACTGACCCTATTTAGAAATTTTCTGAAGGTCCTCTAATTTCCTATAGCACGTAACAAAACAGAACTGAACTACGTATTATGCAGATGAAGCCATGTTTCAATACGCTTTAGAAAAATGAAAAAGCAGTAGCTAAAGTGCCCATCTGATCTATTAAAAAATTAATTAGATGATTATGAAGTCTAAATTCCATCGGAAGTCAATGGCAGTTCAAGTAAACAGCTTTTGAAAGCAATATGTGAAATACTGAGGCATTTTGTCTTGAATGATTCACCACACCTAGAAAATGAATTAAGTATTGCCAAACTTTGGAAATTGGGTATATCCTATTGTAATATATGCTTTTTGTACCATTATGTAGATAGAATAGCAAATTAACCTGGATTTGAAAATAAAACAGCTTGCAACTTTTAAAGGAACAAGTTATTTCCAGTGGAGACTTGAGCAAAAATATACTCCCCAAAATACTGACGGTCAAGTCAGCCATTCTGTTCTTAAATTATTTTCCCCTAGATTCATCCTGGCCATCTCCACTTGCTGCAATTCTTTGAACTTCTCAGGTGAACCCATATTCCTTGAAACTAATGGTTATGGGAGAGTCTAAAAGACTTTCTAGAAGTTGATGCTGAAGTTAAGCAACTCCAAAAAAAAAAAAACAAAAACATTTCTAGCATAAAACAAATGCCAGAATAAACAGCCATGTCCTAAAAGAAAGAAAATGATGTTCTAAGCAGCACAAGAGAAACACTATCAAGAGGAACCATTAGCAGCATTCCTATGATGTAAGAGAAGCTCTTAAGTTTTCTTAAATCCTAGAATAACTTGTCTCATGGACTACTCAATTCAAGACACAAAGAAGAAAAAGAAACTGCGATTGGTTCTCAACTGCTGACTAATTTACCACAAATTCAGGTTTAAGACAGTTTATGAACAGTAATGGATGCAGACCTTTCACTTGGAAGCAAAGAAACTCTTCCATACCTTTGATGAGATGTTGTATCACTCAGAAAAAGTTCTGTTGGCAAGGACTAGTTACCAGCATTAAAACAGATCACAAAATCCTGAAAAAATACCTGTAGTGCTGCAATGTATTGAGTCACAAACGCTGGGAGACACTACAGAACTACCCTAGCCAAAGCACACTCACAGTAAAGGCTGTATGTGAGTTACATAATCACAGTCTATCAATACAAGGAATGAACTGATGGAAGAATTATTAAACCAGATTAGGCTGCACGTACAGATGGCCTGGCAAAGGCATGTTGAAAGAATTCTTAAAACATGGTCGTCCAAAAATACATGGAATGGCACATGCTTTGCTCTCTGCACACCACTGGCTCTCCATCTCTGGTTCTCTGTGCTCCTGATGTATTTGTTAATCCCTGAAAACTATGAGGCAATAACCGGATTACAAAACAAAACAACAAAAAAAAACACCTATGCAGCTAACCACCCAGCAGCTGGAAGTTTTATTCTACTGAACATGCAGCATCTGAACATGTCCATTTGTGCCAACAAAAAGCGTGACAGTCCTCATTTTGCAAGCGAGGAAGAGAAGCACAGGGAAATTGTCTAACACAAAAGAAATCACACAAGGGAGCTTCTGAAAAATCTGCAGCTGAGCACAGACCTTAGGTCCCAGTGCCCAGCCTTCATCTTAAGGCATGCAAATCTGAAAGACTGAAGCCTAAGAATGCAACTACAAATCAACAACACAAGTGTATTAAAAATGTTGTTTTGCAACATTTTTGTGGTTTTACACAAAAGCAAGGTTTCACAGTCCTATTAATAGATAAAGTCCATGAGCAATGTATTTTATTACACATTATATACACAACAACAGAATGCTAGATGAGACTGTAACTTACACAAAGAGGGTCTATACCACATTTGCTAACCAGATCAGAAATCCTTCATTTTAAGCGTTTTGCCAATTAAACTACAGAAACCTAGAAGAAGCAAAAACCAACACTGCTATTTATTGCCTCTTTTGTTACCAGTATGTTTAATTTTAAAAATAAAATGTTCTGTATCAGAGAAGATATGATGCACCTGAAGTGGTATTTAAGTAAACGAAGATAAAATTGGATTTACAAGTCAATTCAACATAAATAGCTATATATCAAAGAAAGATGTTTGCAATAAAGTAACAAGCTTTAATGAAATCTTGAAATATTTTTGACCTGAAAACTAAGGTGATTCCAGCTCTCTCTCTACTCTGGAGCAGCTTTGAAGCACAAGAAGATATGGAAAAGAGCAGTCAAATATACAGTAACCTAGTAAAATATTGCTATTCTTCTGTGTCATGGCAATATCTGTAAGGAGACAAAACTTATCAAGTGAAGAGCTCTGCTATTAGGATAGATGCCTACAAGCCTTCATACTTGCTGCTTTTTGTTTCCAGTCCCAAACATCTCCCTGGCTATTTCTCTGTCCTGCAATACCAATTAACAATCATTCATGAAGGAAGTATTTCACTGCTGAATCATTGTTTCTTTCCTAAATCAGCTCCCGCCCCAAGAAAAGTTTGGCATTTTTTTCCTCTAAACTGCATACAGGGTTTTGGGGGATGGGGAAGTGACATGTTTGAGAGGAGATAAAGTAGCAAGGTGCTTCCAAGAAAAATAGTAGCTGCTAGTAAGAATAAATTAAAATTTAAGAAGTAATATGGAAGATTTAAGCTTTTGTTACCAGGAGGCATGTCAAAATCAAAACAAAAACAGAAGAACGCAACTTTCTCATATCCTTGTTTGTTTGTTTTTATGCTCTGCAATGTTCTTGCAGTCCATTTTTAATTAGCATTTCAGTTTGGATCAGGAAACTGCTTTTGAAACAAATGTCCTTATTGTCACCACTTAACCAAGTTTCAGTTGACAGTGCAAGACAGTTCCAGAATGTGTGAACAGGATCATTTCCAGATGCAACTAACCCTAAAGATGTATACTCCAAGAGTACACCTGTTGTGCTCAAACCACTACCAGATGAGTCCATGTGACCAACCTACTCCAAAGTACAATCCTGTGACTGACATGAGAGGAAGATGGGAAGGAAAATATACAATAAACTCTAAGGCAACTAAAATTTAAATGACAGACCCTTCAAATTTCTGGTACTTAAAGCTTCAGAGAGAGAGGTGGTAATGATTAAACTTACAGTAGATAGGAGGAATGTCATATCTCTAGTCATTTTCATCATATAAAGATGTACAGAAGTCATAGCAGCATTGCTGTACAGAACTCATAGCATCTCAAGATCCAAGCTTAGTGTTTGTGAACAGCTTTCTAAGAGATTTACTTGGGATTTTGTAACAAAGAAAGATCTATGGTGAGTTACATCAAAAATGCCTCTTTAAACTTGACCTCAAAATTTATAAATTTTTCCTCCCACCGCACAACAGCATGGTATTTAGGTAAGTTTCTTCGAAGAGCTTTTAATTAAAAAAATATTCTCTGAATTTGCTTAAGATCAGTTTGTTTTGCCTATGAAAACATCAGTTACAATTCTGTCTGTCCTTTTTTAAAATGGATTTTTATTAAATATATTTAAAATGCAGGAATTTAACTTTCCTAAACATTTTGGCTTAAGGACTGCTTGGATTCATTTCAGGAAATGTAGAGATGTGTTTGTGAAAACTTGCACTGATGTCAAGGAAAGCAAGCATCGTTAACAATCCTTAACAATTATTAGAATGCAAACCGTCTGCTTCCTTACTCAAGGAAAACATCAGGACAAAGGGATACAAAGGAAAAGAATAAAAAACCCTAATACAGGGCTTTAGACACTTTAAATTTTATTTTTGTCCAACAGGTTTATTTTAACTAGAGGATGATGTTAACTATACCAAAGTGATCTAATTAGAAAAAGTAAAGACTGAAAACAAGCAAACTCAAAAGTTACTGACAACAATTTAGAAGAATGAATGTCACAGAAACAGAAAAACCTGGAAACAGTATTCAGAAAAGGTAATTTTTGCTTAGTCTTTATTTTGCCAAATATTTCTTACGCTACTACAGTGTGTCATACTAAGATTTTGTTTTTATCACTGTAAAGAGATATTTATTCTCTTCATTTTGAGTTTCAAGTCACACTACAACATAACTTTCTATTTTAGAACTACAAAGCTTAAGCTTTTAGCACGTATATCTGGTAATAAGGTATGGTTACTTACGCTTCATTAATAGGAACAAAAATGAAATCTTTCTCAAAAATGTCAACATGACGTGTCCATGTTTTTACTCGGCCATGTCGTTTTTGTTGTATTCTGCAAGAAGAAAGCCAAATATGATTTGTAGGGTGATTTATTTTCATTGAAGGACTGCCTTTCCATATATTTTCACATTAACAGTTTCTTAGGATTTTTAAGACATATTCTGTATTTGATATAGGTGCAGATGTTTCCTAGAGTTCTGCTGGCATCATACTGTCAGTAAGGATTTTATCTCTGTAACACATCTTTTCTTGTATTCTTCCTTGTATTCAGCTCTTGGTAATACGGACTTATCAAAAGACTTACGAGAGGTTTGAAGTTTCATGAATATTTCTTCTTTCTCTTTGATTAAGGCGTTTATAGAAGAATGAACTGAACACATGTATTCTATCAGCATCTTCCTTTTTTAGTTTTTCAAGTACCAAATACCTAATTAGTTTAAAACAAAAAGTCATAGAGGTGTTAATTCAAAGTATTTATGAATACAAAGTTCTGCCAACACTAACTAGTACCACCCCCACCAAATAGTTGCAGCCTCTCATGAAACTGAAATAGCTATTACAGTATCAGTGCTAACTGATCACTGGAACTCATTAATCCACTGTCAGTATTTAATCCAATGTCAGTATTTAAAGGTATTAAGTGATATGCTCAAGCAACAAGTTGTTCTGCTGCTGCTCTGTTTATTTTTATATTATGTCAGATAAATAATTTTTCAATGAGTTTTGTATATAGGGAAGATACGTATTTTTTAATTGAGATATTTAGTATGTATTTTTTAATTGAGATACTAAATCACCAAACACTCCTCAGACTTGTGCACTAGTTTTCTTTTCACCTCTAAAGTATTTTAATATACTGAAAATTACACACATGTGTAATATATAACGTATGGCATAAACACAGCAGGCCTGTAACAATTTAATATGCTTCTAACATCTGTGGAATCAGTGACAACAAAAGACTAATTTATATATTATGTTAATCAAAACAAATGAGGCTCTACGGAACGCCAGTTCTCTGGGGAAAAAAATAACTGAACTTAAAAAGGCATTTTTTCTTCCTTAGTTCAATTTCCTCTTCAGATAGAGATTTTAGGGAACCTTTTTTTTCCAAGTGAGAACAATGTCACCATCAAAACCAGGATAGGACATGAACCAAAATTTATTGCAAACACAAAAAACAATCCTTAAAATCAGAATTAAATGTAGCTGGAGACCAAGTGTTATCAAATGACCTATGAAGTGTTAGTGTGAGAATTTTTCAAGTTTTGAGGTAAAAGAACACTAAAAACTGGTCTGAAATAAAAACTTACTTTAAATAAAAATCAATAATAACATCATTTAAAAATTCTCCTTCATTTAGACAATGGAGGTCTTCATTGGTCACAGAAATGCCACCTTTAGCTGGTGGAGGTGGATAAACTATCAACCTGAAACAAAAAATACATTTAAGAATAAATATGAAATGCAAAATATTAATAATCAGAAAATTGTTACAAGGCGAAGAAAAATAACTTACTTTTCTATGGGACCAATAAATACTGTATGTGGTTCTCCAATTTCTTCTTCATCATCAAAGTATAACTGTTTATTTCGCTGCTGCACTTTGGACTCAGAAGCAACCTTATAAGAATGAAGTCAATATTAAATTGTATACTGTGCTCAATTTTATCAAAAAGACAGTAAAGCTTTGAAAAAACATAGATGTAAGATCCATTGCTTTTGAGGACTTCAATTTTCTTTTCCTTTCCTAGTTCATTTGTTACAGTAATGTCTGTATTCATTTTTTGTAGAACCACAAAACTCTCAAATTGTTTAAGAGGTAGTTTTGTTTAAAAAAAGCACTAATTAAATTTAACTACAGCACTGCAACTTAATTTCTCATTTGAAACATCAAAATTTTACCAGTACAAGAAGTTGGAAACAATTGTGTTGTCTAATTATACTATAAACTCCTCATCCCTTAATCATTTTAAGTGATTAAATCATTTGTGGACCAGTGTACTAACTTATAAGCAAAGTAAACACCCAATGATGGACCAGTCTGAGAATCCTCATTATAAAGCCAGTAGAAGTTCTCAGGATTTTTGTTTAGTGACTAGCACACTATCTTTAGTGTATTTCTAATCCAAATAACATAATGACTTTGTTCTAAAACAGAAAAAAATAATTACGTTTTTTATTTTGTTTTCCCTATGAGAAGGACTTCCTTTAGAATTGTCTTCCAAGCACTTAGTAAATGCAACAAGCCTGCCATTGGCTTCTTCAAAGGAAATTCTCACGAAGAAGTCAGAAATATTATTTCTAATACCAATGTCGGTAATTATTTTTTCAAATATTGAATTTGCATGAGGATCAAGGCCAGTTTCAAAAATCAGAATTATATACTGTTCTTCTTGACCTAAAACAAAGCAGAGAATAAATTATTCATTTAGTAACAAAATGAAATGTCACATTTATAAACAAATTTCAAAGAACCATGCGCCAACACATGTATGCTTTCATCTGACAATACACACTTACTCAGACTGATGGAGTAACTACCAATCCCTTCTACCTACATTTGCAAAAAGTGTACATTCAACTTCTGCCTTTAGGAATATGAAGCATTATACCTTGTACATAAAGCACATACTAAATGCAAAGCCAAAATATTTAGAACTAAGACCTTCTCTGCTTACTGCCAATAAGACTTTGTTTACAATACTTCTTTTTCTTATTACAGTTCCTATGCTGCCATTCCAATACAGTTGCAGAAATTACATATCCAGCAGAATTTCCTGCCTATACAGGGAAACCTCATGCACTAACTTCTCCTAGGTCAACTCTGTAAGAAGTCTAGAGGAGGTCTCTCAAAAATCAACAGATATATTAATCTATGGAAATGTATTAGGAAAAGAAGTATTTTAAGAATGTAGGTGGGCTTTTGTGGCCTCTGATTATTGTAAGAATGGTTTGCAAAAAGACAGAGGCTGAGCATGAAACACATGTAACAGAATAGAAATGGAGTCATTTCAGAGGTATTTTTAAATATTAAATATTTACCCATCTACTTAGACCCCTATACAGTATTTTATTTTAGAAAATGTTTTTCCTGTTTTTCTCCTGCTTTCATATAGATGGAACTGCAAAAGAGGAATGGGGAGAGAGAATGACAGACAGAACCAAAATGACATATACTGAATTAAAGGAGAAACAGCATACGAGACCCCGTGATTCAGGGGGGTAGATTCATGGTCCTACCTGATTCAGAAGGCCATGCTGTAACACAGTACTGCTTTTGAAAATTTTACACATGAAGGTTATTACAGCATGAAAGCCCAGAAGTCCTCAGTCTTTTAGTTAAATAGACATAACAATCATACTTACAAGGGTACCCAACACTGACATCTACGTCAGATCTTTCAGACAACAGATTCTCAGAAATAGTGACAGGTTGAAAAAAAATTTACTTTAACATGCAAGTGGGATACAGAACTTAAAACCACTGCTTAGAAAAATAAATTGAGAAGAAAACAAAACAAAACAAATAAAAAGGTGTATTTTTGAGAGGGTCTTTCAAGACTTAGATGGAAAAATAAGCATAGTACTTTTTTCGATAGTGGATACAGAACTGTACACTGAACATTATTAGCACAAAGTTCTAATAAAATTACACTTTCTTATTCTAGACACATATGATTTGAGTACATAAAACGTACAAAAGCCTGGGGTGGTGATTTCACAAAAGAAACACTTATTTTTCTTTGATCAGATTTTGGTTACCATAGCAACAGAAGTCTCTTAAGGTTCTTTGATTCACTGGCAACCAGTTTTCCGTTTTAAAAAGTATGAATCTTAACAAGGGAAGTAATTTAAAATGTCCCTTTGATCAAAATCTTCAACCCCTGCCACAGAAGAAGGAATCTCATCACCTACAAGAGAATAACCCTGCTTTCATGCCCTATAAGGTAAATGAACCAAAACCCCCTACCCCAGGTGAATATTATGGGAACAAAACACCATCCCACTCTCTCTCATGCTCTTTTGGTACAGTGGCTTAGCTTCAACAGGCTAGCCTGGCCTACACCTTGACTAGAAGTTGGGGAACATGAGTTGGATCAATCAGCTATTGTATAAATACTACCTCCTCACATCATCAGAAAAATAAAAAAGGTAGCAAGCCCCTAAGAGGAATGACTTAGGCACCCAGGTATAAGACTAACATTCAGGCTGCAGATTCCAGTCTCATGTAGCAGGCTAACTCAGAGCTGCAGGGACCTGTTCTGTAAGAGAAGAGTTTCAGACATACATGCAACCCTTTCCTATTCTTAACTAAGCATGCTACCTAGTGTGAAAATAGTTCTTTAGCAGTCTACCTCCGAATTCACCGTGTACAGAATTAGATGTCTAACTGGGTTTTGGGAACTAGGCACCTACACAATGTTGCTTACACAGCTATGGATTCAGGCTTCAAGTAATTACATTGCTTGGAAAGTAAATAGCAACTGTGTTATAAGGCATTCATAAATATCAAGGACTATAAAGGATTTGGGTGCAAAAACTAGCTCAGAGCCATAGTCTCAGAGGAAAAAAGGCTTGCAATGGTAGAGGGAGAAAGGCTGAGAGATGTGGAAAGGGAAGGATTTCTTCCCCAGGACCCTCAGGAAGCTTCTCCTTTGTTCACTTGTGAACACCTGTGTTTGCCTACTGTCAAAATACCTGCTACCAGGATTGTTTCTGGCATCCCCTTAAATGCTCTCTAACTACTTCTGTAGCTGTAAGGAGTGTTACAATTCCTACTTTTATAAAGGTGGATGAGGCTATTCTAGCTGTATTCTGTCTTGGAAACAGACAATAATGAGATTGTTGAAGGCATTCTTCCTCTGTTTGAATGTATCATGCATGTATTAAGCTGAGTGCAAGTATAAATAACCACAAAAATTAACCTAAAGAAAAGGCTATTTAAGGGGAAAAGGGCTGTAAGCTAATTAAAAAATTGAGTGTATATTAATATGCTAGACCTTTGAGGAAAACGATGTTGAAATTAATTTAAAGATACATGAAAACAATCCACGTATTTTCCAAGCAGGTATTTGTCTACATGAGAGTATCACTACAATCATATTGGGAAAAAAATACACAAACCCACACAAGTTTCTATTCAAACTGAGGCCTGTAAGCAGAAGAGAACATAAAGCAGAGGTAAGTATACCAAAAGCAGTCAAAAAATATGGAGGCCCATATAAAAAAGTTACAGTAATACAAATACATGTCCATATAAAAAAGAGAAATAGCTGATTAGAATTGATTTACTTACTGTCTCCTTTACATTCGTACCAGACATTATCTTTACTCATTTTCAGCTGGTCTCTTAGGCTACTACAGGTTGATGGTACTGTTTGTAGAAAAACTACTGGCAATTTTCTTACACTACACCATTCACATTTGGTAAGTTCTGAAGTTTTCAGGTTGATCTCTCGAGTATCACTGTCCGATTCTAGAATAAAATAATGAAAAATATATCAAAACCTAGTCAAAATATATAGATTTTGTTTATAATCCCCCCCTGGATTTTAACAAGAATTCAGAGCATGATCATTGACTTTCAAATGAAGTTTTAATTTCTTCTCACCCACTTTAATTTAGTCCTTATTCCACAGAAAAACAGTATCTCCAGTATCGTTTAAATTTGCAAATATTGCTATGACACATTTTATGACAGGTTTGTAAAGTTGCTTCAAAGATTTATCTTTGTACAATATCCTTATGAAAAACAAATTTAAATGAAAAGAATAAAATACATGCAGAGAAATAACCTGATTGCCCATGAAAATAAAGTCCTGCTCTCAACTTATTACTAAAAAAAGGGAAATGCAGCAATGTAGTAAGTTTTTAACACATCTGATACTGCAAATGCCAATACTGAGTATTTTATGGTGGTTTTTTTTTTTTTGAATTATAAAAATTGAAGGAAAAATACAGGAAGTCAGAATTCCTTCAACTTTTTTTCTTCACCAAATTCTAAGCCAGTATTTTTTTCTAGATCAGAAAAACGGTTAACGGGAATCACTTGAAGTTTTAGTTTGTGGCAGCTTCCACCATTCTATCACATGGTTAATGGCAAGCTCTACCTGAGTAAATATATCCCCTTACAGAGGGAACAAAACCTAGGCAGGATGGAAGGAAAAATGGAACCTACATAAATTCCTTCTAATAGACAATCAGTGCAATGAAGTCCCTCTCCTCTTCCTTCCCAAATAAAAAGGGAAGAGACACAGCAGGGTAAACTAAGACCTTTCTTAATTTCTTGTATTTTATGACCCAATAGATAGTGAGTAAAAAATAGTTAAATGGTCACAACCTAAAAGGCTTAATTTGCATCACCCTGAACAAGCTGCATAAAACCAGATTCCTCTTTTTGTTTTTTATTTTGTTAAAGACGTTGTTGTGGTTTAACCCGGCCGGCAGCTAAACACCACACAGCCGTTCGCTCACCCTCCCCCCTCCCTCTCTGGGATGGGGGAGAGAAACGGGAAAGTGAAGCTTGTGGGTTGAGATAAAGACAGTTTATTTAAGAGAGAAAATAATAATAATAATAATAATAATAATAATAATAATAATAATAATATGTACAAACAAGTGATGCACAATGCAATTGCTCACCACCTGCTGACTGATGCCCAGCCCAAGCCCGAGCAGCCCGCCCCCCACCCTGGCTAGCCACCCCTATATATTGTTCAGCATGACATCAGATGGTATAGAATACCCCTTCGGCCAGTTTGGGTCAGCTGTCCTGGATCTGTCCCCTCCCAGCTCTTGCTGCCCCCCCAGTCTGCCCGCTGGCAGGACAGAGCGAGGAGCTGAAAAGTCCTTGGCTTAGTGTAAGCATTGCTCTGCAGCAATTAAAACACCAGCATGTTATCAGCACTCTTCTCATCCCAATCCAAAACATAGTACCTCACCAGCCATTAGGAGGAAAAATAACTCTGTCCCAACTGAAACCAGGACAGACGTGTAATTGCTTTCTACCTTACCATTATTAACAGCTCTTACTAATTATTAGTGCTGGGCATCCTAACTCTTTCCTTAACCTTATTTAGGCATTTGAGCATCCAATGTCCAGCAACAGCCCTCTACATTCTCCCTTCATGCTGGCAACTGAATTCACACTGTCGTACCAGCTAGAAAGGTAATCTGCAGCTCAGACAAAGCAAACATTACCCACACCAAAGTATTCAGTGAGGACTGGAAGCGGTGGCCCCTACAGCTACTGCTGAGCAGAGCAGCTCTCCTTTACTTCTAAACCTTCCCCTACCCCACTAGCTGGAGAAGCAGCACCCCAGCTCTGCGTCAGACTGCAGCAACCACATTTCACTCAAGATGACTGGATTACTTATCCACTACCTCTCTGGGCAACCTGTGTTCAGAGTGACTGGCTCAGTCACTCTCACAGAACAGAAGTGCTGCCTGACCCTCTCGTGTTTCAGTGTGTGCCCACTGCCTCTTGTCCTGGCACTGGGCACCACTGAAAAGAGCCTGGCTCCAGTCTCTCTGCATCCTCTCTCAAGCCTTCTCACGTGGCAGATGTTCCAGTCTTTTTATCATGGTGGTGGCCCTACGTTGGACTCCCTTAAGTCTGTCCGTGTCTCTTTTGTTCTGAGGAGCCCAGAACTAGACACACCACTCCAGGTGGTACCTTACCAGTGCTGAGCAGAGGGGAAGGATCACCTCTTGACTGTCTGGCAATACTTTGCTTAATGCAGCCCAGGATGCCATTAGCTTTCTTTGCTGCAAAGGCACATTGCTGTCTTATGGTCAACTTGGTGTCCACCAGGACACCCAGGTCTATTTCTGCCATGCTGCTTTCCAGCTGGGTGGCCCCCAGCATGAACTGGTACCTGGGGCTGTTGCTCCCCATGTGCCAGTCTTTACATCTCTCCTTGTTGAACTTGGTGAGGTTCCTATCAGCCTATTTTTCCAGCTTGCTGAGCCCCCCTGGATAAATGACTGTAAGGAATTCTCTTCTTTCTCTTTTTAACAAACAACAAAGTAACTTTTTAAGATTGGGTCTGTAATACCTCTTCCTCTGTAGTAATATTTCAGTTTTCTCTTTCCTCAACACACACACATTCCTTAATTAAGTTAATTTCACTTCCAACTTGCTTCAGTAGCCCACGGTAATAACAATTCTAACTTAAAACTGAATTCACACTATTTAACCAAGGCACACTTCTAACCATGTCCAGATAGAAGGCCCTTGCCAAAACATGGCCTGTTCAGTCTTTAGAGAAATCTCTGTATCCTTCCAACTGTGTTTGCATTGCAGTTAAGAAGACTGAATTGCAACTCTTTCATGTAAAAGGGAGACTTACTTACTATTCAGATAAAAATTTAAATTATATCCATTCTTTTACCTTAATATAAGGTATTATATTATATTTAATTATTATAGGTATATAAGGTATTATATTATTTAATTATAATATATAATTATATTATCTTATAACACATTTCACCATAAACAATTCAAACTGTGTACTATGTTTTCCTGTAACACCGATACGTGACAGACAACAGTACTTATCACTAAAGACAATGTGAAAAATTATTTTACTCTTTAAAAATAGAAAGCTGCTTCCTTGAAATGCCAACTGGGAATTGCAGAAAACTGACAAAGGATGTAGAGAGCATTTCGAGAATTTGACGTGTTTATACACACAAAAATCAAACTCAGGGCAGGACACTACTGCTGTTCGTACAGCTGTTCAAAACATTTGCCTCTCCCTGAAAAAGCATGACCAACATAATCAATCTCAAAAAAAAACCAAAATATTTGGTGTCTTTTTTATTTCAAGACCCCAAGTTGTATCAGAACAAATCATGGTATGATTACTTTAACAGAAATGGAGCAGGGAATACACCCATTCTCCTACAGATGAAAAACAAAACAAAACAAAAGATGGAAGTGTTAAATGTTCCAATTAACCCAGCATTTAAGGAGTCTCCATTTTTATGCTATTGAATGATCAAGTCACACTGAAATAACTTCACATGCAGATGCCCGATAGACACATTCCACCAATTTTATTAAGTTTGAGTGACGTTAATACAGTTAATGCATGAAAAAACAGTAGTAACTATACATCTATATCTTAGATGCAACAATCACCTGACTGAGAAAAGTCTACACTTATTTTTACAGGTTGTGAAAGGCAGTTTTTAGCATATGATAGTAATTACAAAAACTAATGGCTATCTTTTACAAATAACAAAAGGCAAACTGAGCTAGGACCGCATTTTTAAACAAAGGAAACAGAGAAATAATTGTAAGCTCACCGTTTCCTAAACAATGCCACTGTATTTCTTTCAGTAGCATGAAATATACAACCTATACACTAGAGAAAAAAGTTTAAAGGGAGATACACACAAGATAGGTGTAAGACACCTGTGTAGTTTTCACTCCCTATTTATGCATTTGAAACAGAAGAACTCAAAGTAATAAAAAGGTAACATGCTTCACAGGAGGTTTTTCTTGCCTGTGGTTTTTATTAACCATTTTAATGAAGATCTCTGCCAATCACCACAGCTCTTCAAATAAGTTGAGGGGGGAAAAACTAATAAGCCCATTTGCATGCTTGCCACAAATTACTAATTCCCATCTGTGGATTTTCTTTTTGTCAGTAGATAGAAGAGATAATGCAAAATTGTTTTGGCTTTTATTCACCAGGCAGCTCAGCTCAGATTTATATTCCAATTATTTTTTTTTTCTGATGACTACCAGCACCGAATATAATTTATTAAACACAAAGAAAAACCAGCATTGACATTTCATTATGATTCACCTGTTAATTTCTCCTGGTAAAGTCACTTTGTTAAAAAAATATGTATTCAGCATTAACATAAAATGAAACAAGTACTCACCTTCTTGACTTTCTAGGCGTATTTTGATATAATCCAGGCAAAACTGTAGAAGACAATGCAAAAATAAGATTTCAATTCTTCTCCATAAGTAAACTGACTCAATGCCTTTTAACAATGTAATACTTGGTTAATTATGATTTTAAAATAAAAAAGTAAAATGTAATTAAAAAATTAGCACAAGTCAAGGAAGCAAATATATTCTTTACTTTTTGATGTCTCTTTCAGTCACAGTGACTGCTGACATTTAAGATGTCTCTGAAGTACTCTGTTTCCAAAAAGGTTTAAAAACGCCACTAAATATTGCAGAATAAAATCTTCAGAAGAGAATTTTGAAGAACAAAAAAAAATAGTTCAACAGAAGCAAAATTATGCACATACAGAAAAAGATATGATTCCTCCCACATCTATACAAATATTTTTTTTTTGTAAGTATTGCATTCAATTTTCTTGCACTAATCCATAATTCACCCCATCAACCCCATCCCAAAATAAACAAATAAAAGGAAAGCATTTTGCAAACATGACGTTTCTATTTAACACCAGAACTGAACTGTATGCAACAGCATAGTTCTCATGTCTTTGTGAATCACAGCCTCTGAAATTAGGGACAAACTTGCCATTTCACAGGTAAAGGCAAATACTACATTGTTCACGTTTGAAAATAACAATCAAAAACAGAAAGTTTTTTTTTTTTTTTTTCAAATAACAAGATTACTTACAATTACAGGTTCCACTACCATTCTTCGTAGGGTTCCTATTCGTATACTTCGACAATTCAGAATGACACTTTCACAGGGACTTTGGTAAGTTAGAGGTACAGTCTCAGTTACAATTTCTTGAGAAATAAGTTTACGACGTTTTATTGGAGTGTTAGACACAATGTTGCCAAACTGAAAAGTAATTTTCAAGGTTTCAGAATTTTTCACTAAGATTTATTGCTTAAACAGGCTGTTAAAAAACACAGACTAATTTTTTGGCTACTTTTTTGTTAATCAACAGGACGACGTATTGTAATATCCACCTCAACAATATACAAAAGGTTGAAAACTCCTATAAGACTATTGGCCTGATGTTAATATTGTGAGAGTTAAGAAAAAAAACGTTAGTTTACACTTGTAGACATTTTGTTAACATTTCAAAGTCATGAATACTTGCCAAAAAACAATTTAGTTACTAGTACTGAAACAATGTACAGCCCAGAAAAATTAGTGTTTTTTTTTTTTTTAATGTACTACTTTTATTTATATAAAAACATAAATGCTATACAAGCATCCCAAATGTTGGGAGTTTTATTCCTCCCCCCAGGTTTTTAAATTAGCACAGGCTTTTGGTGACTAAAAATACTGATATATTACTGAAGTACAGTGCAATAAAATATTAGGAATAGACTCTTCAAGAAATATAAATAAATAAGCACAATCAAAAAATCCATAAATGAACTCTACAGAACTGTTAAGATGTTTTTAGGACAGAATCCAGGATCTGAAGACTAACATTGAGGAAAAGGCCATGTGGAGTTTGGCTCTAGCTCAAGAAAATCTCCGGACGCTGACTGAAGCTTTAATCTCAATTAAGCCTCCTGTCTACCAACAGAACAATCTTAAGAAAAAACTATTTAAAAGAAAGCAAGCTGGCTGAGAGCCACAAGAAGAATATGCATTTATCTACTGCATTGCTTAAATTGCTCTATGCTTTTGAAGGATTTTCTGTTTTAGTTTTGTTCTTGGGTATTTATTTCCTCATTTCATAAAACTGTCCATTCTTTTAAGTTACAAAATACAATTCAACTCCTACAGAAAAGGATTTTAAGGGACTCAGTATTTGTACTACAATTAAATCTGGAGAATTATTTCAGCATCCCTAGTCACTAGCCTATCTTGGTCATAATTCATAATATTCTTTTGGATACTTCACTTAAATACAGGGGAGAAAACAAGAGGGAAGAGGATCTAGATCCCTGCAATTAAAATATTTCCCTAGGACTTTTACTGAATATAGCTGTCCCTTTGTCTGCTGGATTACCTAAACATTATTAAAAACTCAAAACAAAAGCAAATCACAGACAAGCAGTAACACAAAAAATCTTGAAGTGGCACTATATTCAAGTAACCTGAGAATGAAGAATGAATTAATATCTACAGAGAAAAAAACAAACAAACAAACTACCCTAAAGCTTTTTTTTTTTTTTTTTTTTTTTACAATTCTTGGTAGTTTTTTTATTTTTTTTTGAATCAAGGTGAAGTTTATGTTAAGCTTCACACAAAACATTTGTATACTCATTTTCAAAATAAATCTATTTTCTACTTTTTTCTCAAGCATGCAGTGTATTTCCCGTGTTACACTTGGTTGTTTAAGGGGAATGAACAAGAACATATGCATATAAAAGGAGACACTTTTTTTTCCACAACGTATACTTTCCCTTAATCCAGCAAATAATGCCACAATAAGCAAAATTCAAGACTATTTATTACCCAAGCTTTTAGCCCCACAGCTTTATAGTAGGCTGAGAGACTCATAGGTACACTGATGACAATCCATACATCACATTATACACACACCATTTCATTAATTATGGTACTAGAATGTTGGCTTTTTAATCTCAACCTAGCATGAAGGTTTTGACATCCTTTAGTGTTCTAGCTCAGAAAAAAAAAATCAATTTGAGACTGTGGAAATCTAATCAAATACCCTTGTTGGACCAAATGCACAAGAGTGGAACTGGACAAGTGACCCAAGAATCATTTTAATCAGTAGTATTAATTCAACAATTGTCACAGGGCATTTGTTCTTCCTGTTGGTTCACTATTGAGGTAGTTGAATTTTTAACATACCGTGAAAGCTATCCCCTTTGACAGCACTTAAGGAGTCTGTTCATGGTGCATTTTTTTGTCTTTGTTTATCCAATTCTTGCAGTGGTGCTCAACTAAAAAACAAAAGCCCCACCATGAAATCCTTCAAATAAGTGCTATTAACTGGGACAGTTGTCAAAGTATTTCAATTGTAAAGGGCCACTGTTGTTTCCAATGCTTCACCTTTTCACCTTTAACTTCCTATGTCCAAAGTCTCACCAAAAAACAGCTAGTACTGATGTTTTTCTGCAAACTACTATGGCCCTTCAGTTTCATAGAGGTACCCAATACAGACTCAAAGAGCATGCATTCAACACAGAAACATCTAAGCATAATTCATCTATTGTGAATTCTTGGAAATTTTAACAAATTTTCGTATGTTTCCAGTATTATATAAGCAGAGATACTACTTGACCTGATAAATAAGCAATCATATAGAGCCTGTTTACAACAATGCAAGACAAACCTTTACATTTCCCATTTATGATTTGATTTTTGTTTTCTTTAAACAAAGTATGAAATAGTACCTGATCTTTCATTCTTGCTTTTCTTGGTAGTGTGACTGCAATTTCTGTTTCTGTTGTAATGCTACCTATTCTCTGTTCTATTCCACAACTGTTTTCCTTTAATGCTGCTTCCACCTTCCCTGTAGAAGGAGCTGGGGAGGAGCGGGCTGAATCTGCAGGACGAGGTGAAATGCTTTCCATTCTCCTAGTGCTGCCACTATCCTCCTCCTCATCATCATCACTAGACAAAACAACTAAACAGAAAATATTAAATTCTCAACCACTACGTTTTTCTTAACAGGAACTTCTTTGCAAGCAATAGCTTAAAAGTAATTTATGTAATAGTCCTGCAGTATCAAAAACAGTCCACATTTATCATTATATTATACTTTTATTAATATTTGTTTGGAATCTGTTCACAGGTGCTCTCTCCCTCACTTTTTATTTCCCATAACTAGCTGTACGAGAAATATGTATCATCAGTTTCCCTCCAGACACAGAAATGAAGTCATCCATGCCCTATTTCAAAAAAAAAAAAAAAAAAAAAAAAAAAAAAAAACTGACAGTGAACAATACAGCTTAAGTCTAACTTAAGCCCCTCTTTGCTGAAGAGCTTATTTTTTAAAAGGTTATGTAACACAGATAGTGTAAAGAAAAACTGACCAGAGAAGTTACAACTTAAGTTGTTCAAATCAGTAAAATACAATATGGTCTAATAAACTAAGCACAGAACTAGAATCATAATTTCAAAATTCCAGTTCCTGTCTGCTTATCAATTAATGTGAGTACATGCAGATATTAACAAATATTACCATTTTATACAGAACGAAGTTTCAGTAAATGAGAAAACCTGGACAGTGTTCAGATCTATAGCTAAGGAGAAATGAGAAGGAATGAGTAAAAATAGAAAAAAAATGTAAAAAATACGTTAAAGACTGTTTTCTTCATGGGAATGGATGACAACTCTGCTAAGAATACTTTTAAAAGAAGTGTAAAGTTTAAGTCTTAAAAAAATAATAATTTTTTGTTTTACCCAGTGTTCACCTTTCTCAAAGAGTACCTCAGTATGTGACAAAAGACATTAAAAAACTATGTTATGTCCCCACCCCAAAAACATATCCACAAAATAATTCCAGGCAAAGTCAATAACATAAGCTTGCGCGGAAGGCTTCTTCATTACAGGATGTTCTGCATTTTCATTTTACGGCTATACTCATGGAATGATACTTACTTGGATCATTTAGTTCAGATGGTCTTGTACTCCTCTGTCTTAAGCTTCCTGTAATTTTAGTATTTTTTGTCCCAGTTATAAGACCAACTTTTCCATTCTGTCGTAACATAGAATGTCCTACAACTTCATTACCCAGTAGAATATCCGCTGGACCTTTCCCGACAGCAGAACTATAAAACTTCTTTGTGTTGAACCCTGTACCTGAAGATTTTTGCCCCGTTGAATTCTGGTGTATTGAAGAACGTGGTAAAGGTCCCATAGATTCACCTAATGTTGCAGTTTGTCTGGAGACTCTTTGCAAATCCTTAAGAGAAACGTTTTCACAATGTCTGCATTTGGTCTGGTTTTCATTTGCCCGCCCACAATTTGGGCAATCAGTAGAATAATCAATTGGTTCCAAAAGCTAGAAAGGAAGGAGCAAGGAAAAACAAACAAACCCTGATCAGTAACTAAGAACAACAAAGATATTTCCAAAGTTTGCATTTAATTTCTGTTCAGAATGAAAATTTACAATAGTATATTAGCAATTATAGTAAACACTCAAAGCAAACATTAAAATTCAGTTAGATTTTTTCATGTAGAAATTTGGCAATGTGGCAATTTTTAAGAAGTTAATGTTCAGCAATTCAGACTTCATCTTTTTTCTTTCTATATTAAAAGGTTGCACACTGCTCATATGTATCAGTATCATAGTTCATATGTAACACCATCAGCAAGAAGGTCCAGTTACATCATTTCCGTAAAAATAGTTACATTGGACAAAAATAAAGTAACCTGAGGATCAACAGAGCAATGCTAAGAACTAGAAGCAGTCTCCTCAATCATTAAGTTCATTTGTCCTCCCAGGACATCTTCTTATGGCCTGGCAAACCACGCAGAAAATCACTCCTCTAAAAAACTTAAAGAAAATGAAATACATTGATCTACAGTCCAGTATCACAGAAGAGAAAACAGGACTTGAGAAAAAGGTGTTTTCCAGACTTTCTGGAGGAAACGGGCTACAAAAAAGGAGACTGTATCCTTACTGCAAAGAGATAGGTTTTGTTTCTCTCACATCTACTACAGCCTACTTAATTACAAGTAATGAAGAATATTAAAGAGCGCAGAACTTGGACTTCCAAGTCTAGATGTATTTGATAGTAACATGTAAGCTACTGAATATGTACTGAACTGAATATGGGACACCTCTAGAATTGAAATTTAATGTACCTTACTGTCTCCTCTAGCACTGAGATCAAATGACACTTTCAAAGGTTCACTTTACTGTGAACTATGGAAGATGCTAACCTTCTAAAAGCCACAACAAAATTCTGAACCTGTTTTCAAAACATATCTACCACAATTTGCATACCCCATCCCCAGCCATGAACAACAATAAAGAGGACTTCCTCAGGTGCAGGGTTCTCATTTTTAAAAGCAAAACAACAAAAAAAGTTATAGAAAAAGAACATACTATTTTTCACAGCATTTCTGCAACTTAACAAAGCTACACATACCATAGCAAAACAGATGCAAAAAAAAGAAAAGTATAAAAAGCCTACCAGACCATTAAATCTCAGTATTGGCATAACATAGCAAGTGATAGCTGTGTCTCAGTGCTGAGTTACAGAATGCACCTTTTACAGAGATACAGCTGATCACATGGAAGAATTTCAATCAGATGTGAAAATATTCAATAGCCTATCATACCTGAAAGATCTTAAGTACAAAATAACTGCAGCCCTCCACCTCAACCACAAACCAAGAATTGAAAATTCCCTTCCATGGTTTGAGAGCAGGCATTCTGACGGTAGGGGTAGTTGTGTTTAATTTTGAAGGACATATTCTTTTTTATTATTTAAGCTGGACTTTGAATAACTACTTAAGTAGGTGAGTTATACCTAATGTATCTTATATCTGCTTCATGACTTGAATAACATATCATATGCAAAATTCAAATATTCTGTTTCTCTGCCCTATACGTTTTAGCATCCAAAGCTTTTGTTTTTCACTAAGTACATATGAAACACAATCCTCCCTCCCATAACACTTCTGTAAATTTTTAACAATTAAGAAATACAACCTGTTACAGTACAGGAAGATGAATACCATTTGTACTTTGCCTGATAAGCAGCTGGTTGTCTGCAATTCCTCTGGCATGAAACTGTAACTAACACATTTGAATTGTTCAAAGGTTCCATAAACATCTATATGGATCATCTACATACTGCAGCAGTGCACACATCACTAAAAAGCATATGGTTCACAGCAAATGCATAAAACATTGTTAAAGGATTAAATTCATTTTAGGCAAAAGATTATACTCTTAACCTGTTTAAAAAGAAATAAACATAATGAACAGTTCTGCTAATAAAATCAGTTGCAGCATGATTTCTTCTGTCTTTTCATATCAATCGACAAATTTGTAATTTATAGCAATATAATTATCCCCTTAATATGTCCATTACCATACTTTCTCCCCTTTAATAAGCTATTAAGCTGCTGAAAAGCTATGTTTCTACTTAAAACACAAGGCTCAGATTAACACAATAGGTCCTACATCCAGAAAGTGTATCCGCAAACTGCAGTCTTACAGAATCATAACTATCCTACGGGACAGGAGTAAAAGTTCATCCAGCCCTGTGCTGTACTTTTAACAATGGCCCATTAGGAGCACAGGGAACAAAGTAAGGACATATTCCCCTAACTTTATGTAATCAGCAATTAGGCATTTATCAGAGGTAACTGTTTGACAATATTTGTGAGGCTGTATCATCGTTCATCCCTTTTTGCAATCTCCTAATACACTCTGATTAGTAACGTATGTTTTTTTCTCATTCTTAAGCTTACTGCTTGAACATTTTACTACAAGCACTCATGGGAGAAAGTACCAGATGTAATTATTAAATTTTGTTTACAAGTAAAACCTGCCCTGTGGTTTTGGAAATAAAATCAAGATCTTGAAACCATGTAATCAAGTCTGACCCTTGACAGAGATAGAGAACAGTTTCTTGCAGCAGCATGGTCAGCTACACATGGTCTGGACACCAACCTTATTTATATAAGTACTGAAAATTATGCATTTTTATATTAAGTAAATTCCATCGAAGTGTGAAATATTATTCCTCTACTTCATAGATAGCAATCCAAAGGTTTGCTGGTTTATTCCACTAAGCATGGATCAGATTCCCCAATCAATTTAAACACAGACTTTTGCTTTTCAGTGCACCATCTGTTTGTTCAATTCATAAAATAAGTATTTCACAGTTGTCATCAGTATCAACACTTAAATATCTGCACTAGTTGAAATATTTACATTCTGCTCCCAACTAGAAGGATTTTTAGAACAGTTAAACTTTTTTTAAAGCAAACAAAAACCAACAAAAACATAACCCACCTTTAACTGGGTTAAGCTTTTTTTTGTAGAAGAAGATAGGGACAAGTCAGACTGATATGAATTGCAGTGACGTTTCTGTTGCACCTTTCTTTTAATTTCAGATTCTGATTCCGATTCTGACTCTTCTGTGTTTTCCATTATACTGTCTAGGAGGAAAAAAACACAAATGTTAACAAGAAATGTCTGCTCAGATGCAATTATGGTCAATTTACTTCTTCACAAACATTAATCTGAACTAAATATTAACTTTGTTTTTTAAAGCATGTAACGAACTATACCATTTCATTCATTCAAAGAACTGTCTTATGACTTATTGTATAAATAAAAAATCTAAAATAGTATTTTAAATTTTGTTTGATTACTACTGTTTTTGCATCTTTTGGTTACAATTTCTAGCTTCATATCTTCAGAGGAGACTTTGGCCTTGCAGAGTCACAAGGCCAAAGTCTCTCTTTGGCCTCAGGGGAGGTTTTACTACAACTAGAAGGAAGCCTTTGCTACTGAAAGGAAGTGAGGATCTGCTAGATGCTGCTGCTGGTAATTTTCACAAGAAGATTGCTGGTGAACGCATTTAGAACAATTGAAAATATTTTGCATAATTTAGCATTTATTCCTTCAGTGCAAAAACTCAGCAGTACACTGAACTACACCACCATAACTTGTTTTATATTGGGGTGTTAATTTAAATACCAGAAGAGCACAGGAACAAAGAAACACACAAACTATTTAAACTAACCATGTACAGAGTGAGATCTTCTTCCAAAAGGGGCTTTTCAGTATGTTGTACAACAGTACCTTATATTTCAGTTTAATGTAAAAATGCCAATTAGTCTCACTAGTTTAATTACAGTCTCCATCCTGGAACTTTTTTTGAAGGCTACTGTTTTAACATATATGTACACTTTTTCACTATATAGTCTTGCTAGTTCACCGACTACCTGTATCAGTACTGACAAATCTGAAATGAACATCATTAGTTCTGGACCCAACAATTTTATTACTCTAAATTTTCCCAGATCCACTTGTATTTAAAATAACTGACACCTAATTTAAAGTTTTTTATGGCATTAGTGAACAGGTTGCAAAAATCTGTCAAAAAAAAGTCTTCCTTCTTGCACAAACCTGTATAAAACTGGAATAAGGATAGATATACTAAAGGTTACTCAAAGTTTGACAACATACTTGCCCACAGCAGTGACTGAAAACAAACAAACAAACAAAACAAAACATAAAAAAACCCCTCTGCTTAAAAGAAATGAGGATTCTAAAATTCTTAGATAACTTACCCACTCCTGGAGGTCGTGGTAACCTAATGTGATCTGCTTCTACTTTCTGAAGCTGAGGGGGATATTCTTTTCTGGAAAATAAATTAGATATAATTGTTCTTTCAACTGAGACCACTATATTTTTGCCACAATTGCAAATGGAAAAAAATATCTGAACTGCATCTTAAAGTTATGACTAAATAACATCTCCTCTAACATGGTATGTGTACGCTTCAAAAAAAATATCACCAGAATGCTAATGACTGCTACAGTAAAGGTCTTAGAAGTGTTTCTGATCTAAATCCTTTTTCACAGTAATCAATAGTTTTTAAGTCTTACTTTCAGACCAAAGTCTTCAAGGACTGATGCCTGTATCTCCTCCTCCATATTCATGAAGTATAACATAGATACTTTAAAAATCCAAAAATAGAAAAAACTATTACTTTAACAATATTAGATTCCACATCTTAAACTCCACAACGTAAAAAACAGATGACAAAATGCAAAAGAGAGGAAAGACATCTGCTGTCAAAAATTGCATGGCCAAAAATTAAAAAGAACACAGGTGAAAAAAACAACTTTTATCTTTAAGAAAATAACATTATGCAGACAAATTAGTTGGTAAGAAAACTTCAGTTGGCATAATTTGCGTAACATATCACATATTTGTTCATATATTAAGCATTATAATTTTGTGTCTCCTAAAAGGTATTTCCAGTTTACACAAAAGCATGTCAAATCAAATTACTATCAAATTAAGACTCCTGATACTGCATCTCAGTTAAATGCAGTTCTCTGCTCTTACCCTGATCTGCAGCTGTAGGTTATTGTTACTGTTGGAACATGACATGACATGCACCTGAAACACAGGAGGCCTTGTCTACAACTTCAGCAGAAACTGCGTTTATTGCCAAGTTAAGTCAGTGCTCTGGGTTGCAAATGGGTCACATGCATCCCACAATGCCACCTCTGAATACAAGGACAAAAATCAGCACCGAAGGGAGCAAAGTAAACAGCTGTAGGCAGTAACATCTCAGACAAACAAAGCTAAATCTTTAGGGCCCACCTGACAATGATTCTGCTATGGCTGAAACAGATTTCAAAATGAGGAATAAATCTTTATTTGTTTCAGCAAATAATGTCCTACTGCAGCAGAGTGTCAAGCCCTTTGGATATCCTGCATTTCTAGCTAATACTTCTCAGGGTCTCCCACACTTTATTATTAACGTCTTTGGAACAAGATTATTCTACACTACCTTTTACAGTTTTACTTACCAAATCTGGCCCTCTAAATTTACTGACCCTGTACTAAACAAGAACAGGTTTTACTGTGCTGAGGAGCTGCACTATGCAGAAAAACTTGGGGAGAAAAAAAGGTTCAAAAACAAGTGTGGCTGGATTGCAGCATGAAACGTTGGGAAGTTACAGTACTTTACCATTAGTGCCCACAAGCATACTACAGATTAGCTTGATTTGTTATTGCGTCAAATGCATTTCTGAAACAATCCTGCTCCAACACAAGTTTTGAGTTTCTTTTTTTTAAAAAAAAAACATCTCCACATATAAACCGCACCACAATCAGAAACTCGATATGAGTGTTTGTTCACAAACGATTCGATTTTTTAAGTATTTTCATTAAAAGTTAAAATCGAGAAGGGATTACTTGAAAGGTAAAATTGGGGGAAATGTAAGGCAGAGTGCAAACTAAGCATCATATAACAAGACGCTGTTACTACCAAAACCAATGATAAAAATATCATACTAAAGGGTAGGAAAAAAACACACATGTATTATTACAGGAGATATGAAAAAATATGTAAGGGCTAGCATAAAGTGAGTATCTTGCTTCTCTGACAGTAAGACTTTCATTCATGCTCACAATGAACTGGTTATATCCAGCTACATGTTAGAAAAAATTAGGCACCTGAGAACACTCCCATAACCGTATGCAACTAAGCCAAAAGCTGACCAAGACTAAAGCAAGGGTGAGAGAGAATTTAGCAGTTAATATTGCAACAAATCATTAATCACTAACTTAACACCAGTAGCATTTAAATGAATATTAAATGCATTATGAATATGTTAATTTCATTATACACTGGAAGTCTGCAAACATATATTAAGGCTTTTATTTCTACTCTATTTTTAAATAATGCTTGTTCAGAGTTTTTACTCATAAATAAAACCTAGAAGACCAGATTGTCTTTCACCCCAAAAAAGCCCTCATCATGCTGCCAGTCTCAAGCTTTCTCCGTAACAAAGTGCTCAGCCTCAAGCAAGGTTTTACTTGTATTATTTTGTTGAGCTTCATAAATTCCTGTAACTCAGACATTTGCTAACAGGATGTACATCTCTCAGTTAATCTTCTTAGCAAGAATCAGCTGGGATGTTAAACTGGAGTTCTTATGTCTGATGATTTAATCATCATTAGAATCATAGGCTTCGGTTGGAAGGGCCTTTAAAACAATCTGTTCCAATCCCCCACCATGGGCAGGGACACCTCCCACCAGACCAGGTTGCCCAAAGGCCCATCCAGCCTGGCCTTGAACACCTCCAGGGATGGGGCAACCACAGCTTCTCTGGGGAACCTGTGCTGGTACCTCACCACCCCTCTCTAGGTGGGGTCCCACAGGGGCAGAGCAGAGGGGGACAATCACCTCCCTTGATCTGCTGGCCACGCTTCCAGGCTGCAAGTGCACACTGCCAGCTCGCATCCAATGTTTCATCCACCAGCATACCTAAGTCCTTCCCTTCAGGGCCTCTCTCCATCCATTCCTCACCCAGTCTGTAATCATACTGGGGGACTGCACCAACCCAGGGGCAGGACCTTGCACTTGACCTTGCTGAACTTCATGAGGCTTACAAAAGCCCACCTCCCAAGCCTCCCCCATGGTCCTTCTGGATGGCATCCCTTCCCTCAAGCATATCAACTGCACCCACCCACTTGGTGTTATCTGCAAACTTGCTACGGGTTCACTTGATCCCACTGTGTCACGGAAGATACTGAATAGTGCCAGCCCCAGCATGAACCCTTGAGGGATGCCACTTGCTAGTGGTTTACACTTGGACATTGTGTTGTTGACTAACTCTCTGGACGTGGCCAACCAGACAACTCTTTGTCCCTCTAACAGTCCACCCTCTGGACCAACATCCCTCTAATGCAGTGGCAAGAATGTTGTAGGAGACAATATCAAAGAGAACATCAGCAGCTTTTCCCTTGTCCACTGATGCTGCAGTTGTTCCGTTGCATAAGGCCACTGGATTAGTCAGGCAATTTGCCCATGGTGAAGCCCTGTTGGCTGTCTCTAATCAACTCCCTTGTCTTCTGTATGTTTCAACATGACTTCCAGAAGGATCTGTGTTCCATGATCCTACTGGGCACTGAGGTGAGCTTGACTAGGCAGTAGTTCCCAGGGTCCTCCTCACTACTCATCCATACAATTATTTACTTATACTCAGCTATGCTAATCTCCTGCCCTCCTTGTCAGATTTCTTACACACAGAAATAGAGAGCTCTTGCACTCTAAGAAAAACACCCTGCCTGCTCTGTTCTGCTCCTTTACCCCTGAGGGCAGTTTCCCAGGGAGTCCCACTCACTGACCCCTTGAACAACTAGAAGTTTGCTCTCCTAAAACTAAGGGTCTTGACTTTACTTTTTACCTGACCCATAGCCCTCAGGATCACAAATTCCACTGCAGCCCAGGCTGCCACCAATCTCGACCTCTCTAATTAGTTCATCTGTGTTGGTAAGCAACAAGTCCAGTAACACTTCCCTGGTTGGCCTATCACCTGAATTAAGAAATTATCCTTGATGTACTCCAAGAGCATCCTGGAGTGCTTACAGCTTGCTGTGCTGCTTTTCCAGCCGATACCAGAGCGACTGGCAGGATCAGAGCCTGCATGATGTTTGTTGTAGTTGAATTAAGAACACTTTATCAACAAGCTCCCCTTTGTCAGGTGGCTTGTAGTGAACACGAACCACGAGGTTTCCTTTGTTGGCTTGGCCCCTTATTTTTACCCATAAGCTCTCAACCTGTTGTTACGGCTCTGTGCAGACAATCTTTCTCCACATAGAGAACAACTCCCCTGCTCCCCTGCTCTGCTTTCCTTGTCTGTCCCTTCTGAGCAGTTTAAAGCCAATGTCTGCAGTGCTCTAAATGTGATTCATCCCACCATTGGGAAAACCAAGTTTCATTAACAGCAATTAGACCACAGCTTTCTAGGAGCAAAATGGCTTTCAGCTACTTCTATTTGTTACCTAAGCTATGTGCACTAGCACAGAGAGACTTCAGCTGGCCTATTGATTTATCCCCTCTTTAGAGGAACACACATTAATTCTCTTGAGGCATTTCAGAGGTGTTTCCCTGTTGGCTCCCAACACACACATCAACAACCCTTGGTTCTGTAATTCAAAACTCCATCCCCTTCCCCATTAAGTCCAGCTTAAAGCTCTCCTGTAAGTTTGGCCAGCTTGTTGGCAAATACCCTCTTGCCCCACTTGGTCAGAGGAATCCCATCAGCTGCTCCCAACAGACCTGGCTTCTCAAAGGTAGATCTGTGATCACAGAAGGCAAAAAGGCTGGTGACAACACCAACCAGATACAACTGTCTTTCCACAATAAAGACATAATGCAATCTATCACTTCAACATGAACAGTAAGTAGTTCTCACTCTTGAATCTCAAAAGCAACTTCAGTTCTGCAGCATCCACCTTCATGGTGGGAATGAATACTCCTACTTCTCCAATGTTTTCTAATTATTCATTAGCTTTTCCATTTTTCTTACAGTGAAGCAATATATATAAATATATTGTAATTATTATTTATGGGTAAAGATTTGGTAAGTCCATTATGCAATGCTCAGTTCTGGTCAGACCAACCATGTCTCTTCAATGCACCCTTACACAATCAGTGCATGACACCCCCAGCTCAGATGACTTAACAGACTAATAAAGAAGTCACAGAATCACATAGGTTGGAGAAGACCTTCAAGATCACCATGTCCAACCACCAGCCTGACCTACTGAGTCCCATCATTAAACCATGTGCCTTAGTGCCGCGTCCACACATCTGAGACCACCAGCCGAAGCTATCCAATTCAGACCAATTCAGCTGAGGCTATCCAAAACAGTTTAACTTGTTCCACAATTCAAGGTCAGGTTTGAAGTCACTTGTTTCCAATGCAAAGCAAAGACAATTATAAACATAATTCAACTGCAGATTTAATCTAAGAAACATGTTTTCTTGAAGATGGTAACAGTGCTCCCGTAAGAGCATAACAACTTGAAGCTCTTCCTACTAGTTTCCTTGCACTGAAAAAAAAAACACCACCACACAAAAAGGCAGAGACCACCATCACAAAACTTTGTACATGGCAAAACAAAGGTTCCCTCATCAGCATGAAATTTCTAGCTGTTTGAACAGTGTCGGATCCACTGATACTTTCTACAGTACAGTTCTTAGGATATTCAACAGTTTACTTGTATATGGATGCAGAAACAGAATGGAAAGTAATGCTTTAAAACAACATTCCACCTAGCTTTAAAAGGACTATTCTGAAAAAAAATCTAAAAGAAAAAGATTCTTATAAAAATTAAAAAAACATAACGCACTTCAAAACTAATAACTTTTTGATGTTAAATCCTATTAATAAAACTCAAACTCAATCTTGTACTTCAAAGAAAATAAAGGAGGGACCAAGCAGCTAAAAACATCAAGATGCAAGACTATCTACGTATTGTGCTTAATAAAGAAAAAATAAAATACAATATTGATTGCTGTTACTGCCATCTTACTGAAAATATTGTAAATGGTTTTGATTTTATTTTGCCTGTTAGGTTTCCTAAAATAGTTCTTACAAGATTTAGATTTTGCTTGAAGAGCAAGACTCTATGCTCAGAGCCTTAAACTGTTTTAGGCATCTCATTTAATCTCATCTGTTATAAACAGTTTTGATTATAATACCTTCTAAGCTCACACAAGAGCTGTGTTCAATGCACAGACTAGCTCTGTCAGGGTACGTCTTATTCAGCCCTTCCTCACTCTCCCCATTCCGCTTGGGGGTGTACCACAGCACACAGGTTGTTGGTTTCAAAATCATTACACAAAAACAGAAAAAGGCATCATAAAACACGAAGCACCAAGCTGCAAAGGTATGATTTACGTTTAGCATGTCTCACAGGAAAAGTGGGGTACCAAGGGCCAGGTTGGATGAGATTTTGGGCAACCTGGTCTAGTGGGAGGTGTCCCTGCCAATGGCAGGGGGGTGGAATTGGAGGATCTTTAAGGTCCCTCACACCCCATACCATTCTGTGATTCTATGAAAGAGAGAAGCAGCAGCATAGGAGTTGGATTTTTAGTATGCAGGTCAGTAGACCTATTTGGCCCAGAAAGTCAGGGGTTGCAGCTGCACTTACAATGGTAATGATTAAATCTAAATTTAGCAACTCCTGTCTATATTACTTTCCCCTGATAAGACAGCAACGAAGGAAAAACAAATGTATCTAACTGTACTGCATTAGTAAGATTTCAGTGTCCCCAGGGGAAAATTAACATCACCAGTACGCAACTCAGCCCTAGTTTTCCTATGACATAAAGTACCAAATTACAAGCATTAATAACCAAATAGTTAATTAGTAACATAAATGCAACACAAAGAACAGCAGGAAAATATGCATAAACTCAAAACCAGGGCAGCAAGAGGATGATCAAATCCCTTAATGGCTCAAACCAGCATTAGGGAAGTTCACACTACATGTTACTTCTTTACTGAGAGGGTAGCTAGATCCTCGAAGAGGCTTCTTAGAGAGGTGGTTGTCACCACCCTGTGACTCCCCATGTTTAAGAGGGATTTGGTGACACTCTTTATGATATGCTTTAACTTTAGGCAGTCTGACAGTTGGATTTGATGATCTCTGGAGGTCTCTTCCAACTGGAATTATTCTACTCTGTTGCTTATTGGAGGACCAAAGCTAATTGGTCTCTTAAAAAATAACAAAGGCCGTTAAACAGAAAGGTTTGGTTTTACTGCTAAATTTGAAATAGATCTACACAATCCTGAATTCATAAAGAACAACTCTATATTAGATTTCTGTGTTACATTGTTATTGGCTAAACATTATATACACATTTTAAACAATTCAACCCGATACCAAGCATAGCATACTGCCAAAACCACATACATAAATAGGATATTAAAAAAAATCAAATTGTCATTATCAACCAAATGTTTATACTAACCCATAAATGTAAGCTGTATCAAAAGAAAAACAAAGGTATGGTATTTCATACTGCTAGAAAAACATTAACATCAGTAAAACATGCAAAATGAGTGACAAACAAGCCTTACAGCATGTCTGTTCATGCTGTGTATTTTCTGTTAATTGCTTTAACAGAATGTAAAAAGTAATACAATAAAAACCTTTAATGCTATTCAAACCAAGCTGAGATGATACAGTAAAAGCTGTTAATACAACCAAGATATGCTTCAGAACCATTCTATTACACAAATCTCTTGCTCTCGGAAGAGTTTGGCTGAAATTTAAGAATTTACTGCTAAGTTAATTTATCTATTTGCACACTGGAGATCTCTCTATCTCGTCAGCTAGCTATATACAGACATACACAGAGTAATTTCCAGTGGAAATGTACTCAAAGTTCACATTAACGTGGCATTATTTAGAGATGGATACAGAGGTTTGTTTTATGGTCCATTTATTCTCTTTTACCAAAAACACATAACAAAACAAACAACTCCCCTTGCACACAAGCAGATACAATTGACTGGATTGATTATTCTTTAACTAGCATTGATAGAGCACTCATTCAGTTCATTTTCTTAATGCTCATTGCCATGATCATTTCATCAACAGTACGCTTACCTTTCCTTTCGGTCCAGATTGCTTAAAATATGAAAAAAGAAAAAAAAAAACATAAGATGCAAAGCCCCACATGTGTTGCACACATCACTAGATTCAGATGTTATTAGATAAAAGCTGCAACTGTTTCATTACCTCTTGCACTTACAGCACTAGCTGTCAAAAGAGCATTATTATTATTATTCATAGCATTTTTGCAACAGTAATTAGAAATACACAAACAAACTTTACTTCACAGACTGCAAAGGTCAGTGGGCTATATAAATACTACATTGCTTTGCTTCCTTCTCAGTGTGTAAAATTTGATTAATTGTCAACAAATTCTGCAAAAAAAACCAACAAAGCATTCAAGTTTGCACAGTACTCAGGATTCTGGGAAGAGAGTAAAAGGAATTCAAAACTGAATTTAACACGTCAACTTAGACTTAGGGTATGGGATGTTCAGTCAATATTGCAGGAAAGTGGTAAAAAATTGCTTACAGCTGGATCTGGCCTTTACAAACAATGAAGGCCATATTTTGGTGAGTCACACCTGAATTTATGAATGCAGTCAGATCCAAACCAGTTCAACAAGGAGCAATAGCCAGTATCTGTGTATCCCTGGTAGAGTTAATCCATATCTTGGATTAACTGTCTACAAATACGGCAGAGTCACACCTAAGAATGATAAATTTTAATGCTAAAGGATCTTAAAGATGGCAAATATCCAGAACACCCAGTCATCACCCTAAAATGCCTCGCTTGTTTTAAAATCCCGTATTCATGTAATACATTGAAAAGAATTCTCACTTTTGCATCTCAAAAGGATTTAGAGATGAGAATCCTTGATAGAGCCAGGAATTATAACAAGCAATGTCCCTCCAAATTGCTTCATGCAGCTCATGCAGTAAGATTTGTTAGACATGCTGAACATAACACGCTACTCCAATGCCAAGTCTTAGAGAAAAGTCAGTCAATAGCTAAGATAGGACTGTGTGCTCATTAAATGAAGCAACATTGAACCACAACGTTAGGCTAAGCTGTATCTGAAAAATCTCTTGCATCAGAACTGAATAAATTTCAACTTAATCCCCAGATTCCACTGAAGAAACATGGGTAGTATTTATCAAAATACTGTTTTGAAATGACCAATTTTGTTGTATTGAAATATATTTTAAACATCAGTGCAACAGATATTCAGCCAGCATTTAAATTAACATGCATGTGCAGCAAAGTCAAAAAAAAAGAGATGAGGAACACCGCACATATCACAAGCTCCAAATTCAACTTGATGGATTTTCATAATTAGGTTGCCCCATGTGTCACCACCCCATCTCAAAGAACCCTGTATAAGTAAGTCTGTGTCTCTGGCACTGATGTTGCAATCTACTCAGAAGTAATTTGTGTTTTTAATTTTATTTATGCTTTCAATAATCCACTACAGATTTAAGAACATTATGTTAGGTTTGTTAAAATTATTTTCCCCATTGTAACTAATCAGCATTTCATAAATATTCTACAAATGCAAACAAAGTAACAGAACACAACTATGCACTGGCTATAAATCTGTACAGGAAAACAAACAAATGACTTAGAATTCAGTTTCCATGTAAACACCTTTCTTTGTCTGGATATTCCCATAATTTTATTCTTGGTTTACCACATTTTCTGCACACTCCTTTCTTTCTAAGGACTTTTTTTTCCCTAACGATTATAGTCTCCTGATTCATAAATCTACATTTTTCACATCAAGCTGCAATGAGACGACCCCCCTCTCCCCCACCTCCTTAGGGAAGAAAGAAAAAAGACAAAAAAGCGTGCCATGAGGTCATGTTCTGTTAATTTTCAATCCACTAACTCATAAACAGATTTAGAAGCTTTCAAAGAATAGTCAGATGAGTCAACTGGCAAAAGATACTGGCATTAAATGTCCTTTGCACAGTTCCTCTGTAAAGCTCACCCTTAAATTCTGAAGACTGATCAGTCAAATCAGGCTGCTTCTTTTTATGACTATTTCTCACCTCTGAAACTTCAGAAATATTCTGACCCTAAGAATTAACTGTGTGTTGTTAATGTAAATGAAGTGCAACAACAATCCTAAAAGAAAAATTTTCAGAAACATTCAACAGGACTATTAACCAATTCCTTCATGCAATATTCAGCTTGCTTACCTTATGCATTAGTTTTCTTTCTGGAAGTCACACATGCAAAGTCACTACTTTTTTTTTTCTCTCCAAGTTACATTATAGGCTTATAAAGAAGCAAGTCTCATAGGTGAGGCAAGCAAGTCAAATGTCCCCTGAAGATGAAAGTCAAGGCACTATGGCCAGATTCAGCCCTACTAAATTTAGGCAATGAATTGAGCTGCCCAAGCTAGTAAATGGCCATGTACCATCTTTCAACAGCAATGGAAAAAAAAAAAGGGCACTACTCGGAATCTGAGTGGCCTTTGTTGCATGATGATAGATGTCTAAGGGACACAACTAGGTAAGATGCATCCACATCTGTAAGTGGTTTCAAAGAACCATCTCTCAAGTTTAATAGAGTACACTAACATTAAGGACAACATTCAGAGATCCAAGAAAGCTTTCTCAGATGGTTTTTTGCTTAGTTTGAATAACCTGAATTTGCTTTTGTCCTGTAGAACTAAGAAAAAAAAAGGAAAAAAGAAGGGAAACGGAAAAAAAAAAGGGAAAGGTAATGACATGCTTTCCCAACATTTTCCTAAGGGAACATTAAACATAGCTTTTCTAAGAAATATAAATATAAATATTTCTGTATTTATATATATAAAAATATAGATATAGAAATTCTTTATATAAGAAAAAAAGAGGCTGGTTCAGCCCGAACCATACTGGCTAAATAAACATTGCCTTTTAGTTTTTATTCCCGGGAAATGCTCTGCCAATCCTCTTCAGTCACCCTCGCCTCACAGTGATGTTAAGGAATAAAGAAAAGCAAGATCCTTGTTACTGCATCCACTATTACTAAAGGGGAGAAAATGTCAATGCTATTTTCCATTTACAAATCACAGTGGACTTTGAAATGGATAGAGGAAACAATGGTGTAGGTCAGAGACAGAACTGTAAAATCCATTTTCAGTTTCCTTCCTCAATGCCAGATTACCATAATACATATATGGATCACATCATTCATTCACATTTGTGCATAGGCTTTATTATTCTAAAGACAGCCACGAAGGTGATGGAAATGGAATGAAAATTAGGATAATGCCTACGTATGATCCTACCACTTCCAAAAAGTCTTCAAAGGAAAAGGAAAGAAAAAAAGTGGGGCAGAAAAAAGAGGCTACAAAATGCTGACAAGCCAATGGAAATCCATTAAAAATGCACACAGCTCTGAATGGATAAATTAAAAAAAATAAGTCTTAAAGCAGTGGTTAGTTCATATGTTTGTGAAAACGTTTTAGTGTGAAAAGCCTGGGGAGAGTCGGGGGGGAGCCACCTAGTATTTACCAAAGTCTGATATGCTTTTAAGTTTTCAAAACAACAAAGCTTAAATCAGCATAGCTAAGTAAAATTCCACAGTTTCCTGTCATCCATTCCAACAGGTAGTTGTAAAAATCCAAAATCTCACTTCTGTGAAATGTCCCACTTTAATCATTTTATGCTGTATTTGAAGACTACTCATGATTGTCGTATCTGTTGTTTAACCTTTAGATTAATTTTATACAATCTGGAGTTTCTGTGAATGAGTAGCTGGTATTTGTTGCCAGTTAAATGAAGTTCTACTGCATACTATGCCCATTTGAAAATATTTCCTAAATATATTTCCATTAGAGCACTTCCACACTCTCTGGTTATGTCATATTGTGCTTTAAAATTAGTGATTTCTAAGATTATATAAATCATAAATAATAAAGTTTATGAAACTGCAGTAATTGAGATCAAAGGTCACGATCAACAAGAACCATATAATTATATTTTCCTAAAACACTTCATAGTATAAGGTGAACCATTATGTACAAAAATCATTAGTACAAAACTAGAAAGGATGTTTACAACAGGGACATCTGGATAAACAAATTCACTTAGTCTTACCTTTGGGCTGCTGTTTTTACTACTGCTGTCTGCGCATGAGCATGGTGAAAGCGTCTACCATGTACCACAGTTACAGGACAAGACATATTCTGAGCATTTTCACTGCAGAAGTATAGAAAAAAATGATTTAAGAAAAGACTCTACTGTATTTTCCAGTGTCTGAGTTAGAAATCATGATGTCCTGTTTTTATTTGTTTGTTTGTTTTGTTTTTTTAACAATAACAGCCACATAAAAACAAAAATCGAAAGTATTTCTGAATTGGTAATATAACTTGTTAGGTTGTATTGGACAGGCATAAAAGCATTCAGTCCCTGAATAAAACAGACAAGTAAGAATACACACTTTACTCTCCCCAAGAAAAAAAGGTAAATAAAGATTTTTATTGAATTTTATCACCATCTAGAACACTGTGAACCAGCTCTTCTTTGCTCAACCTCCTCACTACAAAAAGATACTGCCTTTTTAAAATTAATTACAATCATTTATAGTTAACTTTATGCTTCCATATACACATTTTATTAATGTCATCAAGAAAATTTAAAGTGCATAAGACATGAACAGACTGAACTGTACACTCAGGAATTTCTCTGATACTATTATTCCTTAGGGAAAATAAATGCAGCAAATATATTGTGGTAAGATGACTGGTAGCTGAAACCATGCACCACAGCTGAAGAAGAGTAGATGAGAAGGTTTCTCAGGTGCTCAACCATCTCAACAGGGCTCTGCACAGAGACAGCATGTTCACCAATGTCCTTCAGCATTTCTTTGGTTTCCTCATTTATTGCCTTTTGAGGCTTTAATCTCATTACTATATAAAACAAGTAATTCTGGAGGGCTGGTTTCCAGTTATCATGTCTTAAAAGCATGTGAAAAGATACTATTTTCTATCCAATAAATGAACAATACATTAACTCCCTTGAAGGCCATTAGACCCTAACAGTTAATGTGCACACTACTACTACAGGATGCACAACCCTGCATTTAAAATGTTCAAAAAACTACAAAGCTTTTTCAACAGATAGAATGTTGATAATGCCAACTGCTTCAAATAATGGAAATGCAACGTTTACATTTTGGTTGTAAAATTGCTTGGCAATTCTAACTGCGTTAAATATAAGAACATGAAAAAGCATTCTGATTGATTCAAAATATTTATTGGAAACACTATTCAGCAGAATTTCTATTCCCTCCATTTGTCCTGGGATGAACAACAAAAAAGATCTGAAGTCCCAGAATCCCCAATAAAGCTGCACATCAATTCCTAATCCTTCCTTTATATGTCCCCAAAAGATGAAGGTGAGAAAATCACTATTTTGATTTTTTTTTTAATTTCTTTTTAGCTTACCCTTTTGGGAAATTTTTATCAAATATCACAAATCAAAATTAGAAACTTTCAGAGCATTTCTGACTGATCATAGCATAACATGACTGTTATCATCTGACTGATCATAGCATAACCATGAACTTAACAGAACAAGACCCATCAAAGCCAACCAAATGGTAAAACACCTTTCTTTAGAACATGAAGCTTAAAAACATCATTTATGTTCTGACTTAACAGTTCAACTTCCTATAAATGAAGCTACAAGCCTCACATTCCAATCACCAACATCACAAAAGTAAACACAAACACTCATCCCACATGCTTCTAAGTCAAGACTACTCAACTCCAGCTGGTCAGCCATCATCTAGGCTAATTTACTGTCAACCTTCTGTTTAATGTGTTGCCCTGAAAAACAAAAAGCTGACAGCTACTTGTTTTAAATACTTGAGTGTCTCGCAAATCCTCTCTGGCTTCCAGTTTCTCTCCAAGCTCTCTCTGTGAAAGAGATATTAGACAAGAAAACACAAGCAGAGCGCAGGAATTTCTTCTCATATGCTACGGACTTACAGAGTTTAAAACAAGCAAGCAAGTCTAGAAACACACCTATTTCATGTTGAATCTGAACTTTGCCAAACTATCATGATTTGGAAACTAAGTCTTGTGCCTCTGCAGCACAAAAACCTGTTAAGCTGTGCTTCTGCTTTGTGCCTCACACTCAAGTGAGAAGCTCCGATAGGTGTTGGAATAGAGTAACACAGCCTGCTGGGTGATTAGATTTGAGTCAAAGCAGACTGTTCTAGATGGCACACTTAAACGTTTCATATGGCATCAGATATCCTTCCAAGTAGGACAGCTGTAGAATACAATCTGCTCTATAATCCCAGTCTTCAAATAGAACATACCCAGTGCACGCAGAATCACCAGAAAATTTAATCATGAACTTGCAATGTGGGCACCTCCGCACTGAAACTGGCTTTGCAAGTTTCATCACAGATTCAAGAAAATTACTATAAAGCACTAAAATTTGTCAAAGTTCCTCCCAGTAGCAAACGCTCTAGAACTCTCAAAGAATTTAAAATATACTGATAATATACATCTCCCTAACATTATCTCAGAAACCACACAACCATTTAGAATGTAAGCTCTGAAGAAAATATAGTTACATTAAATCAGTTGATCCCAGTAACTTCTGAAAAACTGCAAATTAGAAAGGCCAGGCACAGAAGAATCATGCACTGGGCAAAAGGAATGGATCTAGAAGCAATGAAAGCATGACACTTGAGAAACACAGTTTGCATTTACAGACTATATTAATTCTGCTATTCACTGAGAGCTTCTTTCTCTCATTTCCTGGATTTCAGGGAATATTGCAGGGTAGTAATACTAATTTGAGTGAAGTCCTCAGAAATCTTAATGAAATCCACCAATACAAGAAGTTTGTAAACCCTATTCTGCAGATGAGGTTGAAAAACCTCAACTTTGTGATACAAATCACTATGTACAGATGCTCAAGAATCTGAACTCTGATCTTCTCGAACTTCATCTAGCAGCTTAATTGCATGATCAATCTTCAAAAGTTTCTTTAGTCCAGCAATTCAAAAATTGGGAAGATTTTAGTAAGCACCTGTCATACAACATCTCAGAGCTAACACACTACCACTTTTCACTGCAGACAGTGACTGGATCACAAACCTTAATTTATTTGGATATTTTGTTGTGATATATGTGTAAAAAGAAAGAGGCAATGCTATCACAGTTAAGGCACTAAATAAAGGTAATCACTTACAGCATAATCATGTTTCCAAGCAAATTTAGCATGCAAACTCCAAAAAGGACTAAGTAAGTAATCATTAATACCTTTTTTAATCAAAAGCCAACTGTTCACAGAGGTCACAGTGGCCTCCTCCCACCCATTCTTCCCCAATGAACTCCTTCATTAACAACTGTTTATTAAGAAGAACGTGGATACTTCTGTTTTCCATTTAAATTCAGCATGCAGTACAGTACTAGAGAGAAGGTGGATGCTTGTTTTCGAAGTAGATGTGACCTTTCACTAAGGTAAAACATGCAACAGATTTAATTTCATTTTAGTTTACTTATAAATCATGCTATGTCTTAGGTTTATAAGGCAGCATTTGTCAACGGAAAGCAGTTCCAATCCAAGTAGCAGGATGTCTGAACTAAATGCTTAGATTGTCTCAAAAAACCTCTGCAACTATTTACCTTAAAAAAAAACCACACACCTTTCTGGAACTTAAGAAAAACACACATACACACAGTCAAGTATGACTGCTTGAATAGGAAGGGTAGAAAAATTAAATAGTATGGTTAGATTTCATTACAAATCCCATGACCAGACAGAAGAAAATTCTAGTTTCCAGACTACAGGAATCATATTCTAAGTGATTAGGTATACTCAAACAAAAAAGTACAATGTGCACGTGGAAGCTTTTTTCCTATTAAGACAGAGCTAATACCATTTCATGGGGTTGTTATGACCCACATGAAGGACAGAGCACTTAGCCTTCCTTGTTGGATGTCATGCGACTGGATGGGGCCCAATGATCTAGCCTATTCAGATCCCTCTACAGAGCCTTCCTACAGATCAACAGTCCCACCTAACTTGGTATCATCCGGGCACACTTGATCCCCTCCATTCACATCACTGATAAAAATGTTAAAACTGGTCCCAGTACTGAGCCCTAGGGAACACCTCTGGCAACCAGCTGCCAACCGGACTGAATTCCATTCACTATGACAGTTTGAGCCCGGCCACCCAGCCAGTTCTTCACCCTGAGATCTGTACACCTGCCAAAGACATGAGCATACAGTTTCTCAGAAGAACAGCACAGGAAACACTCAAATCCATTCACAAGCTATAGAAGAACTAAATTAGAGAGATGCGTATCACACACAGTTGGTTAAGATACTGGGTGAAGTGCCATCTAGGTTTTCAAATTTAACAAGATATATTAATATATGATTAACAGATTACAGTTACAGCACAGAGACAAGAAGAGTCCTTATTTTGACCTCATCTGTTCATTCCTCTGTATCAAGCTGAAGGATCAGTTCAGACTTGTAATTCTGGATTTGTTTCCTGTCTATTAGACTCAAAGATCAGAAGAGCAGAGGAAGACACACACCACAAAGTAATTCTATGATTTTTTCTGCAGCAACTCTGTGATAAGATAGTCCCACAAACCAACAATGATCTACTCCTCATACAGCTATGTATAGGTTAGATATCTGATGACTAGGCAAACTATAGCAAGCTACCTAGTGATCTTTTCATTCCTGCGAAATAAACCCAACAGAGTAATACTTAAGCAGTATCAAATTCTCACAGAAAGTTACAAGAACATTTCACTTCTTCACATATACGAAATTAAGAGATCAGTCAAGATAGGGACAAGATAGGGACAGCAGTAACAAGGAAGCGCAGCACTGAACGTTTAAAGACGGTTCCTGTCAGCTCTAAATACAAGTAATAATCTCAAACCACCATCTAGGAGTATGGTTATTTGATGAACTCTTTAAAGGAGTAGTCAGTGACTCCTAAATCGCATGGTATCTTGCAGTAAGGAAACGAGAAAATGTATCCTAAGATAGCTTTGGCAATTCACAATCATGGAAAGGTAGAAATTTTTGATGGAGTCAATAGAAATATTCTTCTATCTGTTAGCACTCTACAGAAGAAACAATAGATCATGCAAACAACACTAAAAAGTACAATGGTTTAATAAAATGGTTTAATAAGTGGTTTAATAAGATTTTGGAAGAATAAATACCTTAATCTAGTCTTCTGTCTTTGCTCAGAAGTACAGCACAGCGTAGCTTCCTTAAATGCACAGCAGGTAATGCAACTGTACTATTAATTGTGCTCATTCACCACTGCTTTTTATCAATGATTAAATAGGTAAGTAAATGTAAAACTGAAGGTAGTACCTCGGTTTCTTGCTATTTCCCATCATGTTGAGGCCAATTGCATTCCCTTTAAAAAGTCTCAAGCTTCCAGCTTTGCCTCGCCTCGCGTATGTTTTTATGGAATCACCACTGGTGCCGACAGCTCCAGGCCGACAACGAAGTGACTGTAACAAGAGAATTCACATGCATTACAATACTTACATCCAAGTTAAAAGGGAAAAAAATAATTACAAATTATTTATATAAATACTACTACTTCATTTTCGCTTTTGTACAAAATTTTATGTAAAAATCTATCCAGAAGCCAATTTCAACAGAAGTCCTCCTAAAAACTCCTAGAAACTTTTTTAATGCTCACTGTACAAACAAGATTACATCTGATTAACAATAGTTTGAGAGTTCTCCTGTATAATGTGATTTTTCTTCCAGGAAAGCAGAATTCTGTAGCGTATCAGCAGCCCTCATATTTCTTCTCTCCAAGCAGCCTATTTGGTAAATGTTGTTACATGTGAAACAGCTTTATCCCTCTCAGAAGAACAAGAACATTAAAAAATATACATCGCAAAGCTAACCTGCTTCATAATTAGTACGCTGATATCAAAGTCTTATCTACCTTCTAGACACAGACATGTCACCTTTTAGATGCAGAATAATAGGAATGTCAGCTTTTGGGCAAAATGAAAATCAAAGGAACAAACAGAACAATATGACATTTTTTGCCATTCCAACGTGTGGGTAATACCTCGCAAACACAGAAATGTCCCATACAATCAATCACCCTCAAATTTGGATCTGCTACACAGAAACAAGAAATGTAAAGTCTAATCTGATTTCTCAAATTGTTCCCTTTCTATTAATGCAGTAAAACACACCCTTAATCAGCAGATTCCTTATTAAACAAAATAGTCATACTTTCAAAGCATTATGAAGCATCTCTGCAGTAGTAAACTGAATTAGTTTGGTATACTTCAAAAAATAAACACACATATTGCCTATATATACATACACATGCATACAAAATTGGGAATGTGATAGTAAGCATCATGGGATTTAATTATTAACATTTTCCAATTAAAATATAAACCCCTTTAATGATAATTGTCTAAACTTAGTAGATACTCATGCTAGTATTTTCAGAATACTTATACAAACCAACAAGATCTCTAGGAGTAAGCAGACATTAAGGGTATGCAGATAAGCAAGTTCAGCATTATGTTGCTAAATCAACACAAATGTTCATTTTTAATACTGTGCAGATGACTGTGCAATATCATTTTAGAAGCTTTAACAAGATCCATTTTCACCTTGAGATGAGTACTTACCTTCCTATCTTCATTGGGACTGAAGGGCCCATCACTGTCATCTATGCTGAGCAGATTTGCCTCACTAGATGATAGACGTGGAAGAGAAAGGCAGACATGTTGTAATGCAACAGAGCATAAGCAAAACATTTTGAACATACATTTTTTTCCCTCCCCTTTTTACATATAAACACATCATAAACCCTATGCATAAATTCACTTAAGTATTTAACAATAAAATATAATACCATTTTGTTCATGAACGGAAGTATATGGTTTAAAACTGAAAAAACTCACAATGCTTTGGGAGGAGAATTTGTGTAACAAAGTATTATCACACAGCAATTACTGTCTTCCTGAAAGAGAATCTGTCTTCTCTAAGAGAATTACTGTCTTCCTGAATTGAGATTCAATCTGACTCAAGGGTTCATTAAAATGTGTTTATTTAGTAATTCTGTATCTGTAATCTACAACTACTGTAATGGAGAAGATAACAAAAACAAACAAATGAAAGAACCAACAACCCATAGTAACTGAAAATGTACTCTTCTCAATAATCTTAAGGATTTACATTAAAAACACAAGCGTACATTTCATTCTGATAGCAGCTAGATTAGGCTAACATTCTTGCTTCCAGTTGAAGCAACCTGTTCAACAACATCCCTGGTAAGGTTACTTCTGTCTTGGCTGTGACAAAACAATAAAACCTTTAGCCAACTTGCTATTTCATGGTTTGGGTGGTTCTTAGTTAAGATCATTCAGGCCGAAATTACGTAAGAATAGCTTCAGTAATGCCAGGAGGTCCCAGGAACAGCTGTAGCTTGTCACAGCAATGAGAAACAGTGATGCAGGGGAAGGGAGAAACATTTTTAGCTGCATGTATGATGTGCTAACTACCACGTACATAATGACTCTTTCTATAAAAGGTAACCACTCAGTACTTTCCTACCCCCTTATTTCCTAAAAACTTCTTCCATGAGCAAGATTCCCTTCATGTTAAAATGTATTTCCTCCAACCTATAATATACAGGTATCCTTATATCAAATAAAGAAAAAAAAAAAAAAAATCCTGACTCACAGGGTGCTAACTGAAGACCCTGAAACTTCAGGAGGTAAGAATGTGCACACGGATTGTTTTGATACAGGAAGAATGATGTGAAAGCCAACAGCTACTGAGATGTATTTTCCTTTAATTTACAGACTGCAACAATTCGAGGTACGTAACAGTAATAAGAACAGAGTAGTACATCATTAGCCTCACTAATTTTCAATTACAGCGTGTCAAAAACATAGGAGAGATGTAATTCTGTATAGACTATCCATGAATATGACAATTTTAAAATTCTGTGATGCTATTTTAACTATCTTTCAGGATAGATTGTTCTTTCAAGGGAGGTTCACTGAGCTTTCTCAACCCTTAATCAGAGGACAAAGTGTTTAGCAATTTCAGAAGTTCTCAGGATCATGAAGAATAGATACATCACTGCAGCTCTTGCCACTTGCCTTCTGTGTAAACCTAACCAACCCACTTTGCCCTGTGTACTATTTCCTTTTTAGCTCCAGACTGTATAAAAATTACGACTATTTTCAATACATGTTGGTTCAATGGTTATACTTTGCAGGCTTTAGGATGCCACAATACTGCAACCATTACAGCAATGAGCGTGGGTGTGGAGAACAGAAGGTAACAGACTGAAAAAAATCCCTAAATCAGACCAAACAAAAATAACTCTTATGATGCAACTAAGATGACATGACTAGAAAAATATTTGGAATTGGATGTTTCTAAAGAACCAGTATTTTTAGACTTTAAGGAATGCACAGTACATGCATCAGTACCAGAAAGGCTGTTTTTTCAGAGAGCAGAATACATAGCAACTGAGTAATGTCTATTTGCTCATGCATCACATGCTTACACTTGCCTGCTTAAAAGATGCAATTTATACAGACATTGGAAAAAAAATACCACAGTCTCACATATCAAACAGTACCATTTTAATGCTACTGAAATGAAAACTCAGTGTTCTGCTGTGAGGAGACTATATGCCTTCACACTTTGTCTCTTTTTAAACAGGGAACCACAGATCCGTATTTTCACATTAGAACAATCATTTCTAACTTTTCTGTACTTCCATTAAAGTTTTATGATAAACAAAATTTATGCCTTAACTCTATTTTTAATTAAGGTTAGTAAAGTAATTTAGGTAAACAGAGTCAATTCCAAAGGGGACTCCAAAAGTGGCCTGTGCCAGTGCTCTGTCACCACCCTCACAGTGAAGAAGTGCTTCCAGATGTTCAGAGGGAACCTCCTGTGTTCCAGTTTGTGCACACTGCATCTTGTCCTGGCACTGGGGACCACTGAAAAGAGCCTGGCTCCATCCTCTCTACAACTTCTCTTCAGGTATTTATATACATTGTTGAGATCCTCTCTGAGCATCTACTCCAGGCTGACCAGTGCCAGCTCTCTCAGCCTCTCTTCACCAGAGAGATGCTCCTTCCTCATCTTCATGACCTTTTGCTGGACTCTCTCCAGTATGTCCTTATCTCTTTTATACAGGGGTATCCAGAAACAGACACAGCACTCCACTTGTGGTCTCACCAGTGCTGAGCAGAGGGGAAAGCTCACCTTCCCTCAACCTGCTGTTAACATGCTGCCTGATGAAGCCCAGGACACCATCAGCCTTCTTTGTAGCAAGGGCATGTTGCTGGCTCACGTTCAAGTCAGCGTCCACCAGGATGCCCAGGTCCTGTTCTGCCACGCTGCTTGCCAGCTGGGTGGCCTGCAGCATGTCCTGGTGCCTGGGGTTGTTACTTTTTGCACTTCTTGTTGAACTCAATGAGCTTCTCATCAGCCCCACTCCTCCAGCCTGGATGGCAGCATGACCTTCTGCTGTAACAGCCACTACCCCCAGAGTTTTGTTTGCACAGATAAAACTCACCAGGTAATGTTTCAAACAGAACTGGAATCTCTTTCTGAAAACTCTTATGTGTGAAAACAAAAAGCTTCAATATTTTCATGCACAGCACACTGTATACATTCCACAGTTTAAAATCAGGTGGTGGTAGGCAACACATTCTAAAAGCCCTGGTTAACAGAGGCACAAGAAAAATGATGGTATTATTTAACCCATGCAGGATGCCACACCATTAGAAGTAGCATTAAATAAACCCACTAAATTTAATGGGAGCTCTGAACAAAAGTTCGTCATCACTTCAAGGAATTATAAGCCTTACTAACAGGGTCAAAAAAGACACAAAAATATATAGATATTTTTTGAGGAAAGGAATTAAAAGGAAATAAGTATTGAAAAAAAAAATAAGCAGGAATAAAAAAGATTATCATTGCTTTTTCAGTCAGGAATACAAGGGAAGTAGTAGCTCATTCCCCTAAATAAATTTGAAAAAAATATATGTGTTTTAAATTAAAGAAAACATTAGCTCAGAAAGGATACCATAGTGCAAACAAAATGACAAAATCCTTTCATGACTCCTACTAGTTAAGACACACATCATTTCCATCATTTATTCCTTGATGGTCTACACATACTTCACTGTGTTAAACTGACAGCCTGGTATTTTTTCCCCCTGATTGTTCTACATAAAGGTTCCTCTTCTGTGTAATTTCCAAGTGCAAAGCAAGAGAAGTCTCAAGTCACCTGCCATCATCTTGACCTTCTAACTAGATCAAATCTAGTAATTCATCAGAAGTGGTACTTTATTCTTTCAGGTGGATTGAAGATTAACTGCAAGCATCTACTTCGTAATAAGATACTTGCCAACTTACACTTTGAATTTCTGTAACAATAATTTCATACCAAATACCATCTCTAGCAGCATTTTGAAATGTATATTTTATGCTGCGGTGATTCTGCTACTTTTCCAAATCTTCTTCAATTTATAAAATTTCTTTGTACTATGAGCCCATTACTTCACACCTTACCATGATGACACAGCCCATCCAACTCTCCAAATAAGTTAAATGGCACAGTCTTAAAATATTCTACCTGTTCTAAAAATTGCTTCGGTAGAAAGTCTTTAGCCACATATTTTGTGTTCATCTCACTGATGAAAGGCAGTCAAAGCAGACATCCAGTATTAACCAACAACATTAGCACAGATCTCATCAGTGTAGTTTAAGAATACAGCCAATTTTTTAGTGCTAGAATGTTAGTTTTGGGCCAGGCCAAAACCAACTTTTTGTAGGTCCTTCATTAACAGTGCAAAAAACTCTGATAAGGTCAGATACTAAAGTGCCTCAACAACAAGCAGGAGATGCATCCAGCTGCTTGCTTCAGATTTACAGCTTTTTCCACACAGATACGCAGTAAATTAAAAGCATTGCTAGTAAATATCAGCATAGCATAACTAATAAAAAGTGGCATTAAAAGAATCCCAAAAATACATACTCATTACATAGTATGCTCAGAACTGTGGCGGAAAGAGAACAAAGTTTTATACTGGGACAATTGTGTGAACTGAAGTTGCTAGTCTTTGAAATGCTCTGCTAAGGGTGAAAGGTATTCAGAATTATATCAGAAAAGGAAAATTTAAAAACGTTTAATGTGAAGCTTATAATGCCAACAAAACAAAACACACGTGTTACCAAAAGTATAGACTTGGGCAGCTTAAAATTTATAGCCGTGGGGTGTAGGAGGGGTAGAGTTGCTTGAAGTTTGCTTATCAGAGGATGGATAAGCAAAAAAAAAAAAAAAAGGCAGGATCTTTACTTGAAATCAATTTTCATCTACTCTTTTATCTGTATTTCCAGATAAGGCTTTGCATAATTCACAGATATAAAAAAGAACTACTGATGTCAGTAATAGGATTTTGATGCTGGATATGGGAAAAAGTGTTTTATCACACAAAATAGTTTAAAGGAATGAAAAATCATTCAGAAATACCATCTTAAAATCAGTTACCATTATATAAAACATATGTTCCATAATCAGTTTTTCAGAAGACACCTTTTAATAAAAAACCATCATTTTCTATATGTATCTCATTCTGTGCTCTTAAGTTAGTATCAGCTGGAGACAGATGGAAAACAGCAGTAAATGATGACAAGAAAGAACTGGTACACTTACAAATGTGAGTTACTGATTTCTGAAGAGAGGTAAAATGCAAATACTACCTCTGTTGTATGTATTACCATCACACTTAAACCATATTACTGTGCACTAGAAATGGATGTAAAATTGCTAAGGAAAAAAAAAATGTTTGATTTTATAAATCTAAAGTGCTCCTAGTTTGAGAGCCGTTTAAAAATTAGCCTTAACTTTTGATGCGGGTCTGGTTTGACAGAAGTTCTTAATGTTTTAACTCACACTTCACTGAACTCCTGAACTCACTTTTTAATGACTGAAACACCACATTTTATTTATTTAAGACTGCAGTATAGACTGCTGCTGCAGCCTAAGTATCCACTTTCCTATCTCCCTTCTGCACACAGTACTTTGCAGGGTATTACCTGCTACAGTGCTACTCCATGGTGGTCTCTTGAGACTATTACAGAGGTCAAGCTAGAGACCCATGTAAGAATTATTTTTGAACTTAACCACAGGATTTGGTTCCTCCTTATGATGAAACTCTAGCTTTTTAAACTTAGTTTTAAACTTCAAATGTCTAAAAACAACAAATACACCTAACATGCATTCTTCATACAAGAAACTTGTTAACAATTCATTAAATACTTCAAGAACGAGAACGTATATCATTAACAATAAAATGTTACAAGAACAGAGGATTTATTCTAACTACACACATTATACTTATTTTTTTAGGAAAAATCCAAACATAGTAAGTAAAAAAATAAATGATCGGGGAACGCAAACAGCCTTAACTCTACCATTTGAGATAAACACAAGGGAGAAAAATCCTACAATTTTTTAACTTTCTGTTGGCCTGCTATTTTGTAAATACCTTAATCATAACTGTGATGTACTGAAAAACAGCACCTCTATAAGAAGCTGAAACTCTACTTTCCATTTCCTTAGCTTACATGTAATGCATTTCTTGTCTGTGTTCCTTAGGTTTCTAAAGTAGCTCTAAAGACAGTCGCAACGCTTCTGTAGTGTACTGTGCTCTATGTTGTGAACTCCACGTTGACAATGAAATTTACATTATAATACGCTTTCTATATTATAAACTAGTTAAAATAATCATTTCTTCCAAATAATTCTCTTAATCACTGACATTTTAAAGATATTATAATGTTTCTTATTAATAAATTACAAAAGAATATTTATTTGTAAATAGACACTTATACTTTCAATAGCCTAGATAAAAGCATCCTTACTCTTTCTCTGCATCTCCTTCACTTTCTTCTGCATGATCAAAGCTCCAATTATTTTTAAAACCTCCATCTCTCTTGGATTGTGATCTATCCAAAGCTGAAATGAGAACAAGTTAAGGTAAGTCTTGATTTCAGGCTGGGTTATTAATCAACACAAACTAGAGGAGTAAACCAGATGTACATATTTTCCACAAATACTTGTTTTCTTGATGTCAACATTTAACTACCATTTGAGAAAATAAGTTCAGCAACACAGTGGCGAGTCATTTTCCTAGGTGAATACAAGTAATTATCTGTCAGTATCTTGATTAGTAATGCAGTAAGTCATTAAACAAACTCAGCTGTTTTACTGCTAACTGTAAATTTAAGGGTTCCTTTTGTGATATGAACTATATGTGACATGCACGAAGGCTCCTTATGTTTATTGTTTAAATGTCCAATTTCCAAACATATTTAATTTTTCCATATAAAAACAACACTTTTTTCCATAAAAAACACTACCCCAAATACAATTTCAATGTAACATGCTTTTTTTAATCCAACATCTGATACCAACATGATTTAGTGTTTGATGCTAACTGAGATTTGAGGGTTAGAATCCATTAGGTGAGAACCTGAACTTCCTGAGAACATTCACATTATATCTGATCTCCAATTTATCTATTGCAATATCCAACAGTATGGAGATTTTCTTATAATATGACAGTAGGGTATTTGTAAGTGAAGAACCAGCATATGTCAGCAGTACTCATTAAGGTTAAGTCACCGTTTACCTGGGCCCCAAAACCTGGGCTAAGAGCTGTTTAGCACAAATTCTCTATGACTAATTGAACAGCAGCTTTGATTCTGGTGCAATTTGAATGTGTATTTTCTTACTATGTTTTTCTTTACATAGCTGGAAATACATTTAAAAATAATGAATGTGACACCATACTTTGTTAGAAAAGAAAAAAAAATCAGTCAACAACAGATGTCTAGAGAAAAGTATGAACAGTGCACAATGCAGTATTGATCACAACCAATCTCAGCTTCCAGCCACTTGCACCTACCAAGGACTTCCAGAGCCACAGATGATACAATGATATTATTATGTCTGTCATCCTTTGCTGTGCTTTATTGTTTTCCCTACTTGCTTTTTTATTATTATCAACACTACCTTATAGAATCAACAGCATCTTGCAGTAAATAGTGCCTCCTTTACATTATATAAATATCTCCCCTTCTTTGTTTGTCCTGATTGAATCTAGCATCTTTTGCTTCAATTTAGTACTTCAACCCTCTGGTTCTTGTACTAATGAAGACAGTAATAAGTAATCCTTCCCTATTCACTCATGATTGCATACACCTCTGTTGTGCTATTCCACAGTCATCCTTTTCCCATGGAAAACAAACAAACAAACAAAATTCAGTTTATTTAATTCTCCCTCACTTAGAAAATGTTTTATAACTTTAAATCACCCTCAACACTTCTCTCTGAACCTTTTCTAGCTCCACTGTATTATTTTAGAGATGGAGAAGAGCAGAAACCAACACTAAAAGAAATATTCAAGATACCAACAGGCCATGAACTTCTACAGAAACAGCATGGTATTTCTATTTTGTTCTTTATTCCTTTCCCAACAAACAGTGAGACTAGATTTGCAATTTTCACTACTATGGAAATCTGCTTTGATGTTATATAATAGATACTTGCATCTTTCACTCATGATAGCTAAGAACCAGTTCAGAGCTAATCATGGTTTACAAGAATTTAGACAAATCATTCTTTCACCCATTTCTCACTCACCTGCAGTACTTAGTATGTACCAACATTGAATTTCATATATGACTTTTAACCCACAAGATGCAAATCCTGAGCATTTGCAATTTGCTTGAAGTCGCAAGCCATTAGACTAACCCAAGTAAAGCTAGCAACACTTACAAACTTCTGCCACCACACCATCAAACCCTTTTTCTTTTACCTGTGCATTCATTACACAGATCCTTGCGGAATTCCACTGGTTATTCCTGCTATTAAAAAACTGAACCATTTTTGCCCTCTATCCATCTATTGTCAGTTGTTAACATGTAAGACTTCCATCTTATCCAGAGGAAACTTAGCTTCCCTTTGGTAAAGGAAATGACAGAAGGAATGACCCAATTGTGGTCTTCATTAACTTTCTATAAATTTGGGTCGTAGGGTCAAAGCTCACGGATGAGAAGTTCCTCAAATACCCCCGCTGTCTTTTCAAAAAGGTGGTGTCATACTAGCTACCTTCTCTACTGGTAGCAGAAAGACGATGCTAACCAACAAGTAACGTGCTGTGGTCATTTCCTGCTTTATCCTCAAGTTCCTCTTGTAACACTTGGATAAATGCCACTTCATCCTGCTGCCTTGCTCATTGTTTGCCTGACATACTACGTTTTCTTCTGCTGATGATTCATTTTGAGACATAACTCTATCATATTCCTTCTTAAGAAAAATTCTGGCACGAAGACCTCTGTAAGTGTTGTTGAAGTGAGTGCAAGCAATTCTGGTTTTCAGCTGACCTCATCTTCTCCAATGCCTCCTTTTGTAACTTTGATGTCTACACACCCTACAAGTATTCCAGAAATTCTTCTGCCAAGCTTGAAGAAAGACTCTCTATTAGTTTTTACTAATTGGGAGTTTTTCATCTTTTTTTTTTTGACTGCCACATTATATTTTTAAGTTTAATTCACCTGTATTTTTATTAATCTCTATTTTCCTCATTCACACAGAAAATTAAGAATAACAATGTTTTATTTCAGACACCTACCCGTAGCCTGCTGTGTAACCATGCCAACATTTGGGGGGCCTTTTGAAGTCTATTTAAAAAAGCAGCATGCATTTGCTGTAAGCTTCCAATATGGTGTCTTTAAATAACTCCCAAGCTGCCTACAAATATTTTGCCCTCTGGCTGTGTCTTTTACTTCCTTTTCAAGAAGTTTAAGAGTTTCTGTAGCCTTCTTTTGCATTAAGCATTTCTATAGTGGATGGTTTTCCTCTGTAGTGGGTTTACATGGCAAGGTTTTGGTAGCAGGGGCCATAGGGGTGGCTTGCTGTGAGAAGGGTCTCGAAGCTGCCCCATGTTGGTAAGGGCCGCACTGCTGACCAGAGCTGAGCCAATAAGTGATGTTGTTTTGCACCTCTGTGAGAGCGTATTTAAGACAGAAAAAATGCTGTGCCACACAGCAGCTGGGAGAGTGAGAGGAGCGAGGAACAGCCTTGCAGGCGCCAAGGTCAGTGAAGAAGGAGGGGGAGAGGTGCTCCAGGCGCTGGAGCAGAAGTCCCCTGCAGCCTGTGGTGAGGACCATGGTGAAGCAGGCTGTCCCCCTGCAGCCCATGGAGTGCCGCGGTGGAGCAGGGTTCCACGCTGCAGCCCATGGAGGAGACCACGGTGGAGCAGGGGGCCGGACCTGCAGCCCATGGAGAGGAGACCACGCAGGAGCAGGTGACCTGGCAGGAACTGCTGCCTGTGGGGGACCCAGGTTGGAGCAGTTTGCTCCGGAGGGAAGGACCCCGTGGTAGGAACCCATATCTGGAGCAGTTCTTGAAGAGCTGCTGCCTGTGGGAAGCCCACGCCAGATCTGTTCAGCAAAGACTGCATCCCATGGGAGGGACCCCACAGCACAGGGGACGAGTGACCGAGAAGGAACAGCGGCAAAAAAGCGCTACAGACTGACCATAACCCTCATTCCCCTATTCCCCTGTGCCGCTCGGAGGAAGAGGTAGAAGAGGGTGGATGAGGGGGAGAAGTGCTTTTGGTTTCTTTCCTTTGTTTCTCACTTCTCTAGCTCATTAGTAATAAGCAATAAATGTTACTATCTCCCTATGCTGAGTTTGTTTTGCCCATCATAATAATTACCGTGTGATCTCCTCGTCCTTATCTTAACCCTTGAGCCCCTTTCATCATATTTTCTCCCCGTTCCTCTTTGAGGAGGGGAGTGAGAGAGCTGTTGTGGTGGAGCTCGGCCACCCACCCGAGTAAAACCACCACATCCTCCAGGTTTAGAAATTCAACATCTTTACAGGATATTATGCACTTCAATATATGAACATATTGCAAGGTTTCCAACCTCACCCCTCACAACATTCTGCAGAGCAAGTACATCCTGGAGTCGGAATTTCAAATGAGAGAATCAATGAAGCATACTGTCACTTCCTTTTGTGCACAAGGGTTTCTTCTAGAAGAAGAACCAAAAGGCAGTGTTTCATCAAGACATCTGCCATCATTGTCCGCTATCTACACAGCTTATAAATTTCTAACAGGTTACAGTTAGCATCACCCTGGTGAAGTAATCAGTAATTGCAGTGTTATATTTTGCTTTATAGTCATAGAATCATTAAGGTTGGAAAAGACTTTCAAGATCACCTGGTCCAACCATCCCCCTGCCACCAACGTCACCCACTAAACCATGTCTCTAAGCACCAACCTTTCCTTAAACACCCCCAGGGACGGTGACACCACTTCCCTGGGTAACCCGTCCCAATACCTGACTGTTCTTTCTGAGAAGAAATGTCTCCTCATTTCCAACCTGAACCTCCCCTGGTGCAACTTGAGGCCATTCCCTCTGGTCCTATCACTAGTTATCTGCAAGAGGCCAACCCCCAGCTCCCCACACCTTCCTTTCAGGTAGTTGTAGAGAGCAATAAGGTCTCCCCTGAGCCTGCTCTTCTCCAGACTAAACAGCCCCAGTTCCCTCATCTTCTCCTCACAGGACTTGTGTCCCAGGCCCTTCACCAGCTTCTCTGGACATGCTCCAGGGCCTTGATGTTCTTGTAGTTAGGGGCCCAAAACTGAACACAGTACTCAATGAGTGGCCTCACCAGAGTCGAGTCCTTGAATCCATCTGGATCCCATGTAACTTTTTGAGCCATTTAAGTCTGATCTGACTTGAACGTTGTCTGGAACATAGAGTAGTTGTTCAGCCAACGCTATCTATTCTCCATTAGTCCCCTTTAGCCCCCATTTGTCACAATGTTTAATTATTTTCCTTCTAATTTCAAGTAAGTTCATTCTGCCAGCTTCCAGTTCTCCCATTTTACCTGAAATATTTCTCTACGTTCCTTCATACAAATAAGGCAAACACTTTTCTTATAGGATTTTTTTATACACTTCTTATATTTAGATCAGACTATTGCACTTACTCTTTTATACCTGCATTCTTATTTGAGTTTTACCAGCCACAGTAGGGGACATAATTTTTGGTACTGAATGTACATTACATCAAACCATGTGCTGCTACATTTCTGTCAGCCTCCCCTCACTCTTTAGGTACCAACAGACTGGCTCTATTTTCATTTTGAGAAAATCTATCTCACTGAAGAGAACTCCCTCTCCTAAGAAGAAATACATATGTTAATATAATTTTCCCTGCAACTTTTTTCTGACATTGGCTGGTTTTGTGGTCCTGCACTTGCTACAGAAGGCGCTAAGTTTTCTATCACAGGGATCGATACTACCAGCTCCTTTGTTGCATTCTCTACAAATCTTCAGCCATCTTACAAATTTTTCCCTCTCTGTACCCAAAAGACAATTTGTCAAGGATTCCGTCTACAGTCATAAACCCAGAAACCTGTTTCTGAACTAATCTAGTCCATCACTGTAGACCAGCTCAGTTGTCCATGGAACACCCTTGAAACCCCAGCTCTGCACACTCAGCTCTGGATCAATTTGAAAAGCCTCTAGCATTCCTGGCTCCACCAAAAATACGAATCTAGAAGTATATCATCATCTCAACCAGAATGCTCACCCAAGTTACTTGATCTAAATGGTCACTTGGGACCTGATTCTATATAGGATTGGTTTTTTATTATTATTATTTTTAAAGAGCGATAAGATGTCATGTGTCAGAAATGCTGTTTCAAACTATTTTCTATGAATTGAATTTGCTACCTGTATGTTGCAGTTTTTACTAGTATACTGGCTCTGGTAGTATGCATATGCCTACTACCATCTGCCAGCAAGACAGATTCATACCCAGAAGGTGAAAATATTCAAATAAGCAGACCTGACCATAAGAGACTTAGCCAACACAAGTCAATTACTCTCCCTTTGCCCAAGAAAAGCAGCAGGTTGGAACAGATTTCACTACCAAGCACAAATCTCACTACAAGCACTCTTCTCACTACAAGCTCACTACAAGCACTCTTCTCACTACAAGCTCCCTTTCGAGCTGTGAGATTAGCAATCCTGAGCCCCCAGAAACAAGATGGAATTTAAGTGGACATCTTATACAGATGTGTCGAATGTATTTCACTGCTTGTTAAAATAATTATCATTTACATGCCATTTTTTAAATACCTATTCAACAAAATTTGCTGGAACAGTGTACTTCAGTTTTTATTAAATCTTTTGATTTTAACCACATCCTGAAGCCATCCTTTTAAAAATCTACATGTTGCCTTTTTGGGTAAAACTTAACCAATTAACAGATTTTGGATTACAAAGTACACCTGCAGGAAGAACAGCAGAAAGCAGATTAACCTCTCTAAGTTACTGAGTGTTGACATGGTTCTGTAAACTTCTTTAGCAGGAGTTTCCATCATTCAGTAATGTTGTTGAGTAATTCCTAAGCTAGAGGGGAAAAAATATTTGCAATGGATCTCCATGAGACGAGAGCAAAGTTGTACATTTGCACCAAAAAAAAAAAAAAAATGAATCTGCCTATCAACAGTGAAGTGAGAAGTGGCATATGCAGTACTTAGTAAAGTGCTAGTGTCCAACCGAAGATGGCATTTTGGAAGATTTGGTTGTATGTCCTGAACTCTGTGGTGTAAGGCCAGTCATTCCATGTGAATCTATATTATGACTGACCAGAAGAGGATTGTTCTAGATGTGATACCACATGCACTTATTGGTCACATGAGGAACACCCTTAACTTCTCTAGGAAAGATATTTGTTCCTATTATTAGATCACTAGAGACCTTAACATTTATATTACAACACCCAGAAGCATCTATAAGTCTTTAGTCAGCTGTATTTCTGTATGTCCAAGCAACACCCTGCACATAAAACCTAAACTAAAAGTTTGCTTTGGGACTAAGGAGTTTTTCCAGAGGTCCTGAAATGTACATACTTTTTCCCCAGCTACAGTCTAAAACCAGAAATAATGCAAGCTTTATCTTACAAACATTATGACCATCACAACTGCAAAGAACTTAGCAGACACTGTAGCATTCACACAAAAAAAAATGCAGATTAATTTAAATGCACTCAGACAATCCCTTCATCCACACTCATATTTAGGTAATGTATAAAGAATGCTTCTGAGCTAATCTTTTGTTCATTGGAAGTCGTCACATGTATTGGTAAGAGAATACAATTATTCATAGAAATCTGACTAATTTAGAATAATTTATAGTTGTTTTTACTTTCCCTGTTGCATCCTCACGCTTTCAGACAGGCTTCTGTAAACTAGCTTTTTATCTTCTAGGTTTGATATGATCAGCTCTAATAGGTCAAGTGTCTAACCACAGTGAGGCCGCACTGTCATTATTTCGTAGCAGCACCGCACGAACTGGCTTACACTCCCCTCCCCCCCCCACTTCCTAAAAGCTGGGGCTCCCTTTGCTCCTACCCTGCGCCCTGCATAAGGCAGATCAGATGTTTCTTCACCAAGAGCAGGCCTGGGGAAAGGACCAATTTGGGAAAAAAAAGCAGGCACACTAGTGTGTCTGTGCCTGTGTGTGTAGTGGAATTATTTTTCAGGCATATCAGATCCCACCTGTTCAGCCACAGCCCCACAGCCCAGCTGTGACTGCACAGCAGAGGTAAGGGGTTTACAGGACCAGATTGTTTTAGGCACTAAGGATGCCAAAAAAATCTCCATGGGATCACAGCTTAGCCTGCATTTATAGCTAAACATTCAGAGATCTACTGTTTAAAAGATGCTTCACCTATCTTCTTCCTAAGTTACTCAGAGATGCAAAAATGATGCAAACTCACTTCCAGGAGTAGGCAGCAATTATAAATTGATAATGAGATACTCCACCAAGTACATAGTTCAGTAGTAAAGCTGATACTATCTAAAGGATACAAAGTCTGGACACAACATTGTTATTTTACACATGAAGGCAACTTCATTTCTCAGATACTTCATGAAAATAGCAACCTGAAAAAAACTTTTCAAGAATGCTACGGGAACAGAAAACCAATGATAAACACAAAACATCCACTAACAGAACAAGAAGAAAAATTGTGAAGAAAAAGCGTTTGTAAGAGGTACATAGTTCAAAGATGGAAAAGCATCTGCATGTCCTGACCAAAACCCGTTTTTCCCTCCAGAACTTCCATGTGCACTGTGCTCCTTACAGCACAAAGTATCAGGCAGAGTGATTGGAACCAACAACACCGAACTGCTTAAGCATGATCACTCACTGAACTTATCTACCATTTTCTGAGAACCAGTAACAACAACTAACAAAGGAAGACAGCTTTGAAGTACATGTTTTCTTCACAATCTCTTTCATGGTTTTTCCAGTAAGACAGCAGCGGTAACCATATGATGGGCAGCCAGTGTTTCCTTGAACCCTTCTACTGACTGTCCCAACAGAGCAGCAGAGGAGGCTGCCATTGGGATAGAATCAGAAAATAATGCAAAAGTACTTTTAAAGGACCTCCTCAGATACATCAGCAGCCAAAGGACTGCTAAGGAAAACGTAGACGCATTGCTCAGTGACACTGATGGCCTAGTGACAAAAGTCACAGAAAAGAGCGAGGAACCCAACCCTCCTCCCCCTGCTCCCATTTCTCTGCTAAGTTCTGCCCTCCAGCCTGGTACCCAGCTCTAGGAGCAGAACCTGTGGGAACACAGCATCATCCGCTATCAGGGAAGATATAATTAACAAACACTTCAGCCAGTGTTTGACTGCTCCAAGAACTTTGATATGGTCTCCCACAGGGACCTTCCATCTAGATTGCAGAGACATGGACTAAGTAGTGAATGATAAGGTGAGTGGAAAACCAGCTGGACCAAACGGAAACCAGTACCATCAAAGAATGATGACAAATCCAGCAGGCTGCATCCCTTAGCGATCAGTACCAGGGCCAATACTGCTTAACACTCAGGATGTTGAGATCAAGTACAGTTGGCAAGTTCACACACAATACTAAACTGGGGGGAAGCAGCTGATACACTGGAAGCCAGGGCTGCTGTTCAGAGAGACCTGGTAGGCCGGAGAAATGGGCTGCCAAGACCCTTATTAAGTTCATCAAAAGCATCTGGGATCACAGATGCAAGCCCTGCATCAGGAATGAAACAAGCCTGGGCAGCTGCACAGCTGGGGACTGGCTGGTTAGGGAGCAGCTTCTCCGGTGAATCTGGGGGTTCCAACAGACAGCAAGTTGAACATGGGTCAACAGCGCAGCCCCACAGCAAGGAAGGCCAGACAGCTGACATGAAGTTCTGTCAGCAGTGAAGAGAAGCAACTCTTCCTCTCCATAGTGTACTTGTGAAAGCCTATCTAGAGTACTGCTTTCAATTTTGCACTGACCAGTTTACACTGACACACTGGAGCAAGTCCAGTGGATGGCTGTCAAGGTAGCTGGGGGACTGAGGACATGGCATACAGGGAGAGGATGAAAGAGCTGGGCTCACTCAGGCTTTAAAAAAAGGTGTGGGGGGGAGATAGGTCTTGGTTTCGGCAGGAGGTTCCAGCCTACCTAATTCCAACCAGTGGTAACTCAGGTCTCAACCTATGTGATCCTAAGACAAAACTAAAAACAGTAATCAGTTGTGGGTACAAATCTTCTCTCCCAAGGAACGGTGCCATCATCACGGACGCTTCCAGAATTAAATATCTTGACCACTTTCATTCTCTTCTCTCTCAGTAAGCCTGTCACCTACTCAATCTTTCCACAGAAGTTAAATAACTTAAGTAACATCAAAAGGATCCAGCAATTAGGGATAGGGGGAGGGAGGGGAGGGAAGAAATCAATCAATATTTTCATCTACATTAGTATAGATACATATACATAATTCTCTACTTACATAAAACCTCTGTTGCTAGATGGAAAACAAACTAAAAATTCTGAAAGGAAGGAGAAAGCTTCAGTATTTTTATAGTCAGATGTTTTCTCTGTATCTATCTTTCCTATTTTTTAAGAAAATTTGGAGAGTAAGAGGTTAGGATAGAGCAGGGACAATTTCTGAACTGCCAATGTACCCTAAAAATGTGGAAGTATATAACGCTAACAAGCCATTTCAAAGAGGATGACACTTGAATAAGAATTCCAGAATGTGATTCCTGTGGCAAATCACTATGTGACATTAATCATACATGATCTCCAGTTTTGAATACTGGAAGAGTTTTAGAAGATAAGCAAAACACGGCAGGAAACAGTAGATTATGCATCTGATTTGCACACTTCTGATTTCAGACTTCGTTATGCACTGTGGGATCTATCTTCATAAAAAAGCTCAGCTTGTGCAACAGAGTATGTAGCAGCGCTAAACAAACAGCAATCTATTTTTAGAAGTGCTGAAAGGCTGTTACAGATACAGTAAGGTTAACCATCTAGCCTAACTACCTGGAAATCAGGCAACCAACACTTCAAGAAAGTTTCCAGATTTGATGCAGTAATTGGAACTTCAGGTTGAAGTAAAGCACTGTATCTATATAACTAAATAGAAAGGGAAAAAAAAATCAAGAATTTCGGTTTTTGTTTGTTTGTTTGTTTTGTTTTACACTTCTAGAATTATCCTGAAAACTTTGCAAGAGGATTTTGGGCAGGTGTTCTCTCCCCTGTAAAGCTATAGTCCAGAAAGGTTCAGTGACAAGAAAATAACTTGCGAAATTATGACAGAAGAAGAAACCCTAAAATGTAATTGAAGGAGAAAAAAGCCAGACACTTCTTTGATGTTGTCAATTGTTCAAAATCCTCCTGAAATGGACAGCAAAAAAAGCACACAAAAAGAAAACAAAGAAAAACTCATTAACTTGGTCAAATGAAAAGGGCACATCTCAGAAAAATCTGAGTAAGGAAAGGGTGAAAGGAGGATGAAAGAGTTATTTAAACTCTAGGCTATGAGAACACTTTGCATTTACCTTTCTGTAGAGGCCAAAGACCTGTTTTGTTTTCCCCTATTCCCTGTCACTCTGGTAAGGCTTCACCCCATATGAGAGGGCAGTCAGCTGGATTAAATTGCTAATATGACTGAAAACAATTGCAGGCTAGCTCCACCAACGCTTTTTCTTCCTCTAAAATGAGTTTTCTGCCAACTTAGCTCCTACAGCCAACTTGCTGCAAAGCCAGAGAAGCGCTGGTGTTGATACAAGTGAAGCTGTACTAGCCCAGGCCCTGGGAGGGGCAGGACAGAATGACAGCAGCACTGAGCTGGTAGGCCTGGCCGGGCTGCAAATCACTGCTGTGGTGACTTGCAGGGCCACATGGTACGGCCCCACACCTGGGGGCTTCTACCGGTTACAAAATGACCCTACACACAAATACAGTTAAAAATCAAGTAGATTGTTATCTTTTTAAAAACAAATACAAAAAAATAATCAGAGAAGTGGAACACAAATATGGACAACAACCTCCTGCATGCACTACATGCACTCTGTGGACTTCAAATAAACTTCAAGTCCATTTGCAGTCAGATGTTGTTAGGTCGATGGATGGACTCAATGATCCTAAGGGTCTTTTCCAACCCAAGTCATTCCATGGCCAAAGCTGTAAGGCAAGGGAACCAGAGACCAGCTTAGCAGACATGGAGCACCTGGTCACCCAACAGCTCTGCAGACTCCACTAGCTGTACGTCAGCTTAGATATTACATTTAAGTGTCTTTACTGAATCCCATTACACAAAGTTTAAGTAAATTTGAAGAATATATTGTGGCATAAGTGCACACACACACAAAGGCAGTACGAACACAGTAACATGTTTGCAAACTTCTCTACTGCGTCAGGACGGATAGGAATTCTAGCTAATTCACACTATTTCCTCTGAGACAATATAGATTAGCAGCTGCAAAGGTGGTGGTTTAAAACGGCAGAGCATTGCAACTACATTATTACATTTACAACACAAATATTTGTAATGGAAGCGTTTAAGCTAACCAGACCTAACAATGAGTTTCTGGAACAATGACAACTGTGAACTAACCTCACTCAGTATGCTAAAATTCTCTTTAAAAAGAAATAAATAATAATAATAAATAATAATAATAATAAACAAAACACACACAACTTTAACATCCCTAGAAAAACAAACATTTTCTCAATTGTTACTTTTAATGGCAGTGAAAACAAGGAAGTACTACTGATCATGTAACTTTTAATATAACAAAAATAACATGTCAGCTTGCTAACTGCACCCAATTCTGAACTTGCTTTTCAGGAGCTATCACTCAAAAGACAACTAAAGCAAAACACTTGGCTTTTAAGAGACTATCCTGCAGCTGGAGATGGGCTTCTGCCATCTTAACCGAATTTATCTTCATCAAAAAACTATCAAGATCCAGGGAAGTCTGTTCTGGATTTCTATCGGTCCTTTCTATTCCAAGTCACTCTTCCAACCAAGTGCAGTGCCTTCTCCATCTAGCAAGCACTGCACTAGAGGACAGACAGCTTTCTAACTACATGCATGATGGAGATTTTTTTTCCTGGTATCCATCAGGTAAGGATTCAGTTACTACCAACTTGCCTTATGGCAGCATGTAGTAATCTCACCTAAAGGCTTACACTGACTGTGCTAGGCAAATGCAGTCCTAATAATGTGGACCTGAGCAGTCTGGAAGTCTACTTTTTGAAAATTTATTCTTAATTTTAAAGGACCCTTAGGGTGCCTCTTGAGCAGTAAGCCTTGGGAGAAGTAAAATTACAATGGATTGCAGTGTTTCCAAAAGAAGTGAGCCTCAGAAATTACAAAGGCAATTGCAAATATGAAGCCTACCATCCACTGCATAGTTCAAATTCTCATCTAATGGGTTCTTGAATAATCTTTCTGTTAGACTGTCGTATTAAATTCTGTCATCAGCAGGATATTCATATTTTGTTAAATGAGCCATAAAAATCGGACATACCAAACAAACACAACATTATATCCTACAACTTTAATAAAAATACATCAACAGAATGAATTTTAGTACAAGAGAAAATAACTTTACTGCAGCAGACAAAAACATTCTCATGAAAATAACAAATATTTTCACAGCTGTTTCTTAGAAACATAAATTTCTAAGATTAAATAATATTAATCATGTCACACAGCACGGTGTTTTACCAGGCCAGCCAAATGTTATCCTTATTTATCATTCCCCAAAATCTCTGTGGCAAGTTTTATTAAAAAAAAAAAAAACGGGGAGACTGCTTCAGCTACAGCTTATATATTCTGAAAACAAACAAAAATGGGAAGCTTTGCACAGGGCTTCTGAGTCATCACTTCAGGATTTGATGAGAGGGAGATATCCTGAATTTGACTCCTTTCACTCGTAATTACTCTTTCACAGACCATGGGACTAACATTGAGAAATGTTTTCTTGCCTCCCGGAGCGCTTGCCCGTTAACCAAAACCTGCTTAAGGGCCCACTGACCAACCTGGGAAGAATAACCACAGCCTGCTAATTTGTTTCCTCCAGTCTCCAGCCTCCACCATCAACGAGTTTTGTGCAGATCTCAACCTGTTATTTAAAATAATTGAACTTCCCTGGGCAGAGTAAAGCTGATGTTGCACAAGAGGATTTGTTCTTAAGTTGAAGTTCCATACTGCACCTTAAGCTGACTTTACAGCTCGCCAGAGACAGAAGGGGGAACATCCTACTCCTGACACGCAAAGGCTGGCTGCCCTCCCCAAAGCAATCCGTTGTCCTGCCTCTCAGGCTTACCCTTCAGCGAGCAAATTCAACAGAGGTTTGGCAGAGCGCCGATCCTGCAGGACAGTACACGGCAAATTCAACCTCTCTGATAATAAACCGCTCCGTCCCTGGGGCAGTTGGCAGCATGAGACACTCCGCCAGGCTGGATGCTAGGGGAGGCCAGAGGGGACAGAGTAGCAGACATCCCCCACCTGCAGCAGGGGGGCCTCAGAGCACCACAGCTGCACCATGTAATGCTTTAATCAGTTTAAAACGTTCTGTTAGTCCCTATGCCTAAACCAGTTAATAATTTTAAGCCTTGCAAAGAGAACCAATAAATAGTTGGCATGCAGCTTTATATTCAAAATGGAGCTGCAGCATGTCAAGATAAAAGCAGCAACATCACAGTTCACTGCTTTAGGAAATCCACACACATGATTTATCGTTACCTTATACCAGACAACAGCATCACACCACAATCATTTTACTGTTGTTTGGATGGTTTATTTTGAAGGAATTATTTTCACATTTGGTGTCTGTGAGCTGCAGACTGCTCGTGTGCATTAGCTACGAGACACTGGTATTCATGCTTTCACTACAATCATTTTAATAAGCAACTATCCCCATACATTATTAGAACATAATTCTTTCCATGGATTACTTAGAAAAAAGTTATTCAAACAAGAGCATTGCCAAAATGTTATTTCTTTAAATCATAGCAGACATTACACCATAAACAAAACTGAAAAGACTTCTCAAGTTATTTGCTCTTAATTATTCCTGTTAGTTACAGTACCCAAATAACCATTAGCCATTCCGGATTCTGATTTATACTATGCTGTAATTCAGAGACTGAATCCCATTTGGCACAATCCCCAGTTCTGTGCAGGGAGACACCACCATAGAAGAAAATTAAATAAGTTTGCAACACTTTTACTACATTCTATTTAAAGTACTCAAAGCCATCTCACAGTTATGTGTATGTACTAAGGAATGAAGCTCTAGTTACAGTGTTAGCAGTTCTCAAAAAAAAAAAAAAAAAAAAAAAAAAAGCTTCCATCCTAAACACTAAACATTTGTGTCACTGAATTAGGCAATGATTTAATGAATTTGATTTTACCTCACTATGCAACACCTGATTACCTTCACCACATTTCCTGAAGGCCAAGAAATTTCTTGGCATCAGCAATAGAATCAAAAACATCTTTTACCTTGGATTTGTGAAGGATCAGAGAAATAGGAATAACCAGGCAATTCTTTTTGGACCATGACATCCACCAACACAGGCTTCAGAGCACCCACCCATTCAGAAAAGCGTCATTTACTCCTGAGAACGTGACATTTACAAGCAACTGACTTGGCCAACACAAGACACCAACTCTGACTCCACCACAGCTTAAGATCAGCTTCTCCTGAAAATACACGTTCACTGCTGTTGAATACTGTAAGAGAAGGCTTAAGACATGCTTTTAAAAATTAGAGAAGATAAAACTACCACTGTGTTTATTTCTATGTAATGAGTAAGAATATACACATATATATTTAAGCAAGAACTAATTGAGAGCATCAGACAGATTTCAACCTATGAAAAGTAACTTTACCCTACAAAAACTCCAACTTTAAACCGAACAGGCACTAAAAGTGGGGCCCAAAGAAACACTCCAACTCTGTTTTTCCCCAATGGAAGCGTCTTCCAGAACAGCTAAATTAAGAGAAGAGTTACATTTGTGCTTCTTCCCCCAAAAGAATTTGGCCCCTCTATCTCTACAGCCTCCCGCACTGCAGCAGCTCCATTTTTATCTTGTTTTCTCAGCCTCCTGCAGTATCTTAAGCTATCCTGCACTCTTCCACTCCTCTCTGCAACACACACGCATCCATGCAGGCACATGCTGACCTGTGCACGGAGTCCCCCAGCTCCCCTGGCCCCCCACTTCTCAGCCAGTGTGGGTACAAACATCACTTTACAGCAAACTGAACCATGCTGAGGAAACACTGAAGCCTCTGCTTGAGGGACTCTAATTTTTGATTCTTCTGAATTAGTGAAGTGGGCAAATCTCAAAAAGTCTCTGTCTATTTACTTGTGAGGTATCTACTCTTCAAACAAAAGGGTTCAAATGATGTTAGTAGAACAGAAGAAACAAATTGATGATGGCTTAAAAAAGCCACCCAAACACCACACACTCTTATAAAACATTACTTAAAAGTGACAAGTTGAGTTTGGCAATTAGTCTCACTTTACAGGACCTGCTACAACACAAAGCACCTTGACATCCCTCCATTATCTCAATTATAGACACAACTAAAACCCTACAGAAAAGGTGAAGGCTGATACTGCGCTGAAATGCATGCACAGTCTTTCAGCAACAATAGCAATAAAAGCCAAAGTAGTTGTTTAGATCATTTCAATAAATAATCCATTATGTGTTTTATCTCTGTACATAAAACAAGCAGCAAAATACTAAAATATCCAAGTAGGCTCATTATAAAAGTATTTGTGCGAGCAAGACATTTGCAAAATGCTGACTTATCTTTGCTAGCAAGCCATATATTGATCCTCTTATTTATGTTATTACTATTATTTTTACACTTATATTTTCATAAAGAAGAGTGTAAGGATCTATTTTAGGAAGATTGCCAAGTTCCTGGTTTGCGTTTTTTTGTTTTTTTCTTTTGCCACAAAATGACAGTAGAATTTCTCTACTTTTTCTGAGCAGAGAGTAGTAGTGCTTTCCTACCAAATCCAAGTGCCAGAAAGTAATGGATGAGGCCTGCTGCACAACACAATTACTTACACACAAAACTTCTATGTCCCACTTAGTGCAAAACTATTATAGCAGCAGCTACCAAATGATAGATGTGCCTTTAACTAGAACCCAGAAAATTGCACACAGATGCCTTCCAATTTAGAAAGCCAAGGACAAGTCTGGACTTCTAAAATCCCATCTCAAAATTAAACAGAAGCGGACTCGGGCACAGGCTATTATTTTAGAATGTGCTACCGAGTATATTACAACATGTTTACAGAGCATTCAAAAACTAAGGTTTTTACTATCTTTCCATACGCTTTAAGAAACAGTTTGTCTTTTTATTAACATTTCGTGCCATTTATCGCTTATGTTAGATTGACAAAAAACAGGATAGTATGAAGATAATTTCAATTTGATTGTTCTGAGAAATAGTTCTCAACAAATGGGTTTAAGATCTCCCCACTCACTACCTGAAGTTAATGCCACTGAAGTGAATGAGGTTTCCTGCTCTTAAAAACGTTGGAAAGGACATTGAAACAATGGGCTGAGGAGAGAGAGATGCAGTGCTGTAAAAAAAATCCATATAGGGCTGAAGACAGGGAGACATAGAGAGCCACTAGAGTCATGAGTTTCTCACTTTCAGGTAGAAAACTGCTCTGAAGAAAAATGGAAGAAAGGAACAGAACATATACAAACACTGATGGGGCTCGGGGAGACCAGGGGGGTCTGGTCAACAGCATAAAGAAGTTTAGCTTCTGATAAAGACACAGAAGAAGGTGAATAATGCTCCTTCAGTTGCAAGCTAAATCCTATCTCCTCTAGGTCATCAATAAAAGTGTCAGAGACAGATTCAGAGACCATTAAAGTAATTAATAATTTCACTGTTAGGAGTAAAATAAATAGAAGAGGGATAGCAGGTGGAAGATTTTCAAGTATTCTATCTAAATATAAACTCCACTCTGCCCTCCTAATTTCTGTTCCTCTCATCAGATTTCACAGCAAGATAAAAGTAATGAAAAAGCAGGAAAGGCTGACCACCACTTCAAATAGCAACCCTGCATCTACACAGGATCACATGCAGGGCCTGTGTTTCGGTGCTGCTCCAAAATCTCTGCCTTCTTTAAGAAAATAAGCAAGTCTGCAACTCTTCATTTTGTGAAGACAATCCTTTATACGTGAGCTGAATGAAAAACTACGCAGTCTTCTAGAGTCCTCAGACAACTGCAAAGTTTATTCTGCTGCTGCTAATGGGTAATCCAAATAGTTTTCTCATTTGTTATTAGGAAACCTGTAGCCAAGAAAATGGAATGAAAATTGAGCAAATTCCTGTCATGACTGCACTCAAATCTCTCAGCAGCTCTGAAGGTAGGGACTGGCAACATTCCTTAGAAAGGAGGTCCTCAAACAGAAACTTCAAAATTAGTTCCCAGTATCACTACTGTAACCACCAGGAGATTTTTTTAAAGAAAAAAAAAAAGTAAAAGAAAATATGAAGGAATAAAAGGTTTCTCCTTTCTTCTGGAAAATACATGTTTTGGAATACTTTATACCATTCGTCATTTCTCTTCTCCAGTCTTAAATTAAAAGCTTCTATATATTTGTGCAATAGATAACAGGCAATATCTCTTTGCAGCTCAATAACATCTAAAGGGGCAGAATATAACAAGAGTTCCCACAGTTTTTCCACAGAAGTAATGATCAATAGTATTCTCCAGTCCTACAGTAAGCACTGAACATTCCCTTCTCCTAAATCTAAATGGATTTGTCTATTACTGCTTTACATTTTAGGTCTGACTATCAAGTAAAAAATACAAGAATTCATGCAGACAAATCTCTATTCGCTAAATTTCTTGTCCTCCAAATCAGGAAAGAAATCCCATGCAACAGGGTTACTCTGTTCTCACAAATTTCTGCACGTTCTTCCTATGGCTTTGAAACTTTACTGAGGAGGAAAGTAAATTCAGAAAACAAGGAAAAGGTTTTACAAATTCCACTTGCAAACTAGCTAAAATAACAAAAAATGCAGTACTTTCCATTCTTCCCATTTTAAGTCCTCACATTTCAAGAAAAGTAAACCTGCAGGTCATGTATATCAATAGATACGATGTTTATTAACATACTAAAAACTATTACCATCGCTCCAGAAGGATAATGAATGCAGCTTTAAAGTGTCAAACATTATAATTAATAGTTCTAGGAATCTTTTCCACATTTTCCATAAGCCAGTCTATACAACACAGCATAAAAAATGATGACACATTAGATATGTAAAACTGGCCAAAAACCTCAATGCTAGTATGAATCACACTACTGAAGAACAACATAACCAGAAAGGCTATAGATAAATCACTCAAAGAACACCCTTCCAGAAAGACCCCTTCGTTTTTATTGGAGAATAAAATAATGAAAATATTAAAACACTTTAACAATAGAATAACAAGCTATTTCTTTATTGTAATGTCTCATACACTGAACAAGAAAAAAGCAGCACCTTATTGGACATTTGTAATCAAAAACAAAATTGCTATCTTATTTACAAGCAATTTCATTCAAGTGCATTGTTTATCTCAAGTCTGACTGATGATCAATATAAGTGTGAAGCACCAGAATTTTCCATGTGCATATATACACACAGAGGTACATACTTAAACAGAACAATTTCTCTTAGATTGAGCTCAATTACAGTGACAGCATTTGGTACCTAATTCATTTGTTTTGAGCATTAACGGCAGGGATGGACAGAATTCTCAGTTCTCCCTCTTCCCTCTATCAAGCCTTAACCTAACACTTCTGAAAACATCAAGCAAACAATTGTTAGTTGCCGCTTACATAGACTCCAAGGGAGTCTGTGAAATATATAGACTCAGATTAGGCAGAGATTTAATTCTAGGCTCATATTCTAATCATCACCTTGCAGTCAAAGCTGATATATTCCCTACTCCATGCACATTTTTCCCTGGTTTTGTCCATGTTGTACTTGTTTCAGAAAACCTGGAACTCTCATGCTTGTCTAAAGTCCAACCTTTGAATGAATAATCGTTGTTCTAACATTGTCATACGTTTCCAGATTTAAAACTGCTGGATAATCCACAGATACCTTGTATGCCTTTTTCCTACAAAGTCAACACACCCTGTAAGAATGAAACCTCTCAAGTAACATTTGAAACACTTCTTTTTCCTTTGCTTCAAGTCGGTATAAAGTTTACCTGTTCTTACTAGACTTGTTACAGTATTATCATCCCATTCTGACTTGGTCCACCCTCATAAATTTTCATCCTCACTGTCCACATTAGGTTTTCTTTACAAAAAGATTCCTAACATACATGCGAACATGCCTGCACATTCTTAGGGTTTGCACCCCATCCCATCATTAGTCCTAAAATTAACATGTCCCCAAATAAAGACGAAACACAAACCCAGCTCATTACTCTGCCCATCAGCCATGGAATACTGAAACTTCCAAGAGGGATACTATCCAGTATCACGTTGATACCGATATTGAAAAGGGATCTCAAAAATAAAAAATGGGGGTGCTGCATGTGAAACCAATCTTTTGTTAGCTGCCTGTCCAACCAGCATGCATCCAAGGTGCGCAAAGAAGACACTGAGTAAATACTATCCTGACACTGAGCAGTACATGCAAACCTCACTGTATTCGGTAGAGAAAATTCAGGAAAAAAATATGGTGTCCACAACGGAGAGTCCTCTTTTCACCACCAAACACCTTAAAGGTAGAAGGGAGGTAACAAGACAGCAGTTATTAATCAGAAGGCGTTTCTGAACATCAGAACTTCAGATTAATTATTCAAAGCAGCAAACAGTATTTTGTTCATGCAATATTTCTGCTCCAGAACCTCTAGTAACAAGAAACGAAGCCCAAAATCCCGTAGTAATATGTGCAAGAGGTAGTACCTATATTATACAGATCATACAAAATCACCATTGCTAAACTTACACCTGACTTGAAAAACTCCACTCACGAAGAACAAATTAATATATTTATCTCTTATCATTGTGATAAGAATTTAGCAGCTGTGGGCCCATGTTAACAGGACGTGCGCTTACAGCAATTTTGCAAGACTACAATAGCAGATGATTTTTTCACGGGTTAAACTGCAAGGAATCAACAGTTAAATACATTCAAAATTCAGTGTACTTTTTGCATTATAATTAAGAGCTTTACAGAGAGAAAAAAACAACAACTGCATTGCAAAAAAAATACTCAAGGCTTTTATAGCACTAAAGGTTCCTTTTAGTTACAGCTGATAGATTCATAATCAAATTTTACAAATTACAGCCAAATGTAAGCATCAAACGTCCCCCCTCCCCAAATGAACCTCTGTGCCAAGCCTTAAAAGTTCAGAAGCATTTCAGAAGCATTTTCAGAAGCAAAATTTCAGAAGCAGCCCGGCCTCATTTCACGGTGAGGGGGGAAAGGTAGGGCCTAGGCCGGGGCCTGGGCGCCGAGCAGGGGCAGGACGAGCCCCGTTTCCCCCTCGCCCTGCGGGTGCCAGCCCAGCGCCCCTGGGCGCGGAGCCCCCCCCACGCTGCGCCAAGCCCCGGCTGCTCTGGGCGCTCTGCCCCTGCGAACAAAACACGGCGCTGCCCCGGCCTTGGGAAATGAAAGAATGGGAGAAAAAGCACAAGGGATCGACTCGCCCTCGCTAAGCCCTCCCTCCGAAGCAGGTCTCTTTTCACCAAATGGAGCCAGTCCTGGCGGCACCCTCCCTTCCCCCACGCCACCGGGGCACCTCTCATTGTCGTCGGCCCCCAACGGGGATCCGATGCACACACACACACGCACCCGCCTGCCCCCGTCCCCCCGGCCCGCTCCGCGCCCCTCGCCGCTTGCCAGAAGCGCAAGGCGGGCCGCCTTTCCCCCCGGGGGAGCCGTGCACGCACCTTCCAGAAACAAGCTGTCTCTGCAGCCGCCGCCGCCGCCGCCACCGGCCATCTTCCCGCTGCCGAGCCTCGCTGCCTCACTCCATCGCCCAGCGAGGCGGCGGGGCCTGGCCCTTCCCCCGGCCTGCGCGCTCCGCCGCCCACCCCCACTGCGGAAGGCTGCCCGACCCGCAGCGGCAGCAGCAGCAGCGCCGAGGCCCGGCCCTCTCCCGCTCCCTCTCCCGCTCCCTGTCGGCCCGGGGCCCGCTGCCTTCCGGCCCCCGCGCAGCGGCAGCAGCAGCAGCAGCCGGCGGCGGCGGCAGCGCGCCCGCCCCGCTCCGCCCG
>CM021733.1:85654535-85694698 GCA_011075105.1 Heteronetta atricapilla
TGCCATAACCACAGTAGGTGCAAAATGTATCAGTAGATATATGTATATATATATATATACACATATATCTACTGATACATAAATCACAGGGAATTTATTGGTACCCTGAATCAAACCTTTTGTAATTTACAACCCATGAACCCATTCTACAGACTACAATTTAATGTTTTTTAACACCTTCTAGAAAATAATGATTATGGATGAATTATTTGTCACTGTTTTCCACTGCTGTTCTTAGAACTATTCCTTGAATGTATTACAGATGCACAATCTATGCTGTTTTAAAAGTAAAAGCTTTTCTTTTGTCCTTTTGACCTGATGCCTGTTTTTACTCTGCATTTTTAAAGCAAAATCAAATCTATTTATTGTGCTTACTTTGTCTTGTTCTTGCTGTTAAACTTACTGTTTCACTTTTAGTTTTTGTTGTTATTTTTTTGGTTTTAGTTGTTTTTTTTTTTTTTACTAGTTGTTATTTCAGGACATCTTGCATACCACAGTAAACTTTTCCAGAATATTCCCAAATGGAAGAACACCATTTGTCTATGTGATAGAATTTACAACAATACATTCAGATTTGAAAATGTTTTTGTTAAATTTTGGTACCAAAGATAGTTTGCTGAGTAAACAGTAAACAAGTACAGGCTGCTAAACATCATCAGAACTTAGACTAAAACATTCTTTTAATTCTTTCCTTGAAGGCTTGAAGGAGCCGTGTTTTTTAAATCTGACTTGCCTACCTCAAAACGCAACATTGTGTTGTTGGAGAATAACCATAACGAACAAGAATCTATGAGACTTTCTGTTACTGTCATGAACATTTTGGAAATAAAAATCCTGTTATTCATTGCTGCGATTACTGCTTAAATATCTGCTGCACCATTTTAGTCATTACTACATTACCAAAGAGAAACTGTTTTGCCTTAAATCTCTAAGTTCTCTTCTTGCACAGTGAGATCAAGCAAGCGTATTGGACTAAACAGCTATGACTCATCAAGCATCAAAGTGAGAATTGCAGACCTAAAAGACTGATGGAGAGAAAGGTACATCGTTAGCCACAACACAGCATCAGAGACTACTTTAGGAAGTAATATTTCTTTCTGCGGGTGTGGGCTCTGGAAGGCCCTTTTTTCTGGAGAAAAAAAAAGTAGAGCAGAATTTGCTGCATTTCTCGGAACCACTGTATCAGAAACTGGAAAACAGTACCTCTCCTAAGTATAAGAATTGTAATTGTGAGAAGAAATTTATAAAAGAGAATGATTTAAACTTATACATGGAGTCATAAAAAGAAGAAATGATCGTTTATAACTCAAATGTAAAACATCCCATCTGAAAAATGTGGAATAATCTTCTGTATTTTAAATTTTTCCTTAATAATTACATTGTGTAATTATTTCATTGCACATTTTCAGGCAAGGATTGATCGTTGACCAAGCAAATAAGTTTTAGAAGATCGCTAAGAAACAAGACTGTTGGTAGTAGTTTTGTAAATGTTAAAAGGGGAACACATAAAAGGCTGAAGAAAATTTAACAGTTCTGAGACATTTAGAATGTATTTTCTGATATATATTCAAAATGTCTGTATAAAATAAATCTCAGTATATTTTGACTCACTTTACCATATTTGCTAAGTTTCCTGAAGCAACTCCATTGTTAACCTGAAATAATATTTTCCCTTTCTCCGGCATTTTTATAGTGATATTCTAATGGCAATACGTTTTTGCATACAAACTGATCAAATATATTTATTGGTTGCAATCCAAGCTTTATCAGTAGGCAACATTATAAGTCTGTTCTTGTTGGTCTTTGAGCAGAACTCTTTCATTACTACAAGAACAGAAGTTCTAACTGATTTAAAGGAAGCAAAATATAAAACATTGCATTTGTCAACATAAGTAGTATGGCATAAGCACAATAGCCTTTCATCTGGGAACAAAAAGAAGATAATGAATGCATCCACAGCATGAAATATTAAAATCAAAGACTATGTAATAAGGAAAACAAAATTATAGAAAAATTTACCATAATAAAAATAAAAGCTCAGTAGGACTCAAACTGTTACTTAAGACACTTCAGACATGCAAAAACATCCCACATACAAAACATATTATGTGTATATGCACAGTGTCTCTTATCTCCTGCTTTTCAAATCAATGCCTAATATGCCTATGTCAACTTTGAATGTATTTCTAAACACATTTAATAAATACTGAACCTTGATTCATATTAAGTTATACAGAAGTCACTCTCACAATCACACATGGAAAGAAGTGGTCTTAATTGCCAGCTAGAAAACAGAGCTTGTAGATGGTCTATTTTTGTAATGGTCTCACACCCATTAGGAAAGGAAACTGATTTGTAGCTGAAATCCTTGGAGATGCTTTGTAAATAATCATTAGCCTCAAGATCTTCATGCCAGTAGAATTATCCAATTTAAGCAAATGTGTATAATAAACAGAAAACATGAAAATTGTTTCAACAAGGTCACACATTTTGGAGTAGGATCACCTTTCCTCTGCCTGTTTTGTAAGATACCTACTTGTATAAAGCTTAAAGGAAAATTACTTTTCACAGCAATTAAGGCAATCTTTCAGTACTAGTTATTACAGGTATTATGTAGGTAACTTCTGTATGTATCTGAATTATGTTTCTAAAAATAAACTACATCCAGGACACACAGAATATCAAATATTAACCTGTATACATACAAGAAGAAGTATGTACTAGAGTATGTAGGTATGAGTTTGTTTCTTGCAAATTTCCCTCTAATCAGAAGGGCCTCTAAAACCTGTTTCTGAGGTTAAAAAGAGAGTAGAGACTGGACTATGATGATGAATGTGCTTTTGTCTGCCTACTTCACTGGTTAAGTATAGTAGTGAACTCATTCTCATCTGTGAAGCAGAACCAGTAAAAGCTTATGTAGGAATAACCATACTGCAAAGAATAGAATCCACACAATAAGGATTTGAAAGATGTAAAGGAATCATTTAGTTTGTCCTCCTACATAGAGTCAAGTTGTAAAGACTTACAATGTCACCAGTATGTGCCCTTAGAAATCAGTTTAAAATGGATCTTCAGTCTCCACAGATGGCATATCAGAACATTTTTCCTAATATTAACCTAAATTATCTTTTCTACAAATAAGTTTCTTCTTCTACCTCAATTAGAGGTCACTGTGCTCTTCTGAACAACTTTTATATACTGGGAGACTGCTGTTATGTTTTTCAGTCTTCTCTACAATTCCTTCAGCCTTCCTTCACTTATTATTTTAATCTTCTCCCTGGAGTCCCTTTAACTTGCCTGCATTTTAAAGTGGGGCATTCAAAACAGGACGCAGCACTAACGTAGGTCTCTCTGAAGTCAAGTAAAGCAGAATGGTTGTCTTCTGCTTCTGACATACTACAATTCCTTTTAATATGTCCTAAAATACTTTGCAACAAAATTACAGTTAGATCATGGTCAATTTGTAATCCAATAGAACTCCCCAGCCCTTTTACATACTGTTGTTCCCTAGCCAGTTGTATCTCACTTTGGATTAGTTCATCTGATTTCTCCTTCTAAAGTCTATGATTTTCTACTTGCCTTCACTAGGTATTATCTTGCTTGTTTTAGATAATTTTCTTCATCTATCCAGATCACTTTGAACTCAATACTGTTGTGGCAGGGGCTTGCAATACTTGCAGTCTGGCAGTGAAAATACTAGCAGAATTATGGCTACGATAAGCCTGCCCCGAATCAAATGCCACTCTCAGACCCACTGAAACACTAACAGAGCCTTTTTCCAAGGTCAATTTTAAGACGTCACCCAGGACAATGGCTTATCAGTATCACCTGCATTCTCTCCCTAATAATCCCATATGCCAACTACCCCACTGAAGATGGATAAAACTGTAGTTTGACATCAGAGCTTGGCAGTTATTCCTCAGAACAGAAGATTGGAATATAAGTCCAAGAGACATGTAAGAAGACCTTGATATCTGTGTACTTTAAGCTCTTGCTCTTCTTAATGTTTTTCATTTTACCAACATAAGGACGGATGTCATTCTGGGACATTTTCTCTGACAGAAGGTTGTGGATGTCCATTGCTATTTTTGAAGATGTTGTATGCATTCTTTATTTGAAGCATATCCTAGTAACGTAGGTCCACATATAGCAGTTGTCAAATGATGGGATGTGTGTGTATTTGGAAGGTGCAGAAAAGGTGAAGTTTTCTCCAGTTGTATGGAACTAGGCCCTGTAAAATCACTGTGAAATCAGAGGTAAGACATCTCCATGGAGTAGAGCCTCCACTCTGGTAAGGGTGTAAACAACTTTGACTGCTGTAAGCAACATGGGCCCTGAGACAGGGGAGCTTAAAGAAACAGGAGCTGTCTTTGTGTAATACAACTGTGAGCACGAGACATCTCAGTGAGATGGGATGTGCTAACTCAGTGAGTTTTGCAGTGTGAGCAAGCTATCACAGTTTATTAAGGAGCACATCACATGCTTTTTTTTTTTATCTTTAAAGTCTCCCAGTCTTTATGCTCTTTGATAAATGACAGTGTCTGTCATTACATATTCATCTTTGATTGATTCATTCCAAGCATCTGTCATCCTTATTGCATTATTTGCACGTATACAAATGAATGAATCCAGTTGTCAGTGGCGTATTGTTCATAATGGTCACAGTAGGTTACATTATTCAAGCAGTTACACGAGGTTGCTAAAAGCAGAAGGCCAAGAGTTTGGGAGACACTGGGAGCAGGGAATGGCTGCTACTGTTCTGAGCCCTACCTGACATTAATGGAGCCCTTGATGTGACACACCCATGTGACAAAAACATGTCAGTAGTATCACTGTTGATTTTTGTCAAAAGCTATGGAGATGTTAACTGCTATGAGCATAACTGGTGTACTGGTGTGTGATTTGCCTCTAGATTTTGATTGGGGGGGGGGGGGGGGATTAGACTGGTTTTAGTGTTTCACTATTTTTTCCTGTTAAAATTTCTTGAGAATTACATTGGTGGCTACTCATCTTCTCTAGGAGCATGAGGTCCACAGAAGTAGGTAAGTATACTGTGAACATGTAAGCATATTACTTAGTTAATTTAGTGCTCAGAAGAAAGATGCTGTTCCTTGGAATATTATGAAGGTTATTTACTTCTTCTTTGAGAAAACCCTATAACATCTGATTAAGATTACTTATTTTAATATATGTAATTGTGTAAGTTTCTGTAAAAGGCACCAAGATCACCAGCACTGTTTTATTTTCAAAGAAAATATAGATGAAAACTACAGTTTTTCATCAGTTTGAAGATGTACTTTGACTGAGGATTTATGGTTGCTAAAACAATGTGAAATTTTAGCCAACTGTTTAAATTACAGTTACCATATGAGGCCATTGAAAGTGGAGCATACCTACTATTAATGTCTGTCCTATTTGCTGCCTTGTAGTATAGATGCTTAATGTATTGTTTTTCAGCACTGTAAAGTTTTAAAGTGCTGTATCAGTTTTCATTATAAAAATTCCATTCTCTGCACCACCCATAAGGATGAATGAAGATTGAAATCATTCTGTGGAAAATTCAACAAATGAAACATAAGCTTCTTAAGAATAAGTAATATAATTTAAAGAAAATTAAATCATATTCATTAGCCCTAAGTAGCTTTCCAAGAGAAAAATCGTCAAATGACACTTTTAGAAAAGTACTGGGAAGAAATTCAATGCTTTAGAATGTTTCCTTTCTTACTGCGTGAAACTTTATTGATTTCATACAGATGAAGATTTGAAGAGGCCTTAGGAGAACACATATGCTATATATATATATAAACGTATATTAAGATGACTTTATGGTTAATAACTTGTGCAATCTGATTAATATATTCATAATTGAGGATATTTGTTTTGAATTCTATTAGTGTCCTCACCACTTAATAGCAACCCACCTGCTACCATCTCCCCTTCCCCAAATAGACTCACCTTGTTTTCAGACTCTCTTGATCCATTCCTGTCTCACTCCTCCCTGTGGCTCCTGCACTAAAAGCAATCCTTCAACTTCTCTGTCATTGCTCAAGTTCTTCTCTTCCCTCAGTCCTCCCTCAATCTGTCTTTTTATTCATTTTCTGTTTTGAGCTTCTTTCCTCCTACCAAAATCAGTACCAAAATCCCTCCCATGCTTCCAACAGAGATTTCTCCAACCCTTTTCCTCCACAATTGCTACCCTATTCCTGCCTTTTGTTACGACTCCCTCCCACTGCTGGTTCTTCTGTATTAGCTTGTTATTGAATGTGGCTCATGGATACTAACTGAGGATAGCAATAGCTGAATTTTAGCTAGATGAATAAAATCTAGTCTCTATTTATTGAGTATATTTTCTTCAGTACTGTAATTCAGTTTGGTAATAAAACACAATCTCCCCTTCTTGTATTAGCTGACACAAGTCATTTTGTTTTTAAAAGTGTTGCACGCAGACATTTAAGACTGGAACAGCAATCCAACAAATTTTATATTCAGTGCAAAGAACCTCAACAAAAACATAATTAATGCAACACAATGTTTGAGATTTTAAGCCAACAAAAGCCAGCCCATTTAGAGCTAAGGTTCCCATAGCAACCTTACTCTATCTCCTCCTGTGTCTGTGTGATAGGGTCTTTTTTTACATGACCACATATTGCTAGAGAATGTGCTGTATTATTCCATAAATAGAACATCAGTTTAATAGGTAAGTGAACTACACAAGGACTTAGAAAATTGTCTATGTGTCTTCAAAGGAAATTAAATCAGTGTGGCTTGCAGAGGTACTGCATGTATATAAACACTAGCAGAAATTTTCCTGTAAGCTTCAACACAATGTTTCAACATCATTAATATAAATGATGCCTGCAAGTGGCATAACTATAAACATGCCAAAAACTAAATTATCTATTTCCCTGTATATAGATGAAATAAAGTTGAGGATTTTTTTTGGTATTTCTTTAAAAATACCTTTCTATATATGGACACTCTTCAATTTTAAGGGATTGTTTTTTAGAGTAGGCAACTACCTAAAAGCATATGGGAACTCAAACGAGGCAGTAAGACTTCAGGGCCACCTTAACATCAAATCTGCACTTTACATTCTTCAGCTGTGACATTTTGACGCAGAACTGTCTCAGAGAACCTACAAATATCTGGTTACAGGCCAAGTATAAGGCACCCAACTCATGAGTTTTGATTTCTACCTCTGGATGCTGGTTTAGGCAGTGCAGGTCAAAACTAATGGAACACCAAGTTTCTACCAGATCTAGAGCAAGGCAAGAAAGTTGAGATCCCTCGTAAGTTAACAGTAATCTTGAAGTATGTTTTTGGAATTGAAAATGTTCTGTATGACACTGATACAAAACTTTGCAAAGCAGACAGCAATCGGTTAGTTTGGAGAGGATTTCAAAACAGTAATAATGCAATGAAGATAAACAAGAAATATAATTGAAATATTCCTGACGCAAATGAGAGAAACATCATCTACTTCCTCAGTTGGGCTCTAACCTAAGTTTTCCGTATTCAGTTTCTTTGTAAACAAGCTTAAAGACCTGGTTAATGCTCCGTTGTTAGCATCCAGGCAGGTGAATACTCTCAGTATTCCACCACTGTTAGCTCTGAAGAAGTTTGACACTCAGCAATGAGGTGACTAGCAGATCCCTGAATTATCTCCTTTCTCATAATAATACATGAAAAATAACAGACAACGTGTCCAAATAGAAGTGGGTAGCAACCTGAAATATTGAATAGTTCCCCATAGAAATCACAGAATCACAGAATTTATAGGTTGGAAGAGACCTCAAGATCATCGAGTCCAACCTCTAACCTAACCCTAACAGTCCCCACTAAACCATATCCCTAAGCTCTACATCTAAACGTCTTTTAAAGACTTCCAGGGATGGTGACTCCACCACCTCCCTGGGCAGCCTGTTCCAGTGCCTAACAACCCTTTCAGTAAAGAAGTTCTTCCTAACATCTAACCTAAAAATCCCCTGGCGCAACTTAAGCCCATTCCCCCTTGTCCTGTCACCAGGCACATGGGAGAACAGACCAACCCCCACCTCGCTACAGCCTCCTTTGAGGTATCTGTAGAGAGCGATAAGGTCGCCCCGAGCCTCCTCTTCTCCAGGCTGAACAAGCCCAGCTCCTTCAGCCGCTCCTCGTAGGACTTGTTCTCCAGGCCCCTCACCAGCTTTGTCGCCCTTCTCTGGACCCGCTCAAACACCTCGATGTCCTTCTTGTAGCGAGGGGCCCAAAACTGAACACAGTACTCGAGGTGTGGCCTCACCAGAGCCAAGTACAGGGGGACAATCACTTCCCTAGCCCTGCTGGTCACACTGTTTCTGATACAAGCCAGGATGCCGTTGGCCTTCTTGGCCACCTGAGCACACTGCTGGCTCATATTCAGCCGACTGTCCACCATCACTCCCAGGTCCTTCTCTGCCTGGCAGCTCTCCAACCACTCATCTCCCAGCCTGTAGCTCTGCTTGGGGTTATTGCACCAGGTGCAGGACCCAGCACTTGGCCTTGTTGAACTTCATGTAGTTGACCTCAGCCTATCGGTGCAGCCTATCCAGATCCTCCTGCAGAGCCTTCCTACCCTCGAGCAGATCGACACACGCACCTAACTTGGTGTCATCTGCAAACTTACTGAGTAATAACAAGAAATTATTCAACTTTTATGAACTATTATTCATAACGAGGAATTATTCAACTAATATCCTTATTTTGGCTCACAAGGATGTTACAAAGCAGTAATCGTATTGTGCTACGCTGGAATTAGCTTTGTTGAAACTAGCACATTTAATTGTAAACCTCCACTTAAGATAGTAAAGGTTATTTTTACCCAAATGAAAAAGCAAACACCTGAGATCTTAAGGTCTTCACAAAGAGCTTTCATCTAGATTTCAGTAGGCACAACAGAGAAGCAGCTCTGTTTGAAAACACAGAAACAATAAATGAAAAAAAAAAAGGAAAAACATAATAAAGAAAATAAGCTTGAAAGTTTGAAGAATGTAAGTGTGTGACCTCTGAAGTCAAGAGAACAAGACAGAGCACAGGCTGAAGTGTTTTTTCATACTATGAACAGGGGAACCAAGTTATCTAAATCTTCTTATACCCAAGTAGAGCCTTGCAAATTCTCTTAAGTAAACAAAGCAGCAACAAGAATATTTGGCCTCCTTACCCATTTGTCCTCTTAGCTGGAAAAGTCCACAACATTTCCTGTAACAGGTCAATACACCCTTAACCTATGCACAACAAATTTCACAGCTAATGGCACATAATTTTCCCTCCTAAGACAAGAGTTGCTGCAGCTCCTTGCTCCCAGGAGAGCACAGCCTGGGTGCGATGCACACCACATGCTCCAGCTGACTGCAGTCCAAGACAGACCCTCATCAACCCTCTGGTGAGGGTTAACTTCACCTACAGGTGAAAGCATTGTTCCCTTGCTGGGTTTTAGTGTGCTTGCGTTTAAGATTTCTTCACAAACAACTACTTACGCAGCTGCCTGGGGAAAGCAGGCTTTGAAAAGGGCCAGGGGAACATCTTTCCTGCACTCCTGAGAAGAAGAAAAAGTCTCGATGAGTGCGAAGAGATAAAAGCAACGTCTCTAGTCCAGAAATAGCTCCAGCTATCCCTCAGCCGGGGAACCTTCTAGCAACTTTCAGGGTTCGGGGACAGCACAGACAGGGCGGGCCACGGCAGGGGTTCGGGCGTTTCCCCGGACCCACCCAACGGCCGGCCCCAACCAACGCTGACCGTTGGCGGCCGTTGGGCGGCCCCGGGGCCCGGCCACGTGCGCGCCTCAGCGCTCCCCGCGCCGCCCGCCCCCTCCCTCCGCAGGCGACCTCGCTTCGTGTAGCGAGCAGAGGTGGATTGTGTATCGCCCTCCGAGCTGGCTGCCTGCGGCCATGTGCCAGCCACCCCTTCCTCACGCTTACCTCCCGCCCCCCCCCCCCCCCCCAAAAAAAAATGTGTGTGTAACAAAACCGGGGGCTACTGCAACAGTTAAACCCAGCTATGTGCTCCTGTAAGAAAGCCATTTGGAAATCTTGTGCACACAACCATTATTTTCAATTAGAAAACTCGCAAGCCCCTTTTCTTTCCTAGACAGTGGGTCAAGCCACTGTTACTTGATCTGTTTGTTATGGGCCATGTAAATACCTACATTTCCAGTGTTGCTCAACACATATTTGTAAGTATTCTGGTCAGCACATATATAAAAATACGGTACTAATTTTGAAACACTTAGGCAAATATATAAAAATATATCAGGGTTGCAAACAACAAATACTTTTGTTTCTATAAACCAGTAATAAGCAAAAACTGCACCAAAGGATGTCTCCATTTGCCTACAATGTATGTGAACATGTAATAATAACCTTCCACAATGGTAAGTGCAAGGGATAAAGTTAGCGTTATCATCAACATTTTCCTTTCTTGACTTACAAATATTTTCTTGATGCTTTTATGCTCCATGTCTACTGTCTGCGGGATATTTGCAAGCCATAATGCCATGGGTAGTGTGAGCATACAAGATACCATAGAACCATTTTGGAACACTTTAATGGCGTTTCGATACAGAACTCGCCGTTTTAAGAAATAACCACAATTTCTAACTATGATAAATGCACTTGGAAATTTGCAGTATACATTTCAGACATAAAAATTGTGTGGATGCTGGACATCTTCAACTTAAGGCTGTGGGGACACCTTACAGTGGCCTTCCAGTACCTAAAGGGGGCCGACAGGAAAGCTGGGGAGGGACTCTGTCAGGGAGTGTAGGGATAGGACAAGGAGTAATGGCTTTAAACTAAAATTGGGTATTCAGATTAGTTATGGGAAGATTAGATTAGGTATAAGGAAGGAATTCTTCACTCAGATGGTAGTGAGGCACTGGAACCAGACGCCAAGAGAAGCTGTGGATGTCCCATCCCTGAAGGTGTTGAAGGCCAGGTTGGATGGGTCTTTGACCAACCTGGTCTAGTGGGAGGTGTCCCTGCCCATGGCAGGGGGTTGGAATAAGATAATCTTTAAGGTCCCTTCCATCCCAAACCATTCTGTGATTCTGTGATCTAGCATTTGTGATTGTCTGAAGCATGGCTACTAGGGAAAGATAAGTTTAAATCTTTATTGGAGCTTCTGGTGCAATAATTACTGTTTACAATAATGTAACTTTTAAATCTGTTTTATTTTTTTTTCTCATATGACCAAAAAGGTAATAAGCAATTACTTGTATTATCAATGACCTATGAGTGCTGCAAAATACAATTACCTGGCATCATATGATAAATTAACCCTTAGATTACTATTTTTTTGCTTTAATGAACTATCAAGAAAGTTAAGAACCAGCAGTCACCTGTAAGAGAGAAAAAAACATTTTAGTCTTTTGCTCAATTTCAAATTAAGTACTAATACAAGATCTTGAAAGTTGATAAAGGTAATTTACGCAGGTCTCAGACAGGAGCTGTCGAATACAGAAACTCTTTCAATTATGAAAGCAAGGAATCTGAAGTGCTGGAAAGAGTAGAGCTCAAGCTGAGAAGAGAAAAATACTCTGGATGAGAATATGTAAGAGAGAAGATCCAAATCAAGCTTTTAAATCCATCAGCAGGACCAGTTGGTGAGTGATTTGGAAGATTGGTCAATTTACTTGGTCAATTTAATGTGAAACTAGAAAATCAGCACTTGGCCTTTCTTTGTATTTTAGGAAACAGCTGCAATAATACTGATAATACAGACTAATGTTTGTAAAACGTGGATGAAGTGAGGTGCTATTAATAACAAAGTATCCTATATACATATTATCTCAAATTACCTACCCTGAGAGATAAGAATTATTTAAATAAATGCTATTATAAAAATAAAATGCTGTTATAGCTACCTGGCGCATGATAATTCAGCCTTTGAGGTATTCACAGCCTCTAGTGCCTTAAAGTTCTTCTAACAAAGTCAGAAATATGATTATCCTCACTTAAAGGAACATAGTCACAGACAGTGGATTCATCATTCTTGTCTTTAGATGACTACTGAACTAGTGTACATGTGAGCTAGGGGTCTGCCTTTCTTTTGTGCTTAATGGAGAGAAATAGGTACGTTTAAAGTGGGATTTATTTCAGATATTTTTAGATGTCTACTTGGGATGAATTGTTTCATCAAATCTGTTTCTTTCAATTTACTGTTAAGGGAATCTAGATGCTCAGATGTAGATTTCTATAGCATAGGAGTCTCTGATTAGGTGAATCATATAAGCTGGCTATCTGAGTTCCAGAGTAGCATTTGAATCACACAAACATCCCCAGCCTTGAGGAGGAGAGTATTGGATAATTTTATATTTCTATGCCACATCCAGTGTCTCAAATATTAATTGATTTTTTTTTATATTCCTTTCCTCACTAATGTTTCTGGGCAGGTTCTTTTCTCTGATGCTTTTGGACCCTGATTTATGTTTGGAATATGCCTACGTGTCGTGCTGTGAGTAGGCACAGTCTTTCTAGGCCTGTGCTGAAAGCTAATACAACCTCACGCTGCCAGTGCTCTGAGCCAGCCATGAGTGTGCTCGCTCTGTGCGCAGCCTAGGCTAATTAACTGTGCCAGACAGCAACCTTGTTAGCTCTGGCATGGTGAGACATTTACTGCACTCACACATCTCTTGGTCAGCACAGAATATAGGCAGGGTGATCAGGGGCCTGTCTAAAGTACAGCATGTAAACAGAGCTGCAAAAATTGTAGAACCCTTCCATCTGCTTTTATTATTATTATTATTATTATTATTGCAGCTACACGGTCTGCTTGTTGTTTGACTACAATTATCATTATGTATTAGAGTAGGTAATAGGGTAAGTAAAATAGAAAAGAGCTAGTAATGTCTTGGAGTTGGTGAATACACAGCTTCTTCTTTCTTCTGTGTGATATAGCTGAGTTAACAACTTTAACAAAAACAGTGTCCAGTCTTATAGATAGCCAACTAGTGTGGCTATCAATTAGTGTGAGTAACAAGTAACTCAACAAGAGCAATTTTAAACTCATAGTGTTTAAGTTTAGAGAATGTCCTATACTGGGCAAAGGATATGACATACCTTCATTGGGGTGTAGTAAGACTGAGATCCTGCAGTGGGATGGCCTTTATAAGAATTTTGTTAATCTCCCCAGGAAATTCAAGAGACAGCTTCACCTCATGCGTCATATAGCAATCTGCATCTACAAGCATTGCATCCGTGTTATTCTTCACCCTTTTTCTTAACTTAGTCACTTACTGTGTAAACAGCTATATGACATTTTTCCTTAACTGTTGTGTTGACTGCTGGGAACCGGGAACTTGTAGCCAGCGAATAACTTCCTTATCCTGTCTCACACAGATATGATTTTTCTTTTGGAAGCAGCATCTTTAATCAGTTTTAGTTAGGATTTATCTCTTCTGCCATCTCTGGATTGAATATTTCATCATAACTTTTTCATCTTGTGAAATTATATGGTTATGGCCATGTTTTATAGTGCTGTCCTGTGCATTTGATTAAGGTAATTACAAAATTTTAAGCAAGGATAAGGATTTGTAGACAACTTATTCCTGCATGAGAGTGAGGTGGAACACTGTCCTTCCAAAAAACAAAAAAAAAAAAAAAAAAAAAAGAAACAAAAAACATTTAGAAAGTCAAAGGATTATGGGTTTTGATTTTTATTCCCTTACAAAGCTGAAACCACAGAGTGTCTCTCTTCAAGTTTTTGAGGGAGTGTTCTAATTAGTCAGCTGAAGAACAGTTCCTACTATAAATGCTAATAGGCAATTTTGGTTTTCTAAACTAGGTATGTGCAGTAATAAAAGAGCAAGTACCCTTGTAAATGACTTTGTTACCTTTTGAAATCATTCTTTTAGAACTATATTTTCATTTTTATGAAGCTTATCTTGGCTAGATTGTGCTATTAACATACTTTTGTTTAGAAAACAGCAAAAACACCTGTTTTGTCAGTCTTAATCTTTAAAATAGGATGAATGAACTATGGAAAGTAGGTATTAATATTTCACTCTTCAGAAAAAAATTACAAATTTTATAAAAGTGCCCTGTCATGTCCTTGAACTCTGTAATACAAGGATCCACAGTAGTAGGACAGAAGTAGCCCAAGTCAGTATATCAGGAGGTATAGCACTACTTGATGACAGAACTTTTTCTATGACTGACATGTAGTGGATGTTTTATAGTGGAGTTTTAGTGATGCTGTATTCTCACAATAGCATGCAGAAGCTTTGATATAGCCTAGCCCAACTTTGATTTCAGTTTCACATGGGATTGTCAATTTTTTCATGTAAAGACTCAAGGATTCTACAGATCCAACAGTTTTTCTTAGTTTGTCACAAGGGGGCAGATCAGTACTGTTCAAATTTATTGTTTTTTTCCCTAACAATCAGCAGTAGCAATCTACAAAAGATGTATATTCGGACTGACAATTTGAGAAATCCTGAAGTACATTGTTGCATACAGTTTAATTTTAACATGAATACTGAATTATTAGGGTTTTACTGAAATAGTTTGATTAAAGAATGAGTGCTTGATTTGGAAGATTGTATTTGTAGCCTTTAAATTCAAGAAATCAAGTTAAACAATATAGTATAATGGATTTTCCACTCTATTTATTTCACTGTTCACATAGTGTTCTATCGAACACTGCAAATGGTTAGCTATTGCCACTTTTGTATCGTATAATTTAAAAATGTAGATGAGAAACTTTTGATTCTTTAAAGCTTGCTTACAAAACTTCTGTCTCTTTCACAGTTCCTGTTACTTCTGTGATAATAGTGTGCAGTACGTCTTAAAAATAAATTTGATTTGTGAAGGTAGATTAAAAAGGTAGAAATTTAGTTCCAAAAATGCACTGCTTTCTTAAAAAAACAAACCTCTCTTTTACCCTTCACTTTTTGCAAACAGTGTATTCTTACCTCAAACTGCATCCCTCTGTTTATTTGCTTTGACTAAGATAACTCAATAGCCCACTCAGTTGAAGGATGTAAACCAATTTAACTTGAATATTCATCATTTCCTGTGTGTCTTTTTTTATTTATTTTTTCTTTTTATTTTTTTTCTCTCTTTTATGGATTCTCCTCATTCCTTGCTTTTCATTCTCTGCTGAAAAGTAACATTCTAGGCTTCCTTTTTTGATATTCACCGAATTCAAAGCAGCAGCATTCAATCTTACTTGTTATGGTTGGGCCTCACTATGTTTACATATGCATATGTATACTGAAAGAGGAAGAGAGCTCCAGCTTACAGATCTTTCAAGATAAGGCTGATCTTTAAAGATAAGGCTGTGCTCAAGACCTTAAACACACAGTACAAGATAGTACCTGGCTTGAAAGGATCCCCTGCATTTTGATCTAGGAAGAGAAAAGTGCTTTTCGTATGAGAGGAAAAATAGAAATAAATCTATTGAATACACTGTATGTTGTAAAGGAAGGCCAAATTTGTATTTCTGTTAAAATTTTCCCTGAATTCTGTTGTAGCATGAGAATATTTCCTGTGCTGGGAAGTTGTAGACTGAACATGCACTGTAGCACTTTGAGCAAATATTTTTATAATATACGTACTAAACAACATCTCATTTTTAATGCTAATGATTGTAGCAAAATAAATATATAAACAATATATAAATATATTTAGAAGCTGTTACCAGGAAAAAGATAAAAGTATTATCAATTTCTGACCACATATGACAGAAATGTGACCACTGTCACGTGGTAAAAGGAAATTAGAAGAAAAACAGACGATATGAAAAGCCTACCTGAAAAGCATACCTTTCAGGTATGGATTTCACCAAAATGCCATTTCCTACAGCATGGAATACTGTACAGATAGAAACTTCTATCTGTCAAACTCTTAAGCAACAAAATTTTAAGCACTTGCCTCTTAAGCATTTGCAAAATAAGACAATTCAGAAGGTTGCAATATGATGACAAATAGTGGTTTTAAAGCATAAATACAACCCACCTCTAGAAGTATCAGACTTCCTATGTAAGATAAGACAAAACAAGGAAAAAATGAACCTTAATTTTAGTAGGGTTGCAATCAGTCTTTACTAGAAGGTGGCAAGAATTTTTCGATGAAATAAAATTTCTCAAACCAAATAAAAATAACAAGTCTGACACTGAGATCACATGTAGAAAATTCCAGCTTAGATATTTAAGGTATGAGAATTCTATAGGAAACCGAAGACAGAATCTAGTTAGTAGTACCACTTTTTTTTTTTCTCTTTCTCTCTGTATAAATATACATGTATTGTGATAACAGTTCTTTCAAACGAATTAACATTTGACTAAAATATTTGGCACATTAAATTCTGATCCCATATTCAAAACCAAATTATTTAAATAAGATTAAAATCTTCATAAATATATATTCATGTATCTTCAGATGTCAGGTTTTGTTTCAAATAAGCAAATGTTTTAAATATCTGTTCCCAGTTTGCAGGTCAAAGATACATGGGATGAAGTACAGAGTGGTAATTGTTCTGAGATCAAAAGACAGGCATTAAAAAACTTTGTTGAAATTTGTGCTCTATTTTTAAAAGAACAAGATTTCAACTAGCCTTTGCTTCTTCTGCTGCCTTTTTTTTTTTTCCTACATCAAAACGGTGCTATTTAAACATATATAATTATTATGTACAATTCTCTTGTTTTAAAGTGTCCCTTGGGAATAGTTAATGAGAGAAACAGAAACGGATTAATTATGCCAAATATTTATTCCATGCTGCCATTACTCCTACTGGTAAATCTAGTGTGTACTGACCTTATTCATTGTATCCAGGACATTATGTAAGGGAAAAGTATGCATAATGTTGTTGTGGACAGTACATCCCACACTTACACAGAATCAAAGTATTCTTTAAGACATTTTGTAGAATCTAACCAGTGATACAGACCAGATGGCAAACTTTCAGCATACTGTGTTTGCAGATTTCAGCTGAGCCCTCTAAGAAATCTTTCTGGATGTGAATGGACTTTCTACTCTCTATATATTTTAAAACACCATTGAGGATTTTCTCTCTAATTCTGAATTCAGGAACAAAGTGTAATGCCCAGAAACCTTTGGAAAACAGTGACAAAGGCTATGGTAAGTGCTTTTTTTGTTGTTGTTTGTTTTTAAATTCAGATTTATATTATGGTACTAGAAAAAAAAAAAAAAAAAAAAAAAAAAACTTTAGAAAAATCATTTTGAAGCTTAATTCATTGGATACATTTATTCTGTTGTTTAATACATTTTCACTGATTTTTTACATTCTCAGCACTTTATGAATGAAGACCCAGGGTCATGTATTCTGTTGTTAATGGTTATGCTGTTTGACTTGGATTTTCTAGAGATATATGCTGATACATACATTTGTAGTATATGCATATATGTGAGCTGCATGGCATTTTGTAAGTTCATTTCATTTAGAAAAAAAAGTAATTTATCTTCTATCTTATTTTTTAGGAAATTATTTTTAATACTTTTATTGATCTCATGCATATATTTCTATAAGAAGAAAGAGGGCATATGACTGAATGGAAATTGCAGAGTTTAGAAAGTCATTAAAAACCAGAAAAGGGTACCATGCATTTTACATCTTATCCAGTTTTGCAGTGAAAATATCTAGAAACCATCTTTAAATGAAAGCTTAGTCTGTAAAGGATGTTGAGGAAACACTGTGTCACAGAGCATCAGATCTGTTCCCTCTATGATCTCTGTGGAGGACACAGGGTGTAAGTGGAAAATGGAAAAGTTTCTGAATTACTGTTATGAGAAATATGAATGGTTTGTTTTACCCACCTATTTTATATGGGGATCTAAGCCCAAAAGTGTTGATAACTTCTTAAGAAAAGGCAATGAGAGATGGTTGTTGCTCATGTCTTCAGGACTGTATGAGAGAATGTCCACTTCTAATTAGTGGAAAGGAAACAGGAAATGAACATGCAATGCTCCACGTGCCTAAATTTCAATTCTGAATGGAGGCACAAAAATGGGAACTTTGCTGTGTAGTGGCACTGTGGTTGTGCTGTAGGCCTGAGAAAGTTAACATAATGCTGTTGGAATATTCTTAAACCATTTCTTTCCATCCCAATCTTAATATGCTAAGATGTCATTTATTGCTCCAGCTGATGACTATTTCTGAAAAGGCTGCCCCATCTCAGAACAGCTGAGGGTCAGCTTCCTGCTTGGTGGAAAGCTCTCTAGTAGAGACTCAGCTTTATGGAAGTAGCTGAAAGGTCAGCTGTGAAAAAATGAAGGGTACATCTTTAGTGGTAAATTAAGCTGGTCCAAAATAATGGTCTCAGCACTTCCACATGATTATACAGTTAAATTGTTGGAGCAAGACCCTATGACAACTTTGGTTTGTACCCACTAACACTTCCCTAGGTAGTGCCTGGGAAAGGTTCAGGTTAACACAGGCCAGGGATGACTCCCACTAGGCAGAGTATTATCTACAGATTTAGCCAGGGATGGTGAAGCCACAAGCCCAGACTCAGTGTAATGAAGCTGGTAAAATGGAGATGTGTAAAGACTGGTATGAAAGGGTGTATTTCCAAAGGAGTCATATAAAACTTCCAGTAGAATGAGAGCCCCTGTGATATGTCTTGCTTTACCTGGTACAGAACTATGCTCTGGGTGCTATGTGCCACGTGGCCTGTTCTGCACTGGCTTTGAGGTGTGATCACCACATGTGGTGCATATATGTGAAATGTAAAGGGTTATGTAATCAGATTATTTCTGGTCCTTGTCATGCACCTTATGTTTTCTTTTGCGAAAAGTCAAAATATATTTACATCAGAATGGGTGCTATATATTTGCCCTGAGACTCTAAATAGTTAGCTATTGCTTGCTATAAATGGATAATAATAAGCTTTGAAATCTAGATAAATAAGCTTTCTTTGAAATGTTTATGTTTAGAAAATAAGTTTATTTTAAACACTAACATCAGAACTGTGAAAGTTTTGGTCACCAGTTGCACAATTAGACCTCCTTCTTAAGGAGGTCTAAACTTCAGCAGTTTTCCAAAGAAATGAAGCCCTATGCCTCTAGGTGGCATTATGTAGTCATGTAATAACTATGGAAATGCATAGAATGCTAACAACCCAAACAGATAATGTGAAAACCAGTATTACTGCACCACAATAAATCTTTTTGTTTTCAAGAAGCAATAATGTTTTTTAATGGTGTCACTGCAAGAGCAAGACCTAAGATACAAAATTTGAATATTGTTTTTCTAACAGAATGCTGGTAATTCCTAGCTTATTAACTCAGATTAATACACATTTAAAAGGATTTCTGTAGAAAAAATAGTAATATTAAAAAGGGGACAAATAACAAAGGCACTATGAGTACAATGCACGCATACAGTGTAAGGTTTTTTTTTGCAGTTCCTCCATTTGTATGGAGCCTCGGCTTAGAGCTACAGATGGGTCTTGGTTAAAATTCTGGAGATGAATAACTCCAAACCCTGATGATATTCAACACTCATTTTCAGTTACAAATTTTGCAAATGTTCCCCATATTTAGAATGGGACTAGCTCCTGGAATCAATTACTCATAATCTTTAGTGTGCTTGGAATCCAGTCTCAGATCCAAAATCTGCAGCCTTAGTATACTCTCTACCAAGAGTGCTGTGGCCCTTGGGACTTTTTTAACAAAGTCTATTCAGTCTACCAGTTGCTATGATGGCTTCATAATGAGAGAAAATATCCATGAGAAACTAGTTTTCAAATGCCTGAGATCTGCAGACAATGCATGTAAGCCAGAGGATTGTCTTATTAGTAACGGCCCCAATTCTAGCCAGGCCTATAGCTGTTGTTGATTCACTTTTATAGATTAGGGCACATTTGGTCTTTAAATTTCTCAATAATTTTGATAAAAAATTGAGTTTTACTTATCTATAAGATTTGTTTATAGGTGCTTTTACTTTAAGCTTCTTAAAATTTTCTTATTTCTGAAGTGTATTATTAAACAGATGAAACAATACTTACCTTGACCAAACTGTGTAGTCCTTTTCACCTTTATTAGATTAATGAGTCCTGACAGTAGTTATGGTGAGAAAAAGGTAAGCTTTGTCTCGGTTCTTTTCTGTCCAGTAAGTCAGCATCTGAATGCTACATTTCCAGATTAGAGGAGAGCCTACCTGTCAAGTCCATGATGTGCACAGCCTATCATAAGGTAAGGGGGCTTCAAGTATAAAGTTTTAGCTTGGAACCATGCCTAACAGTGTGGCTTCTCTAAGCCCAGGACGGCTCTAAGTGATATGACTGCTTCATGTCCCCATGAGTCTGTAACAGTGCACAAATGTACATCTGGTACAGGGAAGCCAGCTGCACATGGTGTACTCACTGCTGGGGCAGGAGAGTGGCAGTGACAGGACTATTGGTCCTTGAGATGCAGGTGCAGCAGTGGGAGAACCTGAAACTCCTGTCAAATGAAGATCGTGCTCCATGTAAGTTACGTGACACGTCTGCTAAAAGAAGAGGTGTTGTTCTCCAGTAGTACCTACAAAACAAGAAAGGGAGCTCTTCCTTTTAAGATTTCCCACACTTTTTGCTGTATGTCATGTTTTTCTGAATGAAGGAGTCTTAATAACAGATAGAATTTGGTGATGCATAGCTTATATGGTCTGTTGGTAATGGTACTGGCAAGATGTGGAGAGATACATCAGTGTTCAGTTCATGGTGAAAATCCTGCATTTGTGGCACTGGTGTCTTTCAGATCCAGGAGGATGCCAAAATCTGCAGGCAGCCATTTTAGTGCCTCAGTAGGCAAATTCTTCAGTTGATCACTAGAGGAAGAAGGTTTCCATCCCATATGCTTTTAGTATTTGACAATAGCATATGTGAATAGAAGGTATAAAAGTATGCATTATTTTGGTTTTTATTAATTTTAGATTTAACCTAACAAATTCTCATTCAAATACAGGTATAAGAGATGTAACCTGTTCTTTCACCTGTTGCACTCATTCACTCTATGCATGATAATAGTCTAACATCTCTGCTGTAGTGTACTGGGACATCTACATACAAATGTAGATAATATAGCATCATAAATCTATCTGCTACTGACAGAACTATCTCTGAGGTAGTTTATTTTTCTTTGGGGGGGGGGGTCTTTTTTTTTCCTTTGGTACACACTGAACATGATTTACTGTTCTTTATAAAGATCTGATATAAATAAGGCTTACATTTGATTAATAAAACTTCCCTGAGATAACCAGGATGCTTTCAAGAGTTTTTAGTGTTTTGTTCTAGGCCCTTCCTTGTTTATACTGGCTTCGGCTGCTGTAAGCATGACCACAGAAATAGTTTATTTCAAGTTCAAGTAGAAAAGTTGGGTTAAAATTTGGAGAAAATCTTTACTAGCTTAGCTAAATGCATTTGTTCCTGAGGTACATCTCTCTATTGACCCTTAGTCAACAGGTCTCAGCAGTCTTCACTGTCTGTGGCATGATTTTCTGGTGAAACAGAAGAGCTTAAGAAAAAATGAAAAACACAGGGCCACTAGATGTAATGAAAATGGACAAAGCCCATGAACAAAAGATTAGCTCTTTGAAATAGCTGCTGAAATGAAAACTTCAAGTTTGTGAAGGAAATACAATTGTGTTTTTGGAGTAGACAGATACCTGGGATCTAGAAACAACAGTTAAGACAGCAAGGGTGAACGTTGTATTATCAAATTTCAGATATCAGAGAGATTTGATTTAATCTCACCATTTTACCAGTGGAGAGAAATAAATCTAGGGAGTGATTTCACTGTCTGTGTTAGTAAGAGAAGAACTACACTTCAGAAATGCTTGTTTCTCTTGACACCGCAGGAAGTCTGGGTAGCTGGCTCAAAAGCATTCATGAATGCAATAGATTTCTATATTAGTACAGATGAACCCCATGCTGATAATAATGTGTATGATCCATACTGTGGATATCACAATGATGGGCAAGTTTGCTAGCAGCTGAAGTGAGAGTGTGGGTCAAAGAGGCTCCTGCCCCTTCTTGCCTCTCCTTCCTTTAGAAATTCCTCTGGTTTCAGTTGCAAAACTCTCTTAAACCAATAGTGTTTGGTACCAAATGAATAAACTGGGTAAAAATTTTATATACAATTTATTAACATATTTCTTCTTGCATTATAATACATAGTTATCTCAAGCTCCTTATGGATGTGTTTTCCTTCCATTTGTGTGAAGTTCATTGGCTGACGCCCACAATTACAAAAAGTCCTCCTAACACTGAACTGTTTGAAGTAGCTGCTGAAATGAAAACTTCAAGTTTGTGAAGGAAATACAATTGTGTAATACAATCTAGAAACAACAGTTAAGACAGCAAGGGTGAACGTTGTATCATCAAATCATCAAATTTCAGATATCAGAGTGTGATAGTCTGAAGTGTCCTCTCTTAAAGTATCAGCTTTCTCAGAGTCATACTCCTTGTATGAAGAGCAATTGTTGGACTACTTCTTCTGACGAGTAAAAAAGTGATGCATTTCTATGTAGCCACTACCAGTATCTTGAATTAGTCCCAGAGAGGTGGGACAGAGTTGGAGCAATATTTTTATATTATAATATATTGAAAGGTTGCAATATATTGTTTGTTATGCTGCTGGAGTTAAGCAAATAACAGAAGCTAATTGCGGAAGCACCGTGCTGTTGTTTTTGTTTGTTTGTTTTTTAACAAATAGTGCATTACTGAGGTATAGCATTGGAAGAATGAGAAGACTGGGAAGGAGTCGGCAGTCCAGGAGAATGGGTATCACCATAATTCCATTTTTTTTCTGAAGGTCAGGTGAAGGCTGACTTAATTTGATGGCAGGTGAACAGAAAACAAACCTGCTTACATTCCAGAGGAATTAATTCAATGATTGTGGTGAAGTCGAAGAAGAGGAATCTGGGAGGGTTTGTTCATTAGGGATTTCTTGGAACAACATTTTGGTGTTTCTTCTTTTCCTTTTATGTGCTTTAACTCATTTATTTTTATCCTATTCAAACAACAGAAAATATATATATATATTGTCTTTTGTTTTTGAAGTTATTTATAAATATCATTTGCTATATAAATATTGTATGCTTATTTGGTTGTAACAAGCAGATAATTTCATAATATTTATAAATTTTTAATTTGCAAAAATAATGATGTTGGAGAAGTAATGAAACTATGAAAAATTTATTCTGCTGCTTTCTCTTGTACTTATTCATCGAAGAAACCTGAGGCTAGATCTGGGATGTCAGAAATATTAACATAAAGAACGGAGAGATGTTCATATTCACTTCTATAAATGCATTTATATTTTACTCATATATATTTGGGCTGATTTTTTTTTTTGTCTTTTGTGGAATCTCTCAAAAGTACAGATCTTATTTTTGGAGTAGCTTATTTTTCCATTTATTCTTGTAATGTATCCAGGAAGAAACAAAGAAAAAAAAAGAAAAAAAAAACAATGAGATAGAATAAAAGCACTAGCTAGGATTAAAGGAAAAACAAAACAAAACAAACAAACAACCAAAAAAAAAGGTACCATCAGTGGTAACAAAAATGTGACTAAACAGTCAGAAGATATTCACTGAATTCACTATTCTGTCCATGACTTGACGATAGGAATGGAAGGACCTCTTCCCACTGTGCCTCTCTAAAGGTTTTACTGGATTTGCTGGAGAAAGGTCTCAAAGTAAGAAGATACAGTTCCTCACTGGGACGTGAGTCCATTTCTCTCTAGGATGCAGTGTTTTCCTACCTTTCCTACTAGTCGTGACCACATCCTTCTTTCCACCAGGGTGGAGGCTCTCTCGCTCTGTGCAGTTGAGTGGTACTTGTAACTTCAACACTGGCCATCCTTTGCTATTACGTGAGTTGACTGCACTTGACTACTCGTAAATTCCTCACAGTCAAGAGGATAAACGTGCAGCAAGCAGCTGGTCAGGAGCAGTGACTTTTCCTACCATCCTAACAAAACTTCTCATATGTTAGCTCTCACTTTACACCCACCTCAGTTTCACCTCTTGCATCTCGATAAGATGTTAACCAAGTTAACATATCGCTTGCCAGCTGCTCCCAAATACAATATTTGTCCAGGTTCACTTTGTCATCAGTTCTAGGTCTTCATAGGACTTGCAAGGCCTGTGATAAGCTGCTGTACCAGCAGGTCCCCCTTTCAGCTCCCCTGACCATCTGCACTTCTGCCTGGTGTATTCTGGTATTCCCAGGGCCTGCTCCAAACATGCCGATCAGCAAATACAAAACAGTTATTTTCTTTATTTTTCTCTGTATTTTTTCCTGTACTCCCTGAAGGATCGCAAAGAGTATTTCTTCCACAGTTTGAACACAGTGATTGGGGTGAGCATGTGAATGACAAGATGCTCATATGTGCAGAAACAGAAGGAAAGAATACAAATTGCCTGCCCAACACCTTTACTATACGCAGAGACATATTGCCCCTTCCTCTCTTGTTCCCTTCCAAAAGAAAATGCTCTGAAGACACAACATGCATGCAATATTCTGGACTTTTAGAAATGAATGTTGCCCCCAGATAGGGGTCATATCTGAGTTAAAGGCCTAAGTGAAGCTGGAGTGATTATAGAAAGCTGCTTTCTTCTTCAGTGTAGTAACTGGCTTCAATTTCAATCAGCACAGAAAACTATTTAAAATCCCATTCTATTATTTCTCATCATATTTCTGTTCTGATATTACAACAGACCATTATTATGTCTTGTTTTAATGGCTTTTGAAATTAATTTACATACTTGGAGGCAAACTGATTTTTTTAAAAAATGTATCTTTCTATATATAAATGTATCAAAATAATTGAATCACCATGTTTGTAGGCAAAGGCCTGCCTGGCTGTCTGTCTCTTGCCTTATGTTAAAGTCCCTGGCTTTGCTAAAAATGCCAAAAATGAACCTCAGTGCAGGTGAAGGCTTGGAACTCGTATGCATACTGAAGAGTGTTTATTTTTCTTGGGCTTGGAGAGACGTATATTTAACAATGTCCATCAGCTGGCACTGTAAGCCAAACTGATTGCACAGAACAGTCATTTATGTCTTGTTAGGTTCTTAGACTGCCCTCATCACTGAAATTTCTGTATTCATGCTACAATGCATTGAGCAGTTTCTGTTCCAGCTCTTCAATTTATTTTATTTTATTTTATTTTATTTTATTTTATTTTATTTTATTTTATTTTATTTTATTTTATTTTATTTTATTTTATTTTATTTTATTTTGTCAGCATTAGGACATTTCTCTTTTCTTCCCTGTCCTGGTTGGTTGGTTTGCCTGTTTCCCTTCTGGGCTTTTGCTTATTGCTCAACAGAGAAGGTACAATTCCTACTGGTATTTAAGGTGAAGTGTGCAGAGCTCTCTTTATCAGATTTTTTTGTCCTTTTTTGACAAGCAAGCTATTTGTTTGGCTTCTCTGTTTTATAGAGCACTAAAACTCTATGTGACAAACCAGCCGTATCCTTCAGCTACAGCAGAATTAATCTTGTCTTTAGATGTTCAGGTTCTGCTTCAGCACTTTGTTACCCTCTGTTGAGAATGATTTATTTCACTTGTTTTGCAATGTTTTTCTGATTTGTCTTGTTTTTAACTTAGAATGGTCATGTTGTTCTATTCTGCTTGAGTTAATTTTCAGATATGTCACCACGGTCTGGTGAGTATTAGCTTTTTTATCTATTGCTTGTTTTCTTGAAGGCTAAACAGTCCCTAGAAGAGTCTTAGTGATGGTGTCTTGGAGATCTGTTACCTGCTGGAAATATTTTATATCGCAATCCATCACACGTGCAACACTAAAAAACAAACAATGCAGAAGCCCTTAGTGGATGATGTGGAGGGCATCCTTTTGACAGAAATATAGAAGAATAATTTGAGATTCATGAGTGTCTTCTTGACTTTCTAGAAAGATTTGCTTAGGCCTGGGGGAGAAAGAAAACCTGCTTAATATGGAAGAGTTGTGGGAAAAACATGACAATATAAAGGAAATGTAAATTTTTAAAGGTATATATGTGGGAGGGAAGCTCAAAACACATATAGATCTTGGCCTCCCGCCTTCTATAAAAGGAGAAATGTGAGGGCAATATTTGCCAAAAAAAGATCTGTTTCTTGTTAAGGGAATCTTAGGCTTAATATAGATTCTAGGGATAATACAACATACTCTGTGTATCAGCTCTGAATATATAATTGAGTCATACCTCAATATCACTTAATTATGAAGTTCAAGAGATTCTTTGGACTTTTCTTAGATAAACACTGACAGATGATGTGCTCTTCAGCAATGGAAGACCTGTGTCACTTAAATCACCAGGAGAGTGCTATCAGTTTGAACAACCATCAGTGCAGCTTGCTGATTGACCCTCTTTTATTTAGTAATGTACTAACCATGAAGACTTATATCTTGACATACAAGAAGTCTTGAAAACATAAAAATAACCATAACTGTAGGCATTTCTGGGGAAAAAAATCTGATTTATTTACTTTATAGTTTTAAAAAATACTACTAGATATATCCATGACATTAATATAAATTATTACTCCATGAAAATTATAAATATAAAATGTGAAATTGTGCTGGAGATCAGATTATTATGACATTACTAAATCACAAATGAGTGTTTAATCATATCTTGAAGCTGGAACAATTCACTGTGAACCAACTCTGTGCACCTAATTTCATGACTGATTTAGGTGAGACAAAATCTGCTCTGATGTGCTACTCTTCATTTTGTGTGCTGACTCCAACCTTGGAGATATTCAGAGCCGTCTGAACCTGGTGCTGGGCAGTCTCCTTAGGGTCAAATTGCTTGAGCAGGAGGCTTGGAAGATGACCTCCAGAGGTCCCTCCGAGTCTTAACCATTCTGTGATTCTGTGCCATTTTACATAAATAAATGAATAAATTTTGCAAATAAAAAGTAGCAATATTTGTAAAGAGAAAGGTGGTGTAATAAAGCAAATAATATAATTTGTGTATAAATTTCTTGAGTGAGTAGTAGTTCTGGCTTCTTTGCTCAACCTTCTTTGTTCTGGTATGCTTTTGAGTACTGAAAGATGGGATACTCAGGAGTTAGCTGGATGTAGAGCTACCGAAATTATCCTGCTAATGAAAAGGAAGAAAGCCTACATGGCTAGCAATGGTAATTGTTGCTTGCAGTTGACCTGGTGTGTACCTCCTTCTGTTGAGGTTGCTTATATCTTGAAAGCCGATAGTGTACAGGATACAGAGTGTTTAAAGTATTCTCTCTGATTGTCTCTCTTTCAGTTTCCAGGCAAAGATGCCTTGCTAGGCTTTCTGCAGTGCTCATGCTACCACTGGCTCAGGTTCCTCTGTGTATCCTAGCTCTTGATTTCTGCATCATTCAGTTACTTATTTCCTTATTGGTTAGGGATTCCCTATCTCATCTCCCATCACACTATTTTAGTTTTTCTAAAAAACTGTATTTTTTATTTACAAGGACTGACAGGAAACTCTAGTAAATTCTTCCAGCTTGCAGGGGTTTTTCTTCTTGGTAATTTGCATAACTAGGCAAGTATTGGACACTAGTCCAGCGAGATTATCAGATGTCAATTCTAGGTTTTGGATTTACTAAGCAATTGTATTGTCAACATATATGGAAGAAAAGGGATCGTATTCATATGATTGCTGTTTAGCACTATGAACGTATCACAGAATCCCAGAAAGGCTGAGATCGGCAGAGCCCTCTGGAGGCCATCTGCCCCAACCCCTGCTCAGACATGGCCACCCAGAGCAGACTGCCCAGGATCATGCTCTGGAGGCTTTTGAAGATCACCAAGGAGAGAGACTCCACAAGCTCTCTGGGTGGCCTATGCTAGGGCTCAGTCACCACCCACACAGTGAAGTGCTTCCTGATGTTCCGAGGGAACCTCCTGTGTTCAAGCTTGTGCCCGTTGCTTCTTATCCTGGCACTGGGCACCACTGAAAAGAGCCTGGCTCCATCCTCTCTGCACCCTCCCTTCAGGTATGTATGTATACACATTGGTGAGACCCTCCCTGAGCCTCCTCTTCTTCAGGCTGAACAGTGCCAACTCTCTCAGCCTCTCCTCAAAGAGCTTCATCATCTTGGTGGCATTTTTTTTTTTTTTTTAAAAAAAAAAAAAAAAGAAAATTCCTATTGCTATTCTCCTGTTATAATTCTGCCATCTAAATTCTCTTCCAGTGGTCAATAAAAAAAGCAAACCAATTCTCTCCTAATGCTCCCAAGTGAACTGTGCTCTTAGAGAACTGTCCTCAACACTGCTGCTTAAAAACATGGCATTTCAAAAGATTATTTCATTTTTGAGTGTCACTGGCAAACTGTGTCTGCATGCAGATGAGTGGAACAGCAATTTAACTGAGCCCTCCTCGTTATTGTTCACCAAATTCTTAAATGATAGGAAATAGAAAGGAGTGCTTCAGTAGATTCCTCTTCCCCACACTGTGAAAGTAAAACCACAAAGTGTAATTTATGGCAAATGTACCAAGATACCTCAAGAACAAGGCCTGTTGTTTGCTGCCCAGTTTGATAGAAGTAAGCTGGTTTGCAATGTATCTTCCTCTTTATATTTCAAGCATCAAGTCTTTGATACTTCACAGTGAATATAATCTTGGATTTCAAAGACCTGCACCCACCCCCTCGCAGAGATGTTCTTCAAGCATGGGTTTGTGCCTGACTTTATATACTTTATCCCTTCCCTCTTGTTTTTCTCAGTTTGTTCAAATTAGTCTTGCAAATGACTGTCTTTGAGAGGCGTATGTGGCCGGTTTGGTAACGGGAATGGAGACTGTTCTTCATGAAAAAGGTAGTCAGACTGTAATTTACATCTGCAGTGCATTGGTGGCTCATCCCTGAGGCAAAATTAGGAAAGGCTGCTCCTGTCAGCTGACCCTTTCCTAGGTACAGAAGTCTAAGTGGGTACCAATTTTGAACCTCATGGGCTGCTTGTATGTATTTGAGCCACTCCTTTCTCCTTAGCAATTGAAGTCCTACAGATCCACAGATAATATAATACAAATCTTGGGCTTCTGTCAACAAAATCTGTGGGAGTACTAATGATATAAGAGGCTTAGCTTAAAATGCCTTAAGTAAACTAGGTATGACCAGTCAGCACTTGACCGGACAGGTGTACGTGGAACTGAGCTGGTGGCAGAAACCAGTGTGGTGTGGGAAATGCAACTGGAGCCTGGGGATGTGCAGTGGAAGCAGCTTCCCTCAGCCCGCAGGAAACTCAGCCAGGGAACAACTGATGCTGCTGACATGGCTGCAAGGAAAACGGCCCCTTCCTGGTCCTCTCCCACCGTCTCCCCTGAATTAACCCTAACGTGCAGATAGGTGGCACTGTGTTCTTGGAGATGTCAAAGGCAGAACTTCCCTCCTATGAGCAGCCAGGACAGCATGGCACTGTTTGCAAGGACAGAGGTGCTGATCTTGGTGATCGAGTCCTTAGGTGGTGCAGCTTTAATAGTGTGTATCAGATGGACGGTTTTGTTTGGAGAAAATAAATACTTCTGGGCTACGTATTTATTGTTAAACATCCATAAGTTACAAAGACTGCCGTGTTTCACCCCAAAGTGCTGTATTTCATTTGAAGTTGATACATTCATAGGGAGGGGAGAGTTCTGGTAAAAAGTGCATCTAAAACAGAGGGATCTTACTAAGTTCTGATGGTATCTGTACTGCTACATAATTGCAATGAGGGAATTGCATCTATTTGATAATCAGTTTTCCTACAAGCTGCTTGAACTAATGAAGGCAACACAGCAGAATTGAAGCCATCTTAAAGATAAATGGCCAGGCCCTTCAGTGGTATAAAGCAGTTGTTCATCTACTGACAGTAATGAAGCTACAGTTTTCTGGTTCACAGCTTGTTAGATTTTTGAAAAGTGTGAGGTACTAAGGGGGTTGAACACAGTTAAGTTGAACTGGATGTTTTATTTGGTCATATTCCATTAAAAGTGTAAGTGAAGTGTGTATTTGTTTCATTAAAAGCAAATGTTTATAAGATTTTTTATGTGTGCTACTAACAATTACCACTGGCAGTTGATACCTTCATGTTTCTTTCCAAGTGTTTTTTCACATAAATTTGCTTCAGACTAGTAGTAAATGGAAGGTGATATTTGGATTACATTACAGTAATTGGTAACAAATCCATTGGATTCCCTTTAGGGATGAACAGTGCACAGACAAATCTTGAGAAAATACAGGTCTAGTGTTATTAAGTGGCATTATTCATGAAACATATTCTAGGTGTTTTTTCAAGGAAATATCCAATCCTCAAAATAGTATTCTTTTTTTTTTTTTTTTTTTTTTCTAAATTTATCTGCATTTATCCATATTTGTCTGATTGATAATCTTACGTCACAGGCTTACCCAGGTAGAGTGCTTGTTTAATTGCTTGATTATTTTTTAACAATTGTATGTAATTTGAGCGTGTCCTTTCATAATATGCAAATATCTGCTAAGGGATAGTGAAAAGTTCACAGAATTTAGTCTATAAGAGAGAAGCCTCAGAACCAACTTGATTTTTAATAAACTACATAGGGAGAAGTGGTTTAAAATTGTTTTCACTCTGTGATTCAAGGACATCTGTGCACTACTTCTAAGGGGGTCATGGAAAAAAAAAAAAAAAAAAAAAAAAAAAAAAAAAAAAGGAAAAACAAGGTTACCTCCTGTATGCTTAGACTTTTTCTGCAGGTGTTTTAATCTCCACAGGAAATTCTTTAGGATTCCAGAAACTGAGAGAGGTTGAAGACTGCTGACTAGCTATTGAATGGGCTGGGAGGTTGGGAGTTAAGGTCAGCCAACAGCAAACTGGAAATAAATTGCAAAGTTTTGGTTTGCTTGAAATAGAAATTACATGTTGTGGGTGCCCCATCCCTGGAGGTGTTCAAGGCCAGACTGGATGGGACTTTGAGTGACCTGGTCTGGTGAGAGGTATCCTTACCCATGGCAAGGGGTTGGAGTTAGATGATCTTTAAGGTCTCTTCCAGTCCAAGTCATTTTGTGATTTCATGATTCTATGTTGAGTTGGTCCATATTTGCTTTATGTAATTTTTCTGAAGGATGTAATTCACAGCAAGTTGCTGCTTTGCTTGAGGAAAATTCCCCTACCTTTCCTGTGTAGGAGGCAATATTAAATTAACAAAATAGCTTATTCTGACATTAAAAGCAATTAATCCATGCTCAGCTCATTTCTGTCATAGTCTTTAAGCAAGTTACATACCACTCCTGGGGTGTGGCAGCGGAGCAAGTAAGATTATTTGCTCCAGTTCCAGAGACCTGATTTGGCACTTTCCTCCAGAGTTATGCTTCTGGCTGTCTCTGTTTGACCCAGCTGCAAGCAGGTGCCAGGTTTTGGAGCTTCAGACTCAAGTGTCCAATTCTGATAACTTATCACTATTTCTCCTGTCATTTGTCATAAACAGTGTTGTGCCCCTCTAAGACTGATGGGCCATCTGACATTTTTGATGTGGTTGTGTGTCTGACTGTAGTCATCTCAGAATTATGCCTATTTCATTATGAGAAGACTTATGAAATGCTGATATTTTTGTTGGCAAAATGGAAAAATATCAAATTTAAAGCAACTGAAATACCCAAGCATTTTAACATGTTTCTTTCATTAAAATAGTTTAAAAAGAAATTATTTCTGAAGAAAAAAATACAGACCAAGACATAATATGAAGAAACAAAATGAAAGACACCCTATTTTTATCTTACTGATAAACCATGTAAAACTATTATAGGAAAGATTATAAAACTCCAGTAAGAGTTCCTGGAAATTTGTGGCTGTGGCAAGGATCTTAAGGGACTGTTTTTTAGATATATGTGATGTGCTTACAATGAATAAAATTAAGATTAATGACATATGTTTTGCAGATGTCAAAAAAAAAAGCAGGGAGTAAAAGGTTTCAGGAAAATAAAAATAGCAGTGTTAACTACACAATTCACTTTTAAATTACACCTAGGAAAATAATTTATGCATCTGGGAAAATATTTGAATTGTGGAATATCACAAAGTTTTATTAGTTTCATTAATTTGGCAAGATTATAAAATAGACAACTAAATGAAATCTATAAACTAGGTGGCAGAAATGTTTTATTCTTTGGTTCTAGAAAAGCAGGTGCTTGAGCTGAGGATATAGAAGATCTAATATCTAAAAAGCAATATCAGTTTTATGAGGTGACAATAGTATCCGGAAAAGCAGAAAAAAAATACCTTGCCTTCTCAAAATATAAATGTGAGGGGATGCAGCTAAGATCAGGTTAATCAAAATATGATCAACCACCCTCCCTGCCAGTTACACAGTAAAGCTGAAACAAAGATAAAAGCAGCAGTGCAATCTAAAATAATGCAGCTTTTATGGAAGTGAACAAAAGCCTTATAAAACCAGGGTATCAGAAGACCCTTCAAGAAAATAAAAACCATTTTTTTTTTTAGAAACTAAAATACTAATGACTCCTTACCCTTCAATGAAGAGCCTTCTGTACTCTTCAGTACCCTTCAATAAGGAGCAAAGTAATGAAGAACTGACTGTAGTTGCTCTCAGAAAATTATACACATAGTAGAGCTTCTCCGAACATACAGTGAAGAAACTCTAAACCCACTTGGATAATTTGTTTCTGGTATGTTGGGCCAGTTAATTATGATGTACAATATTTGAAAAGAAAAAAGGTATAAGGCACTAAGTCTAGATTCCCCCGTGGCTTTAGAGAATGAGATACAGTTATTCACTGCAGTGATGGACAGTTGAAATAAAAATTGTATAGTAATGCTAATGTATATTTTCCAGAAGGAGCTTATTTACAGACATTTTCAAGTCAGGTGGGACTGGTACAGTCAGATGAAGACATCTGTTTTGATCTTGTCAATTTAAAAATCTTTTTTTTTTTTTTTTTTTTTTTCTGGTGGTAATTTCTGCATCAAACCACAGGTTTCTCTAGAGCAGCTCAGGACATTTTTTTTTTCTTTTTTTCCGTTCTGTTTTCTAGTGAAGTTGGTGCAGAGAAATATCACAATGTGGACATTGGCAATCCCTTTTCTATATCTGTAACTAACATGATCTACAAAGATGGCAACACATCTTGCACCTCTTGGTGTTTACTCTCTAGGGCTTCATTTGGTCCCTTTTGCCTTGTGTGGCTCTGGCCTTTCATGTTTTGATGGAAATAATGCTGAAAGCTTTGGCTTCTATTAAAAATTTTCTTGGGAATATTTACATTGGACTCTAGTATCCTGGCTGCTTAATTAGGAGATACCATACTTTCTAGACTTAGTTGTAGGATGTCACTAGGCCTTGGGATGATGCTGTACATTGACACTAAGACCTCATGTAGGATGTAAAACTAAAAAGTCTCTTCTGTGGTTCAGTTTCTTATCTTACTATTCTCCAGCCTCCCCAACCTATGTTTTACCATTATAGTTTCTCTCAAAGCAGTAGGGAAAATACATACATACATACACATGAAAATGTGAACCATTTTTATACCACACAAAGTTAGAAGTTTTACACTTTCATGAATTGCACTGTTATCTATGCTGTAAGTGCTTGTATTTTCTTTGATTTCTGTTCTCCCCATTTCTTTTTTTCTGAAATTCCCACTGTTTTATAGGAGAAATATTAATGGGGCACAGCTGGGGAGTATTATTGCAAGTGTAGAAGAATGAGCAGACTTGCATCAGCAGGTCAGTGTTGAAACCCACCCACAAGGGCTGGCAGCAGAGATTGCCTCCTAAGAAGTTGCATTGTTTTCCACGCAGTGAATATGCCACTAACTAATGGGAGAGAAATGTTGAGAATCACTCAGTTTCTCAGAGATTTATGAGCCTAGTTAATTGTTTTGTTTGCCTAATTTGTTGTAGGTGAATGGATACAGTACTATCAATATTGAACTTTGAGCAAGAAGTTAAGGCCAGAATAGTCAAAAAGTTACTCATCTGCTTGGAATACCTCAATTTTATACAAGGGAACAAAATCACGTGGTCTTTTTAGAATGTGGATATACATAACTCACTTCAGTTCAAAGTGGAAGTATGTAACACCAAGCTTTGTGCCAATACATTATCTGTTCCTACAATAATCTTCCAAATAGCTGTTTCTGTAAAATAGAAGTGTTTATATTTTTGTATATTCTAGATACTCTGTCCAAGTTAAATATTTAAGCGGACAACATGAAATTAGTGTTTATTACTTGGTCTCCAAAATAAAATATATTTGATATAATGGAAGCATTTGGGACATTTATAAATCTACCATCAACATCTAAATATCAGTTACTTGACATAATACTTAGTATTTACTGCATGTTCTCTTTATAACCTCATTGGGAATGGGAGTCTTCCTTCACTGTTCCTTCCTTGTTTAGAAAATATCACAGCTCAAGCAGAAGCCTGTCTCATTCCGTAGACAGGTTTAGAGCACCAAGCTACAGCTAATCCTACAGCTGCAACCCATGAGGACTTGTGCTCACCCCTTGGTATCTCATATAGTTATGCCCAGGTAGGATCCTACATGTTGAAATCACCACAAAGAGCACAATACCTCTCTGCTTTCCCCGTACTATCTGCGCAATGACCCAGCATCACCAGGGGGTATTGTTATGATTTGCGTGAATCTCCTGCTTTTGCTCTGAATGGATGACATGTCTCCAGGTACAAATATGGATGCGTAATTTTTTAAATGTTTTTTTTTCTACTTTTTTCTTTCCTTTCTTCTTTCTTTCCTGCCTCTTCATCTAACCCTAGATGAATATTGCAAATTGTCACTGTGCTAAAGCTTTCCAAGAGGCCCATTTTGCATTTCACTCTGAAGTACAGCTCAGGTCAGAACAGAGTTGCTAGGATAAGAAATATTCCTTGCCAGAGACATTTACAGGGGCTGTTCTGCCGTGACTTGGTAGAACTTCACTCCGGAGTCTGAGACTGCGAAGTCTTTGGAGAACTTTGATATACGGTGGTTTGCGGGCTGAAAAGCTGCCCAACGATACTCCTGGTCGGTTGATTTGGAGACATGGCTTGGAATTAGCATCAATAATTAGATTCAGAAGCAAGTATGGATACACCAAAATGTATGCAACTTATTGAGTGATGTGTTCCTAATACTTCTTGGCTGCTTCATATCGAGCAAATCAAGTTTTGTGTGGCCGTCCTTTTCTTCTTCAGTGAGAGTTAGAGACAGAGTAGTGAAGCTCTTGGTCCTGGGGAAAAAGGTTGTCTTTGGAATAAACATCGCGCTGAAAACTTTCCAGCCTAAGCCTTTCATTAATTTCTCTGTGTCATCTTAACAAATTTAAACTCTGTAAAAATTATGCTGCAAGAAGTTCTCCCCACGTGTAATTTTTCCTGAAGTGCATACCTTTCAAATTATAAACTTCCTACATGTCCTAGGAAAATCCTCACTGTATAAATAATTGAACTCATCTGCTGTGAACACAAGTATTCTTTCTCTAGCAGTCTAAAATATATGCCTAAATACACATCTTGTTCTTAGTGCTTTAAATAGTAATTACTCCCGTGAAGTCACTGGAAGCCCTTAAAAGGATTTGACGGTTTCCTCACAATCTTTCAGTGAATGTAGTAGCTGGGCTGTGCAGTGCTACATCCACTGATAATTCAGCAGCTGAGGAACTCAGCAAAGCCTGCTCCAAACTTCTCAGCTGTTGACAGGCTTGACTTGCTGAGAACACTGGTTAAATATAGCACAAGCGAGCTGAGCTCAACAAAGTCATTGCTGTAACACTGTGTGAAGAGACCAGAAGAGGGGAAATACAATCTGAGAACTAAACTGCCAAAGCCTAACACCACCTAGCAACAGTTGAAAAAACTTTTAAACAAAAGTCTGGGTGAGACACAGACAGAGTATACCTCCTACTTCTCCTGCCTGGGATTTCTGCGAGAAGCAACTCAGTCCTCTGTTCTCTACCCTATTTTCTTCATTCCTTCAGCTGCTGGTAGACCTTGAAAAGTGGGAAAAGTTTCTGTCTTTGTGTTCTCCTGGGCTGGATCAGGCTACTGCTGTGGTAGTACTGTGGGACAAGCTACTGCGATCTGGCAGTGTAAAGGATCTATTCCTAAGTTCTTGCTGACAGGTAAGACTGAGCTAACCACTCTGATGAATTCCTTTAACAAGTGAGCTTCTTTGCTAGTGATTATTTTCTGCTTCCTTCTATGAACAATCTTCTGCATGATTTGCAAACTTCAGTAGATAAAAGCTGGGATAAATGTCTTGGATGTTTAATTTAAAGCTTTCATCACAGAAAAACATTGCTCAAATAACTTTTTCAGTTCTTAGAACAAGCATAATCAAGTAGCTAGTAGTAATATTAAAAAAAATATGTGTGTGGATTTTGACATGTATCTTGCTTATATCTGCTCACATGTTGACAGAAGACAAACCAAGATTTAAGAATAGAACACATATCACCCCTTACCAGTGATAGTTTAGCAGCTATTAAAGAACAGTGACAGCCTGTGTGATAAGTAAGAGGAAATAGCCGTTCAGTAACTGAATTCACTGCATAGTTTGTGACCGAGCATATTTGTACTTTTTGTGTCCTTAATAACTTTCAGTGCACAGGCACACCTGGTACCTTTCGTACTACTCCAACATCTCTTGGTTCTTCCTCTTGTACTTATTTATACCAAGAGAATATTAATCTGTTTGATTGATTAGCTGCATAATCTGCATAAAACTAAACTGCTAAACTGCTAAAAACTGAACTTATGTTTGTTATATCCAAGTGTGCCTGAGCTGTGTCATTGTTTTTAAAGTGTTTGTTCCTTTTAGCAAAATTAATTAGAGATAAGTTCTCAGATCTTCTACCGTGACACCACAACAGAAGCCTGTGTATCTGTTTGAATAACCTATGGTCTTGTAATGATCATATAACTTAGGAGAGTAATTGCTCAGTATGATTTGCTTTGTCTAAACTAACAAAAGCACTTTGGTCAATTGAGGAATGAATTTCCCTAGGGCTTTTAAACCCATTTTCTCCAAACAAAATAAATTTGGTATCCATTAATTTTTAAAAGATGCACTGATTATGAATTCATCTGTAATATGAATTTAGTTATGAAGGCAAAGATTTAAAGAATGCACTTAACACGTGCAAAAACCCTCTCTGCAGATTTATGTAGAATTGTCTCAGATGAAAAATATTTGTCCTAAGGAAGGGACTGACTGAGTCTATGTTGACTGTCTACACTGTTTGACACTCAGTCTGCGGACTCAGGGACTGCCTCAGGAAGCTGAGAAGGTCTTGCTTTAGTTAATTCATTCTAGGTTCACCCCTGCATACTATGTAAATTACATCAATACCACATCTTAGCAATGATATGCTTGCAGATTGGATGAAACAAAATGCTCTGAAGCAACTTTGATCAGGTGACTGAGAAAGTAACTGCCTATGAAACAATAAGATAAATGAAATGTTAGGATGGAGAAAAAATCTTAATAGTAAAAGTATTATACTTTGCTTTTTATTTCATAGCAAGCGGCATCCTACTTAAGCACTAAATAGGAATATTTTTAGTGGCCATGATTTAATGTGATAATGATTGCTGTGGAATTACTACAGCACTATGGTATCTCAAGTCTAAATCTCAAAAGGAAACTTTGGTATTACTTTTTAATATAGAAATATCCTGAGAAAGTTATTTTTTCATAAGAAAGGTGTACAATAAGAAATAAAGCTGAGACAATATGACATACAGTTTTTGTCATCTTGACATAAGAGTGAAAGTTACTGTTTCTTATTTTCATTGAATTAATTGGCAAATAAGAAAAACTGTGGAGAAATGTCAAACTTGACCTTCTGAATACATATGAATGACAAAATGTGGGAAAATATGCTAATTACCGTATGCTTTTTGCTTTCAGTTATTGCTCAGCATGATATACAATTTTAAAATTTTAGTTTTCTTGTGGAATTTATGTTTAGCAAGGTTTTTAAATGCAAAGGGGAAATTTATTAGCCTCAAAATTTTATCAAATGAAGAAATTTTGGAACAGTCTGATAGCAACATCTAACTCTAACACATGGAGTTGTGGTTTTACATACATCTGTCTTCCTGTCCATTTCAAAATGGAGAAGGAGGCTAAAATTACTCTTCTCAACAGGTGTCCACAAAGAGGCTCTGAGATTTTCCAATCAGATCTGTGGAATATGCAATGTGGCTATTCAACAGATGGTTTCATTTTTGAAGAATAGCCAATTCTACTAATGATTACAGTGAAACCAAGCTCAATTTTATATCAAATCAAAAAGTAATTTAGATTTTGGCAATATTCTCCTTTGCAGAGATTTTCTTGGAAGACAAGCACACTCACTTATTTTCCCTCTTCTATATTATTTTGATTTTGTTTATATTCCCATAGCTGTGGAAAATGAATGATACCGTTCATGGTGCTAAAGACTGTGTATCCCTCCCAATCTGAATCCACTTCCAGACTATGCCTGTGGCTCATTCTTCCACCTTCATAATAGCAGTATTATAATTTATGACCTCTTTTAGCCAATCTAGTCACAGTTAAAGTCATCATCTTAACTGAGTATCTTGTCATCACCTCTGTCTTTCAATCTCATTATAGAATGTCTGGTTCTTTTTAACACCAGATTCAAAGACTTGAAGTTCATCTTCAAGGCTCACCATGGTTCTGCCCCTGCCTATATCTGCTGTGATTTACCCTTACTCCTCCCGCTTGTATCCGGTAGACAATAAATCATGACTGTGGTGTTAACTGGTCCATCCTCCATGCCACAGTCTTCAGTAAGCTTGAGACTGATCTAGCAAATTAATTCTCTATTGTGCCTCTCACCATAGCAACTGGTGCTACTGTCATGCAAAGACTAAGCTTATCTACAAACCAAGCTATGCTGACCAAGGTAGGACTCCTGAACTTGTGTTTCCTGGTGGCAGTTTGAAAGTAAGCACTTATCAGAAAATCTCTACTTTTTCTAGCATCTCCTGTTTTGGTCCTCTGAATCACAACTTTGCCAGTGCAGTCATTTGTAGTCATACTGAAAGCTTTTTACTGATATAGATGCATCAGTAAAACTCCTGCTAGTAGGAATTCTGTTGGCACAGATTTCCACACGTTCTTAATTTAAGGCTTTTGGTAATCTCATCTAAACCAGGCATAAATTAAGAATGTGCCTCACAGTTGCACTGAGGCAGAGGCCAAGTGTATGCCTTTGAATTCAAAGTGAGTTTTCCTTAAAGTTTAAGAAGATCAGGTCTTAGTGTTCAATAATTAATAGATAAATTTCCAGTCCCCTTAAGAGCATTTACCAAAAGAGATCATCTATATTCCTGTCCATTTTTCCTGTCTCTCTCAAGAGACATTTTACTTTTTATCTCATTTCCTGTTTCTTCCCTTCCTTTCTCAAGGAGCTACTGTTGCAGTTTGCCATACTGTTTTAATATGTAAATCTAAATCTGGGTGGAGGGATTTTGCCCTGCTGTATATCTGAAATGCTATTTGGAGAATTCGAACTATAACGTGTTTGAAGAAGCTAGATGAAACAAGACAAACTAGAAATAACTCCATCTACTGATACATCCTATTTCAACAAAAATATTTAGTATTTAAAACCTGAGATAAGAACTGAAATTGAGAAGGAGAAAAATGTGTATGTGACAAGGTAATGTTATCTGCTACATAGAAAAGTTTAATTGCTTCTTTGTAAGAAGCAGTAGTGCCTGTACTTTTCAGTTTCATCATCTTATTCTGTCGGTTTTCTTTTTAGCTTCTTTGTCTCTTAATTTCTGTCAGTGTTTCCTGCTGAAGGTTGTTTCCTGATTTTATACATAATGCCAGCAAATTTCAGAGGTCACTTGTCATGTAAAACAGATGAGAAATCAGAATTATCTAGGGTATAAATTATTCTTGATACTGGATCTAATAATTAATATATCTTAACCTCTATTTTTCTCACTTAGTAACTAGTATTTGTACCAAGTTAGTGGTATTAGGGAAAAAAAAGGCATTTATTGCACAGTCCTGTAAATATTCTTTGAGATATTGGCATCCAAAGGACAGGAACAATTGTACCTGTTTCCTGTTGAGAAGAGGCTATGAGAGATTCTAATGTTGCAGGTTGTATGATGCCTAATGTATTTGTGAAAATCGTGACTCTAATGAGTTACATACTATTCTTTTTTTTTTTTTTTTTTTTTTTTTTTTTTTTTTTTTTTTAA
>CM021733.1:85694798-85849160 GCA_011075105.1 Heteronetta atricapilla
TTTTTTTTTTTTTTTTTTTTTTTTTTTTTTTTTTTTTTTAATCCAAGATGGCTTTGCCCTATCACTCTCATTCTGCTTTGGCTGAGCTATGAATCTTTTCTCCAAGTAAGGCATGCAAATGCTAGATGCAAAGGTGATATGTAAAAGTACATAGATTGTGATTACCTCCAAAATGGTTTACACACTTTGCAATTACAGAGAATGAAACAATTCCTACCATTAAAGGCATATATGCTAAAAGCATAATTATGTGCTATTTTGGAATTATTCTTCTAAAGATACACAGCTGTTAAAATACATGATATACCCAGGGCTGTTTAGAGAGTGGTGTTACTGAGGCAATGAAATAGCATTACTGTGCTTCTTCTTTCCTAGTTAACAGAAAATCACTATATGAGGTATGATAGAAATGAAAAAAAAAAGAAAAAGAAAAAAAAATGAATTCCAACATCCATTTCCTCCTCTATGAGAGCTGAAGCTTAATCAGAAAAGTGCATACGTGTGTGATACGTGTGTGCACGTGTGCATGCCTTTTGTGAGAGCAGAAATGTTTTTTGGCATTACAGAATGCATTGCTGAAGGAGTGGGACAAACACATGCGAAGTACAGGGAAATGGGCTGGAGCCTTGTACTTTTTCCCTTAAATGGGCAACCCGTCTAGTTGCTGTTAGCTGACACAACCAAAGGGGTGTGTGAATCTAAAAGATTGCTGTACGATGTCCAAATAAGTTTCGTTTCAGAGATGATAAAACTGCAATTAAAATTTTGATCATTTATTACATGAACAGACTCATACAGATAGAAAGCAGTGGGGTTTCAGAAAAAGAGCAAACACCTCACTGGATTAGCAAAAAAACATTCTGAGTTTGATTCATATACTTTAACAGTTTTTAATGCAGAAAGGATTGCTTTCTTTGCTTTTCCTTTTTGGGGAAATGGTGTCAAAGTGTATAATGTTTAGTGATTTATGTTGTTCAAAAATGTGTTCCAGTGCATGTGCAAAAGTAATATTTTGGAAGCTAAATCCGCTTTCTATCTGAAGTCCACAGGGGCTTATAGGTTGGGGAGGTGCGGGGAGTTATCTAACTAGTGCGTTACGGCTGTGGATAGCAAGAGCCACAGCTTCACTAACAAACTTTTTTAAAAAAATGAGAAAAAGTGGATTCTACTGTAATAACAGGGAATTTTTAGGAACTGGTTTTAAGGCTGCTTCTTAAAAAAAAAAAAGTAAAGGAAAATGAAAGGTCATGTGTCCTTGGTAAAAGAATTTTCATTAGAGTTTATCAGACTGCTTGAATTTTTCAGAAACTATAAACCAAATGAATGCAACAGAAAGCAGGAGACTCTTAACATCAGTGTAATCGAACTGCTGCCAACTTGCCTTGTTTATCTAAGAGATCTCTGTGAAAATAAGGTCTTTCCCACACATGCATGAGTCATAGGATGTAATGGGGCTAAGCAGGCTTGCTTCAAGCTTTCTAATGCACACATATCTAAACTAACCTGTTTTAGTGCCTGTTCCTGTAGCTAAATGAGATCTAGCCAGACAACAGGAAGGGAGAAGTGGTGGTGAGTTCATGATGCTATTTCAGTGCAATAACCTGAATGCTTACGGAAACGATGCAATTTCCATTTATTGGGAAAATTACAGTTACTGTGACAACAAATATACACTAAAGAAAACATACACGATTTATCCCCAAGTTCAAATTTGTGAAAACAGTAGATAGGATATTCATAAAACTTCATACTACCCGGTTATGTTACTCAAAGTACATTCTTACTTTTAAAATATGTAGTTCAGATTCTTGGAAAAAATACTCTTTTAATAGTCATAAGCAAGAACATACATGAAAGGGTGGCAAGACACATGTGGCTAACTATGATTGGTTCAGTGTTGAACTCATAAAAATAATAATAATAAAAAAATAGGCATATACTTATCATGCTAAGCCTATTCAAATCCTTTGCCTGTGATTCATAATTACTCCCAAAATCTCACTTGTCCCACATGTTTAATCACAAACCGTTTTGGATCTAAATTTTAAGGTAAAGTTTACAGGAGGTCTTCTGTTATATCTAAATTTTCCTGCTTTTATTATTCCACAAGGACTTACATAATAAAATAAACCTGAATTGTATTTTAGTAGAGAAGAATTTCAATTCCTCAATCTGGTTAAAAAAAAAAAAAAAAAAAAAAAAAAATATGTTAATAATTTTCATTCTTATTTTTGACTTTGGGCAGTAGGCAGAAAGAAGGGAACCATGACCATGCTAGATGCCCTCAAGCATGTCAAACAGCGCAGAACAAGATGTCCCTTCTGCATGGAGGGACACACATGGCACCAGAGCTTCTGAGTGCCAAGGAAACCATGTTGGTATGAGGCAGCTGGCAGTGGGAACCACTGTTACTTTGAGTGGCAGAAGCCAAAAACATGGAATCCAAGTGACAAGAGATATCACATTGCAAACAGTAAAAGATGGAGTCACAGCTGAGTGTCCTCTGAACGGGAGCTGCCACTTACGGGATTCCAGGACCAGAATTTCAGTGTCAGGAACTGCCAGAAGCCATCCAGTCTCACTCAAAGCAGGGCTAAGTTGTAGAGTTTGATCAGGTTGCTCAGGGCTGTGATTATTTTCAGTTATCTTAAACACTTTCAGATCTCACATCCTGTTTGGTTCACAAAGTTTTGAACATGGCTAACTGAGTAATATTTTGCTGGTGATGATAATCACTGGATAGGCTGCACCGATGGGCTGAGGTCAACTGCATGAAGTTCAACAAGGCCAAGTGCCGGGTCCTGCACCTGGGGCGCAATAACCCCAAGCAGAGCTACAGGCTGGGAGATGAGTGGTTGGAGAGCTCCCAGGCAGAGAAGGACCTGGGAGTGATGGTGGACAGTCGGCTGAATATGAGCCAGCAGTGTGCCCAGGTGGCCAAGAAGGCCAACGGCATCCTGGCTTGTATCAGAAACAGTGTGACCAGCAGGGCTAGGGAGGTGATTGTCCCCCTGTACTCGGCTCTGGTGAGGCCGCACCTTGAGTACTGTGTTCAGTTTTGGGCCCCTGGCTACAAGAAGGACATGGAGGTGCTTGAGCGGGTCCAGAGAAGGGCGACGAAGCTGGTGAGGGGCCTGGAGAACAAGTCCTACGAGGAGCGGCTGAAGGAGTTGGGCTTGTTCAGCCTGGAGAAGAGGAGGCTCAGGGGCGACCTTATCGCTCTCTACAGATACCTTAAAGGAGGCTGTAGTGAGGTGGGGGTTGGTCTGTTCTCCCACGTGCCTGGTGACAGGACGAGGGGGAATGGGCTAAAGTTGCACCAGGGGAGTTTTAGGTTAGACGTTAGGAAGAACTTCTTTACTGAAAGGGTTGTTAGGCGCTGGAACAGGCTGCCCAGGGAGGTGGTGGAGTCACCATCCCTGGAGGTCTTTAAAAGACGTTTAGATGTAGAGCTTAGGGATATGGTTTAGTGGGGACTGTTAGGGTTAGGTTAGAGGTTGGACTCGATGATCTTGAGGTCTCTTCCAACCTAGAAATTCTGTGATTCTGTGATAATCACTGTATTCATATCCATGTGCTGTAATACAAGATGACTGGAGAGATGGTTGAAAATAACATAAATCATGGTCCTTTGGTTGACACTTCCAGAACTGCAGAAGATGAAATATCTGTTGGTTTTTGTTTGTTTTGTTTTGTTTTGGTACATTTGCTTTGGTATATCCTTAAATAAGCATCATAAGAACCAAAAATCTCATTTGTAATTTGCTACCCTAGTTTATATCAGCTATTAAAATGTAGGCCCTCCTCCTTCTCCATGACACATTCTGTTTCAAAGCCGAACATTTAGAATTATGCCATTAAGATGACATCTGAAATGAATTCTGAAAAATGAATTCTGAAAAAATGTCAAGTGTTTAAACTTAACAAAACTTAACATCATTAAGTTTTCAGCTAGTCCAATAAATTGAAAGACTGGCATAGAGATAGTAAAGAATAAGCAAATAAGGAAGGGCAACAGAGATTTTGAGGAAGGAAACCCTGGAGACTGCCCCCAGTTGCTGAGTTCACTTTTCTTACTGAAAATCTCTTTCCAATTGTATCCTAATCAGGAACACAGAGTGATACACATATGGCAAACAAGATTCCTAGGTGGACTTCTGGTTAACCTGGGATGAGCTTAGGCTCTTTTTGGTCTAGAAAAGCCCTTAGTTGTGGAAGCATCTTGATTTACCTGGTGGTTACTGTAGCATAAAGCAAAGGCAAAGCAGTGGTCTTGTGGAACTCAAAGGGATGGGACAGGCAGTCTTACTATACAGGATTTCTCACACCTATGGTACCTTTCTCATACCTAGAAACAGGTATTCTGTTTCTCTTTAGAGGAATCAGCAAGTCATATTCCTAAAACTGGATGCTGTAACCAGAATTTTGCCACCATCAGTAGAGATGAGTGGAAAAAGCCAAGGGAATTCTCACTGCTGGTGTTGTATAGAGGTCTTGGATCCTACTGTGTTTGGCTAGAGCAAACTCAGCACTTGCTACAGAGAAGAACTTGAGCTAATATCATGTGCACACACAGAGGTCATACATATTACCCTTGGAGCTTCTTAAATACAGGCTGCCCAAATGCAACCATAGGGGTTAAGTTAGTGAGCAAGCTACTGTGATGTAGGAAGACAGAACCATGCTCTGAAAGACACCAGAGTGGACAAGAACAGACAAGAAGTGCTTCAGCACAAGGCCCGCAAGCTTGATGTTTTAAAGCTTAGAGCATCTAAATCACATGTTAACCAGATAATAGCATCTTTAATTACCCTGCCTTGAACCCATATGGCCAGTAGTTTTAAAAGTAGTTTATAAGTTGGAGAAAAAATTAACTAAACTGATTTTCCTACTTTCAGAGAATACTTTCCTAACCGCAACATTATTTTGTCTTAAAGAGGAAGATTTAGATTATGCACTGGGAAGAAATTCTTCACTCAGAGGGTAGTGAGGCATTGGTACAGGTTGCCCAGAGAAGCTGTGGATGCTCCATCCATGGAGGTGCTCAAGGCCAGGCTGGATGGGGCCTTGGCCAACCTGATCTAGTGAGTGGCATCCCTTTCTATGGCAGGGGAATTGAAGTTAGTTGGTCCATAAGACCCTTCCAAACCAAGCCATTCTATGATCCTATGATTCTATAGTTCTATGATTCTGTGATTTTGGAACGGCTTTTATGAGAAAGACGGAGGGGCTACAATATCAATAGCTTTGAGATTGAATTGATCTATTTGTAATTGAAAATGCAGGATGGGATTGTTGTGGTACATGAGAGGGCCCAGGAGGACATGTTCAGGGCCCATTCTGTGAATGTGAAAGTTGCCTGGTTCTGGAAAAATCAAATTCTCTGAGAACTGAAGTACCAGAAAAATATGTGAAGCTAGCTATGGACACTGTAGTAAGTTTCTCCTTAGCTCCAGTAGTACAAAGAAAACACAGGAATGTATCAGGAATAAACTGAATAATCTATGAAAGTGTTCAGTAAATACCCTGAATGTAACACAACAGTTTGTAGCAGCTTCTTAAGAAATAAGCACAACAGGAACATCAATTCTGCAGGCCACTGCTGTCAGCTCAAAAAATCCCTCTAAGGCAGTAGCAAGTACCTAAGCATGTGGCAAGCATGACTGCATGCAAGGAAGGTTAATTTAGATACTTCAAGCATTAGCTACATAAACAAAGACTTAATCGCACTGCAGGGAATAGACTGTAAGAGTGACAGGACATCTGATAGATTGCTTATTAATGAGAAACACTGGCAAATTTATGTTTCATCTCCAAAATATTTGTGTCATGTTTGAATTTTGTTGTTTATCCCTTTCAGGTAGTTTTACTATAAAATGTCAGGTGTTAGATACATGCCGTGGGGAGAAGAAGGCTGGTTAAATGGCTAGCTTTCACATCAGTGACTCCTTGTACGACTCCCAGCAAGCTATTTACTTCTATACTTTTAATAACACCTGGGAAGTTACAAGGATAAATATAGCAGTGACTTTGACACCCTGAGATGTTGCAGTATTGAACATCATGTCAACAGCTTTGAATAAGGCGATTTAAATAGCCTTCCTTGGAAACCAGATTCTACTGGGAGAAGTAGGAATAGCAGTTGAATTTATCTGGGTGACAAGAATATGTATTTTTAGAGGAGCTCTCCAGAGGGAAGCATAGCTGTGCTCTGACTTGTGAGTAGCAAACAATTAACCATACACAGCAGAAAAATGAAAGAGAAGGACCAGAGTTGTGACCAGGAAGCTATGACAAGAAAAATATGCCAAAATAGGAGCCAAACTATGTCAATACTAAGAGGCTTCAAGAAAAAGAAAACCACTCCCTCAGATTCAGTTGTACCAGATGTAATTCACAGGGCAGAGAAGGTGCTGTCAGCTGCTGGGGGTGTTATTTTGCTAATAACTGCTATGGAGCTAAAGGTAACAGAAGTCCCCATGAGTACTAGTGGTATCGGTGGTGGTCTGTTTGCTTTTTTGTGTCAAAAGGAGGGGACGGAGAGTGCTCAGAACAAGCAGCCTGGTACAAGAGGGAGAGTGCTGAGGGGAAAAAAAAACAATTTGGTGGGAAAATTTTGATGCCTTTGAGGGAGGGGGTGGGTATGTGTGGAAACTGCCTGGCACGTAGCTGTCCCAAATCAGCTGGTGGTCGGGCATCCCCAGAGCTGCCATGGGGATAAGGACAGGCCTCACTGACCAATTGTACTGGCTGGGGGAAGAGAGAGCTCCTGGAAAACAGGAGCAGCCTGCGGTGCTGCCCAGCTCCTGTAGGCCCAGCAGGCAGCTTGGGTCTCCAGGCCTGCCCAGTTGGCCAAAGCAATGGTAGCAGCTCAGGGGGCTCTCTCAGCAACTGGCATTTTCGATAAGGACTTACTCTAGGAATTAGGTTGACATTACATGATTCAGCTTTAATTAAAAACAGAGAAAAAATAGAAGAAAAACAAACAAACAAAAACAAACACCACAGCCCTCACAACTTCAAGAGTTGAAGGCGACAAGCTCTAGATCTGACACCAGAAGGCCACTAAAAAGATTCCACGATGTATTGCTTTAAAATCTCCTGAACCCATGGCTTTGCAAGCTTGACTCAAAACTTTGTACAAGCACAATCGGCAATATCATTAGACCGGGGATTGAGTCTGGGAGCAGGAAGGAGTCCAACACTCATCTATTTGCCATGGCACACGTTAGGCAGGCCAAGGTTTGCAGGCACAGCTGCCAAAACACAGCAGAAGGCAGCCCAGGGCTGCCACGCTGTGCCCTGCCTTGGTTTAATGGCAGCAGCAACTGTGACAAAGGGCCCAAAGCTGGTCCAGGGAGAGGCAGGAGATCTGACATTATTTATTAGTTTACTTGAGAGCCTTCCCATGGAGGGAAGGAATTAGGTAATAATTTGCCCTTCCATGGATTTCATAAAAGGAAGATCAGTTCTTTATTGTAAGAGCTTCCGCTGATAGAAATAAAAGGTGCAAAACATGAAAGTCCAAAAAGCCACTGCATACCTGGAAAGACAGGAGGGACAGGGGGTCAACTGCCTCTCACGCCCTGCTCTGCCCCAGGCAGCAGTGGCAGCTGTAGTTCTCCCTTGGACCAAGATGTGGGGAAAGGTTGTGGGAAGAGAAGGCAAGCACAGCTACCAAGAAAGGGAGAAGAGTTAAAAATGAAAGTCTCCTGGGTTGGTTATATTAACCTGCAAGAACGGTGAGTGTAAAGGAAAAGAAACCAGCAGCACCCTTTTACAGGATCCCCAGCTAGCTTTAGGAAAGCAGTTATTTTCCCTCAGTGTTTCCAGTGGTAACAACATTTTAAGGTCTGCAAAAATGCTAAGAAGCTGTATATGTACCATAGTGCTGTACAGAAATGGAGCAGCATTTCAGCAAATGCTTTATTATTGTGGTGAGGGGAGCTCCTCCCCACATGTATGCCAGCAGCACCCATGCTCTTACAAGGCTATTATAGAGCCTTCACCACTCTTCAACACACCATGAGTCCAGAAGGTTTGTTTAAAAGTCTACAGTAAATTGCATCATATCAGTTTTTCGTTTGTTTGTTTTCTGAATTTTGTGAGTTTTGTTTTTGTGTCGTGTGTGGTTTCAGACCTGCTGTCCCAAGGCTGAGCCTAGTATCTAATCTCTAAGCTCCCCTGGAAAGCCTACTTCATTCATGTTTTCCTGGTGTTCAAACAAGGGACTCTGAGAAACAGACAGCCAGTAACTTCATTTCAGGGTGGTCATTTGGTTGCTTCTTGAATCAAGCAGCTTGAGATGCTTGAAAACAACTCAGTGTATCTCCCCCAGAGGATACATATACATCACATCTCTGATGTGTCTAAGCTCCCTTGGCCTCCGTCCAGGAACATCCAGATTTCCTGACTCATGGCAATGTACCCTGTCTGGTTGTACTTCATTAGCAGCAGCTCAAAAATCAGAACAGTATTATGCTGTTGCATAAGTTTTTCCAAGCAGTAAACAATAACACTCCACCACAAGCTTTATTACATTTATCTTGGAATTCAGGATCCTGAAGAGACTGCAGCTTATTATCTTCTTTAATCATTACCCAAAAAGACTGCAAGATGTTATTTTTTAATAAATATTTTCAGGACAGATACATATCTTATTAACGAAGTGTTCTGAAAGTGAAGAAAAAATCCTACAGAAGCTACAGTAAGATAAGAACTTTTCTTCCAACTGAGAAACATGGCTATGATTTTATATTATTTTATCAATATTGTTGTCATATCAGCACTTACGCACTAAAACACTGCAGGCAAATTTAGAAGCTGAAAATAATTACTAGGAAAAAAATGATTTTTTTTTAGGTGTAATAACATACCTCTCAGTGAGTCCCATTTTAATAGATCTTTACTTGCATTTCAGCTTTTTGTTTTGAACATTTTAAAAGCAGGAGCATTATCAACTGGCTCAAAGTAGGCTTGAAAATAAACAGTCTATGGCTATTAATGGGGTTCATTAAAAGAAAACTCTGTCTGACTCTAAGGTCTATTTTGGAGCTACGATTGCTCCACTCCCCTGCTTGTGGCATGAGGCAGCTGCTCTTTCTTTAATATTTTTGCTGACAGCTACAGCTGACAGATAACATTTCATTTCACCCCAACATCAACCCTATCTGAAGGCTCCCTTACTTAGGCTGAAAATGCTGGCTTCCTCATGGCTTTACCTGCATCACAGCAAACGGTGTGACTATCAAATTAGTCATATTGCTCGTTTGTAATGGGGCACATATAGATGAATGGTAACACACTAAAAAATAGGTTCAGGGAGCAAGGTGCAAAGACTGGGGAACCTGAGTGGGTTCAGCGAGAAGGGGACACAGCAATAAAGTAGCCAGTGTTTTACAACACAGTCTGTCTCTAAAAGGCTGCAGTTAAGAGTTTTATTTTTATGAAATACCAGAGGAGACAGGAGTTTTCTAGCCAAGGGAGAACACCTTGGTGTTCATGTAGTCAGAGTGTGAGAGGATTTCCCAGCTTCGGGGTTGGCACAGCTCCAGCCTGGGTGAGCATTATGGATTCATCCAGGCCATGCTCTGGGGGAGTGCGTGAGCCATACCATGATTGCTGATGGTGCAGCAACAGCTCCTCATCTTTCCCTTGCTTCACCTCCCCTCCCACAGTCTAAGAAAATATGCTCCTGGATCTGCGAATAAAAATAATAATTCATATATAGACATGCAATATGTCAATTGCTATTTGTTGCCATACATTAGTTGTTGCTATATATATATTATTGAAGGAGTTTTTTATATTCATTACTATTGTTAATACAAAACACATTTTCTCCATCTTAATGCATAATCTGCTAGAAAACAAACTTTGATTTCTCGGTTCATAAAAGTTTTAGGGTAGTAATCGCTCTGTGATGCACACAAAATGAACTTTTCACAAATATAACACCTTTCTTCCTAGACAAAAATAAATAAATAAATAAATTATACTTGTTGCAGAGCTCCCAGTTCTGCCCTTGATCCTCCAAGGATGTAAGAGAAGGGAAGAAAAAAGTAGAGGATAAGTTTGAGAAGCAGACAGCAAGTAAGAGAAAAACGCAGACAGAAGGGTGGGAGGGAGATACTGTTCAGTTAGTCCTTTAAAGGATTCCCAGGAAAATTAATTATGATTAAGTCTATGTATATCTTTGTATTTTTTGGATTGATGGTTGAACCTAAAAATAAATAAATGCTTTGCTATATTTTTTCAGGATTTGCAATGAGGCACATTAGTTTTTGTTTGCTTTAAGTATTTTACCAGACAGCAAAATACTGTTTTTCTTATGGGGCTCCTCTAGCAAAATTTAAAGAACAGGAAGACAAGTGGGAGTTGGGAACCATGAAAAAAAAAAAAAAAAAACACAAAGCAACCCACAAAGGAAAAGGTTAGGATATTTACTATGAGATAGGGATTAAATCACAGTCCACCACCTCCCAAGAAAATACTTTAAAAGTATGTTATTCCAAGATGACTGCTTCATTCTCTGCATATAAATTTTTTCTACTTTATATGAAATACTTAAATATTTACTGGAGCAAGAGCAGACACTTGGGGAGACTCAAAGTTAAATGCAGCGTCATAGAGTTTTCCTTACTCCATGTGACCCAGCACTCAGTCACGTCAAATACCTGGTTTGAATCGAGTGGACAATTTGAACAACAGTTTCATTCTGTATAGTAGGAACTTAAAACAGTACTTGGCCTTGAAAGGGAAAAAGGACTAGTGAAAGAAAAGGACAGAAAACATTTTCTTACCAGTTTTCAGCCTTGTTCTGATAGTACCTCTGGCTTCTTGTGACTTTAGTGTGGGAAAAAAAAGATCAGACATAGCAAAAGGAACTGTTTCTTGAATTTAACCCGAATCTCCTTCAGAGTACACAATGCCATGGTTTTAGGTGGGATAAGTTGTTTACTAGAAGATATCACCCAGCATAATTTCAGCTGCAGCATCTACTCAGGCTATTGTGCTCCCAGTCCCCCTGAAGTGGGAATCCTCGTGCAAGTGCTCTGGCTTTTCTCTAGGCCACGGAACTGACTCGACACTAGAAAGTTTGGAGATTAACTTCACATTCCCATTTCTCTCCATAGACATAAGAAGACAGCACAAGCCACCACTGAAAAAAAAATAATCTACCAGAACAAGTAAATAATACAGTGTCATCATGCTATCAACAAAGCAAAACCTAGGTATCCTGAGCCACTATGAATCCAGTAGTGATAGTAGATTATGTAGCCTGTGATAGTCTAAGAAATACCTAGAGTATGTAGGGTTGAGTTTTAGTTTTGGTTTATTCTAAATCTCTTCTTTGGTACAATTCTTTCTTCCACAGGCTTATCAAGGGTGGTAAAACCTTAGCACTTTTTCATGCAGTTTGCTAAGTCCAGCTGAATCTTTCAGACTCTAACTGAAGAGTTGCATCTATGCAAATCCTAAAACCAAAACATTCATTTATTTATTTATTTTATGGAAAGAAAGCCTTTCTTAAACAGCTTGCATATTAAAGCTTCATTGTAGTTTAATAGGTCAGAATTCCCAAGGACATCGCAGAGAAATCTGGCAGAGCGTCAGATAGGTTCATCTCAAGAATGCTGTCATAGAGCATTACAGGCAGGAAAACATAAATTGCAGATGTTATGTTGTTTTTTTTTAATATATTTTCAGAATGCTGCCAAAATAGGTCATTTGCAGATCAAATAAAGGAAAAAACTTAGTAAGCTTGGCTGAAATTGTTATAAGGAATATTTGTAAGGGCATCTAAAAATGTACGGTCTGTGTCAGCTCACCAATCTTCAAACCCTGTTCTTTTTTCATGTATTCTCTAAGAAATCATTTAATCCACTGAGAATATGACAGTGAATGGGAGAAAAGACACTGCTTCTGATGTTTCATTTACAAATGAAAATATTTGTAAAATATGAACTGTGTTAACAAAAGCTGTGTCTTTATTTCAGTGTCTTTTAAAAAGTTTTTTTTGTTTTGTTTTGTTTTTTTTTGATTTTGAACACGGAAGGGAATTCATTTGTTGATAAGCAGTCGTATGAACACAGCTAGATACATTCTCAATCTTTAATTTGTTTAATTCTACATTTAATTCTAGCAAGATAATGAGTTGATCTAAGTGAGCTGCTTCAGTTCTTTATCTTAAATTTTCTGTGTGAGTTCTTCCTTAAAGTCATGGGAAATCTGGGAAAATCAGGATGTTCCATCCAAATACTTGTGTGAGGCTTACACTGATTTCTGTGACCCAGAAAATAATCTGAAACTCTTTTAACAGAGGCATTTAAAGGATTTCTCTTAGTCTCTGTTTTGTCATAATACTAGCAAAATATAGCTAATCAGCTCTGAACTAGCAAGAGATAAAAATTTGAAGTACAAATGTGAGCAGATTTTAAGATATATTAAAAGCCATGTGTACCAATTGACTTACAATGATGTTAAGCTGGGATACAGAAGAGCAGAAATACTACAGAGCAAACTTATAGCAAGACGTCTATCTAAGTTTGCCTGACAATTTTCATTAAAATATGTAGTATTGTATGAAACACAGTTGCTTACAACTTTGCCAAACTTCAGTTGTTCTGGCTGGACGTCTGGCTGAGTCTGAATTGTTTTTGGAAGTTCCAACTAAAATGCTTCAAGCATTTCCAAGAATGAGATGAGAAAAAAAAAATGTTGTTTGCCCATGTTAAAACAATCCCACAACCATTTTGCTGAAGTTTTAATGTCTTCGTGATCCAGAGCAATCTACTGAGGTTCAGCTGGGGTACTGCTCAATGGCAAGGAACTGGCTTTTGCCATCTCTGTAAAAATTATGGCAGGCTAAGAGCCACTGAAAAAAAAAATCATTTAGCGAAGGTCACCTGGTAGAGATTGGTAGCTAAATTCTCAGAATAGCCTGCATATGCTGATGCCAATCCAGTTGCTCACACCTCACCTGTTGCAGCTGCCCTGTGCACATGCTGTTCCCTTCTCAGGGGTACAAGGCTAAGCAGTGCCCTTCCCACCACTGAACCCACAGTGCAAGAACTGAGGTGATGGATCTTGTTCCTTCTGTTTCAACAATTCTTCCTCAACACAGCTTGTGACACAGTGGAAAAAAAAAGTGTGGATGGCATGATTACCCTTGCCACTGGGAAAGGAGAGTGGGGAAGAATAGTATTGTGACAAGATGTTGTATAAGATTGGTACCCCATCAGTCAGGATCTCTTTGTTAATGATAGATATCATCCACCACCTTTGCCGTGGGATGGAAACACTGCTTTTATTGGCAATTTGGATCTCCAACTGACTCATTTGGAATCAACATTATTTCGGTTCCTGTCTCTCTGTGGTCAGAGTTTTGTCATTGCTCTCTTTGGCACTCGCCACTGCCCACCAAGCTGGACATCCCTCTGGGTCTCAGTGTCCACCTTGACTGACCTGCCAGCTGTGAGCTCTAGAAGTACATTTCTCCGTTCCCTCTCCAACAGCTGCAGCAGCTCAGAGCTCAGCATCACCCATCTGCATGGCACCAAACTTCCCTGCAAGGCTGTCTTCTCAATTCTCCCCTTTGGACTTGGGCATGGGGCATGCTCCTGAGGTGATTTGCTCAGCCTGTTTTACTTGTGTAGGAGCAGCTAAGGCAGCTGCTATTCCCATATTTTTGCCATGCTCACTGTTCTCTTTCTCTCTGCTGTGCTCCCCCTCAGGAATTCATTCCATCTGACTGTACCATCTGTCTGAGCACTCCTCAGTTGCTTGCCCCCCTCTCTAAAACCAGGGCTTTGCAGTTCTGTTGTGGTTTTGTAGAGCAACAATATGCGTTTCCACTTGTCACAGCTGTATCTTTGTTCGAAATCAATGTGGTAACAGCCATACAGAAACTGTTAAGAATTTATGGATGACACTTTGGCTATGTCTGTTATCAGGAAATTAGACAGTGCCAGTGCCACTTCTCTGACCCTGAGTGCAATTGTCATTCTGTGGTCATACCTAGTCCTCAAACCTCCTTAGCCTTCAGAGCAGGTTGTCTATGTCCAGTCTGCCAGCCCCCAACAAGGCTGGTCCCCAGCCAGGGCCAGTTCCAGAACCCTTCCAGGAAGACCACTGGTTGGGCTGTGCCAGCATTTTACCTGAGCTCTGGCACTGTTTATCCTGCTAGTTTAGACATAATCCTCATGTCATACTCATCTGAGCACATCGGATGCCTGGGATCATCTGAACAATCACATTAAACCTTTTCTGCATTATAAAGAAATACTTTATTATTATTGAATCAGACTTTTCTGAGATCACAGATAGAATGACTTCTTTCCAAGAATATTTTGAACATCCAACACTGGAAAATTCTAACATTGGAAAAAAATTTGTGACGTGTTTAAAACCTTTTTTTTTTTTTTTTTTTGTGAGTTGCTTTAGGCATTATTTTAATATCTCCTCTGAATGCACCTTTGTTTGCTTTCTGCTGTTCTGCTTTTCTGCTTTGAATGTCTGTTTCCTTGTCCTCCTTTCATTAGATGAGCTTTTTTTTTTTTTTATTTAAATAATAATAATAATAATAAAGCCTGGGGACAAATGTTTCCACCTGAGCTATTGTTGTTAACGAGCATAGCAGATGTTACTTCAGTCAGATGAGACAAAGCTAATAACACTCCATTGGGTCTTCTTAGTTCTTCATGGACAAGCAGTGCTTACAGCTACAGGCATAGTTGTGCACAGAATTTCTCAGGACTGGCTTTACCTCTTTTCAACAGGAAATGTAAGCAGGCAAAAAAATGTCTGCAGAAATGCTTATTTTAACCATATGTGGTTTTGGAGGACTGACTTTTATTGAACTGCAGTTCAATGAGTACCATAAAAAACTCATACAAGCAATTCTAAGCTCTGTCAGAGAAGAGAACAATAATAATTCCTTGATACATCAAAGGCTAAACTGGAAACAGCCAACAAGCCAACCAGAAACTCAAGTAACCGGTTTGTACTCTTGGCTTCGTCACAAGAGAGCACAAAGCTTTAGGTAGTGGCAATGTCATGCTCTGCGGAGCTTTCTGTATTGTTACATGCAGGACTAGAGCATTGGGGTGTGCAGTAACTCATACGGATTTGATGCCAGCTGAATCCATTGCCCTTCTTCCCTGTGAGAGGACAGAGGCAGTGCCTTAGAGCCCCAGGAGTAGTTAGTTCCCTGTTTGTGAAGCAGAACCTCAGAGGTAACTCTTTCCTGAAGTGATCGTATGAAGTCAGAAAGACCACTCCTTGCATGTTTCCAATGCCCCACGTACAATGCACATTTTCTTAACATTAGAAATCACCATTCTAAATCAAAGCAAAAATACTTTTATCTGCCAACATCCTTGTTCAAGATCCTTCTCCAAGAGCTGATGAAATCATCTGACATAAAGCAGAGCAGAGGCTGTATTCTTTGCAGAGCTTTGAATGATGCATATTTTACCAACTCTGCCATGAGAATGGCATTTTTGAACAAAACTGCAAAGTGAAAGAAGACATAATTTTAAAAATATGCTTACGTAGAACTTTAGCTGTGACATACACTCTGAACATTGCTAGTGATTTCAGATACTAGAGTATTCTGAAGCAATTCAATACACTGTTAAATTGTAGCTTGGAAAATGTGCCCTATGTTTCCACTACTTTTATCTTGAGTAGTCTTTCTGGCGTAATAAAAATTTGGATACAGGTTGTTTAAAACCAACAACTCCAGCACTAATTCAGCTGAAAAGTTTCTGAGGAGCAAATGTTGCATAAATAAATATAACTGTCTGAATATACATGTGATGAAGATCCTTGCTGTTCAAGATACTCACCTTTAATTTTTAGGCACTTAAGGCATAACTGAAAGCTTACAGATATTACTGAAATGAGTGCTGTGACATCTGAGCCGTGGCATGCAACTCATTTGCAGTGACAAACAACTTTCTCTACCCTTCTTTCTGTCCATGGGAAGAGTTGATTTTGGATTTAATTGAAGGGTGAGGCAAGTGCTTTTGAGATAACGTTTTGCAGTTCCCTGCTGCTCTGTTCTTACTTTCAGGCCCATTAAATACTGTTTTGCAAGAACAGCTTTCTCATTTGAACTGCCCAGTAATGACAACAAATTCTTGTGGTTTAAAGCTAACGTGAGCCAGTTCCAGAGCACCTGCCAGGACATATGATATTGTGTACCTCAGCTGAGCATACAATTAGCTTGTATTGTTGCAGAGTATGAATTACAGTTTTTATTCTAAAGTAGAAGTCTTTCACATTCGGTCAATGAAGGAAACATAACATGTACTTCCAAAAGAATTCAGTGAAAGCATCCTTGGTGGAAAAACAATGCTTTTCATGTCAGTATGGCAGCGGGATAAATGACCCAGCTTTCAAGGGTCCCAGCCAAGCCATAGTAATTTAAAAGAGCTGAGCATCAAGTCCTTCAGATTTAGCTCCGCATCCTGTCATAAGCAATCAGATGAAAACAGAGAAGTTTGCTAAATTAGCAGTAAGCCACTGACAATTTTTCCCAAGGTAAGGTTTAAGCCTTGCACTCTCTTTTGGCCAACCCCTGCAATTCAGTGAACTTGAGGGAACTCCACAGCATAATTTGTGGCAGCCAGGGACTGCATTTGTGCTCTGCCCTGGAAAAACAAGCAAACAAAGAAGCAAACACACAGACCGATGGCTGAAAACAGATAGCCAGAGAGATCAAGTACAGGGCAGGGATACAAAACTTCTTCTGAGCACTCTCGCTGCCTCCAGCTATTTTCAACTATAGAGATTGCTTGAAGCTGATGTGGTTTATCTGATAGCAACAATAAGTTTTTCTCCCAAGTATTTTTCCAGTCTCCCTCTAAGCCATGTAATCTTCTTAATCCAGAGAGGAGGAGATCTTCAGACCTGCTATTCAGTGTGAGAAGAACCACCTCATTTTGTTTGTCTGCAGAGACTTTCTGAAAGCTTGTACAAACTAAAAATAACCAGCCAAAGGGAGCAGGTGCCAGGAAGCAACAGGAACATGCACTAATTTTCTACTAGGACTCTGTCCGTTGGAAAGATGTCAGTTACCTGCCTTCCTGGCCTCCTGCCCAGACATAGGCTGAGCTCTGCTGAGCACTGGATGAGCAAGTGTGAAGGCTGAGGCCCTTGAGATGCACAGAAATGATCAGATACTTCTGTGAGATTGTTGAAGACAGGTTTTCTGATGAATTAAAAGCCTGCATGTGAATTCTTCCCATGGGGTCAAGATCTAGAATTAGTACTCTAAACTTTTTTGTCACCCCTAGAGTGTTTACCTCCAGCATTCTTGTTAGCATTAGGTCAGAGGTTGGACTCGGTGATCTTGGAGGTCTCTTCTAACCTAGACTATTCTGTGATTCTGTCATTCTGTAACATTTCAGGGGATTAGAGACAACAGCAGTCCCTAGGGAGGTTCTACTGTACGTAAACCAGCCATAAATTGGACTTAAAGGCTATCGTGCTGGAGATTCCTTCGTGAAGCCATCTCTTGTATCATACACAAACCTCAGTGAAATAATGTGGCCTAGTAGGATTTTCTTAGACACCTTTCAGGGCCCTGACATCTCTTAATTGACTGACTAATGAAATTAGTTCATGACCTTTGCCTTATCAGTGTTAAGCAGCTCCATGTAGGCTCTGTGTGCCAAGATACCCTGGTGCTTTTGTTACATGAACTTGTCTCTTTTAGGAGTTCCACCACAACCACTAGTTCATTCCACAGAAACAACAGAGAAGTCATGAGAAAATACAGACTTCTGTTTACTACCAGCCTGACCCATCATCACACAGGCATGTTAAAATGCTGAGTTTTAATCAGCTCTTGCTATGTATAACAGCCATGCTTAATTTATCTTCTCTAAATCAATCCAGTTTTATTGGACATGGAAATTATTTAGTTTATGGATTAGGGAAATTGGCCTATTTACACAGTAAAATGCATATAAGTCATTGAGAAAGAAAAGTAGAAAATGCCTGACCATCTTCTTTTTTTAATTTTTTTTTTATAAGACTTTAAGAAAAATCTATAAATTTTCAACTAAAGATTAGCGTAAGTCAACGTTACTGTTTTAGAACTACATTACTGTATTTACGATAAAATAATAAAACAGTGGAAAAGTAGAAAAGAGATTAGACATTGTTTTAAATTGTTAGGTGACAGTGATTTATGTTACTTTTCCTGTGGGAGGAAAAAAATAAGAATTAGCAGTCCGATGGGAAAAAAAATCAAAGGAGTACATTTTGAAAAAAAAAAAAAAGTTTTAAATTCCAGATATGTAAATTCAGAAACCACTTTAAGAAAATATAAATTCAGCACATAAAATCTCTTTTGCAAATGCATCAAGATTTCTGTTGAAACTGGTGAGGCCATTTTCCCCTATGTATAAAAAATGTTCCAGAACATCAGCCTGTTCAAGTCAATCAGTCTTCATTTATTCATGAGAAGTTTGTTTCTGAAAATGCTTGGAGCACATGGACAGTTTCTGTTCAAATCAAGGACTCCTTTTCCTTGAGATAAAAGTAAAGTTTAAAGAGGAAATTAGATATTGGGATGTATATACGTGACATACAATGCTGAGGTAAATGAGGAGCTTGAAAAATGCATATCCGTTCTGATTGTATCCTTATAAATACATAATGAGAATAGAAACAGATGCTATGATGGTCACTAGCATTGTCAGCATTAAAAGTGAAACAGGGATTGCTTTGTTGAGAGAAAAATGTATAAAGGAGGCATGAAGGGAGGATATTGAATAAGGGAAGGCTGAAGAAGATGGATGTATGCTCCTTCACAATGCATGAGTGAACATACATTTGGTAAAAGCAAAAGGCAACAAAATTAAAAACAACAACAACAACATGCAAAGCTATGTAGACAAACATACATAAACGGGTGCTTGTTTTTCAGGGTGCTTGTTTTTCAGAGTGCTTGATTAAAGCCAGAAGCTTAGTATGCTTTCAAAGGAATTTTTATATAAGATAGGGAAAGATGTTAAAAGTCAATAATGCAAGTCCTAAGCCATCCATTAACTGATGACAATGGGGAGATGTTTTCTATTCTACTGGATCCTTTCTTTCTGAGCATATCATGCTGAATCTGAAGAGCTGAAACTAGCATTTTTCACAAGAAACTGGTGAGAGATTTTTAACTTCATTTGCTGAATGAACTGGTAATAACAAACCCACTTTGGATGGGATTAGGGTGAGTGCGATTAAGATAAACAAAATCTTATGTTTTGGCATCTTCATAGTAAAATTATATCATTATATCAAGATAGAATGCTGGTAATTCCTGTAAAAGTTTTGTCAAGGAGTGACAGGAAAGTGAACATATACATAGCTCCATTGGCGGCAGTAATTTTGTTCCATTCAAGGTATATGAGTGTCTGCATTGAGAAAAAATGCCTTTTGTAAATGATTGATTTTATGTAAAAATGCTACTGGCTTTGGCAAAAGTAGACTTTTTCCAAACTTTTATTTTATTTTATTTTCCTGCAAAGAAGTTTTCTGCTTTGTAGAAGTTCATGCCTTTTTGCTTCAAGCTCAGCATAAGCTATCTTGTAAGCACAAGAATACTGAAGTTCTGTACAGTTTCTCCCAAAACAGACAACAGATAGCTCTCTTTTTAACAAAATGTCTTTCCTCTCACATGTACAACCCATGCTATGACCAAAGTAAATGAGAAACAATCATAATTCTGTTCCTTTGGCTATATCTTTTGGAAACCCTCCAATGTAAAATGCATTAGCACAAAAATGTACTTGTCCTTAATTAATTTATAGCTTAGAGCAGAATACCAGAAATAACACTTGCAGTTCAGATACAAAGGTTTTAAAGTCATGGATAAAATATTGTATGAAATTTATAATAAACCTTAAATAGTGCTGGAGGGCAAATAAAACTAATTATCAATAATCTTAGGAATTTCAGTCATGGAGAACTGCAAGTAAAAGATGTTTATCTTGTAAAACATTTAGATTCTATTGAATTTATTGTCGTTTTGGGAGACAAAATTATTTAAGTTTTTCCACTACCCTGAACAAGTACATTTAATAAACTGAACTATTTTGGGGGTTTTGGTTTTGTGTTTTTGGTATTTTGTTGTTGATTTTTAATTAGATTGAAGTATATAGAATATTCTGTAATATCTTGTTCTGAAACATGCATGCTAGAAGATTACAGAATCTGTTTTATAAAGTACAGCTTTATTCAGGAACATGGGAATAGAAAGGGTATAATGGATCATCACATTTATTCTCCTAATATTGTAGAAATCACACTTTATAAACCCTCTTCATAAGTTTATCAGGTTTCACTGTATCATTAGGATTTTTGCTGTTGTTTCTGCAACTGGAAAATTGTTCCCAAATCTCAATACTCCAGGTGAGAACCTGTTTCTACCTTGTAGCACAGAATAAATTCTGGCCAATCTGTGCCGTTGGGTTCCCTTGCCAACACTGTCTTGTAGTTTAAATGGCTCTTCTATCTCCCTGATGTTTCCCTCCCTGATATATTTATAGACAGCAACTGGATCACTTAACAGCCCTTATTTTGCTAAGCTAAACAAGTCAAGCTCTTCATTATCTCTTCTCATATGATAGGTTCCCTCTTCCTCAGTCACCCTAGATGTCCATCTTTGTTCCTGAACAAGTCTGAGGTAATGTGCTACAAATGACAAAGTACAACAGTCTTGTATAATAGCGTAATAAAAGAAGCTATAGCAAACAGAGTAATAATTTCAGGCTTGCAAGGATGTGCAGTGCCAAATATTTAGGAGATTGAGTAAAGGTTTTGAAATCTTCTAAGGGGATATTTATTAGAAAGAATGCTTTTATCTAAGCAGTTGATTGAAATTGCAGTATAAAATGTTTTAGGGTTTAATCAAAAGCTGGTAAATCAATGAAAATCATGACTTGGTTGAGAGTTTCAGCCAACTCAGTATGCAGTTGATTAGACTTGTGACAGCAATCACAGAAGAAAGGGATCTGAGATTTTCAGATTGTTTCACAATAACTGAGAAAATTACTGTGAATGCTATATAGAATGTGATAAATCTTTCCTGGAAAAGCCACAGTTGTATTCATATGATATCTTTAAGACATTTCAATGGAAGGCTTCAGCTGGTTCCTTGGAGTGAGTGCTGCAGAGTGAGGTCCTTGTTGATGACAGGCACTGTAAAGCAAAGAAAGTGTGGGGATAACTGATCCCACCACCTCCAAGGATGGCAGAGAAAAGGATATTTGATCACATCCAGTATCTCCTGGCTTCTTGTGTGATAGCTTCTTGAAAATCTTCAGGAAACTCATGACTCCCCGCTGTTAAGGCTGTGACAGTTATCCCTTGTATGTTTTATCCCTTTGTTTGTTTGTTTGTTTTAATCCTTTCTGAATCAATAGTTTTATCAAGTCTAATGGGTAGCTTTGTACAGAAACTTTTTCCTAGTTGTGCTGAGCCTGCCATCCTAGAGCTTGGGGCCATAGTCACTGGTGTGTAGGATGCATCTTAGTTTGGAGATGAGAGGATAGTTTGGAGATGAAAGGGATTTTTTTGTACTGAAATCCTTTTTTTTTTTTTTTTTTTTTCTTAAGGAATTAACATGCTAATTTCCTTTTAACTTTTCTCTGTCCTATAAAGAAAAAAAAAGGATTTCATCATACACTGTAGAAAAAGAGAAGCACTACTTTTATCTGGTATGTGTGCACACAAAGATCAGTGAAAATGAAATGCTCTTAAAAACACAAGCTATTTCTTAAGTGAGAACAAAGGGGATTCCCCTCTGTGGTTAGGAGCAATTCAGTACATGCTGAAGAAAATACATGTCAGGGCACTGCACAGGTGGCCAGGGGCTGGGAATGATGGGCTCCTGGCACCTCCCTGGGTCAGGGACACGCTGTGGACCCATGGGTGGGCCTGGCTCAGTGGGGCCCATGGCTGAGCGTGGCTGGGATGTGCGGAGCTGGATCCGGCCTTCCTTGCATCCTCACTGGGGCAGGAGGTGACAGCCCTGGGGCTGACTGGGATCCTGGGCCCTTGGGGCCCTGATGATAAATTAGATGGAGCTGCAGTTGTAAAAAATGTTTCTAACTGTAACAGGGTAAAATAAAGCCACAGAATTTGCACACGTGTCCGTATGATGCAAAATACCACCAATATGATTGTGCAGGCAGTGGTAAGAAAGGAGGTTTCATCAAAGCTGTCATTAGTGTATCTTGGTCAAAATGCCAAAGACTTCAGCTTTCCTCCTGCTAAATTTGGTTGCCTAGTACATGGTTTCTCCCCACCAGGGAGAAAGGGATATGTGTATGTGAAAGAGGAGAGCTGAGACAGGGTTTCTCCAAAAAAGATTTATAGATAATCGGTAGCTTCACACCACTATATTGAGAGTAACACACACAAAAAAAATTAACCTATTTACCTATTCAGTTAAATTGTCATATCTACACACCTCATATTTTGATATCATGGCCTGGTTTTAAACCACATCTCCTGTGGACAAGTTTTTTTGAAAACTATGCATCAAGCCACTATTTTACATTCAGTAAATCAGATTTTAAAAAATCGTTTAATTGGATTAAATAAATCATTTAAAATGATGAAAATCTGGAGTGATTGTGTAAACTCAGAAGAATTGAGACTCTTCAAGAATAAAGTAAGAATTTGGCCCATTATACCTTGGTCCACTCTTTTAGTAATTTTAATAGATTAACATGAGATGATTGACACAAAACTGTTCTTTCTTATGATTTTATGAATTGCACTGAAAATTAGGCTCTTATGATTACATGGCTCACTTTCTTCTGTCAGCTCTAAATAATTGCATGCTAACATTTAAATACAATAATCTTGCTTCTTTGTCTTTTCAAATTAATTAGAAAACTTTTACTGACTGTTATGAAGGACAAACTTTTTGTAGGGCAAAAAATTAATTTCTGTAAATCCCATGTTCTTCATACAAATTATCTCCAGATTGTCTCTTGTAAACTGCCATGTCAAATGTGATTCAGAGCTTGTGGGTATAACAGTGCGATAACCCGAGTCCTTGTGCTTGTAGCAAATGTTTTGTATAATAAATAAATTACTAAATAAATAAATGCTCTACTTCCTTCTAGAACTTGCAGTTCAAGACTGAAGTTTCCAAAACAAATTTTCAGGAAAATTTAAATATTTGTCAATGAAACAATCTATAAAGCCAAGTTTAATTTAAGGGGTTTGCACCAGTTTAATTGTGATTACATCTGGTTAAGACATCTTTACTGTGTCTATGATTACATTGCTCATAATCCAGTTAATCATGTTCTGTCAATACAGAGCAGGGACAAAAGCCATCTGCAAATGCCAAGATGATATTTACTATTTTGCAAGAATTCACATACAGTTTGTTGAGAAATAATGGGGAAATGTGTCATACACTGTTCTAGCTGCTTTAAGCTTAGACACCATAGTGGCCTGCTTTATTCCTTAAGTGTTAATGCCCCCATATGCCTGCATTGTTATTAGGAGAATTATATAATTGATTTAAATAGCAGCCAGTCTCTCAGTGTCGGCCATACTTCCATCCTTCTATGGTTGTTGGAGTTCTCAACATGGCCCCAGCCTTATTTGCCTTGCAGGCTGTGCAATAAACTGGTCTGCAGCTCCTGCTGTGCGGCTGATTGCCCAGCTTGGCCAGCCAAGGGAGTCAGTCACCCAAGGGAGTCTCTGCAGTATGTGCAGTGTGACTACTGGATGGGACAAGCAGGAGAGCTTACATCTCTGCAGTCATTTAATCATCATCTGCAGTCACTTCATCATTGCGTTGCATTGCACTCTATATGTTCTGCAGAGCTAGGCTACTCAGTGAGGAACCCAGAGTATTACCTACAGCTTTTTTACTTTACTTGTTACAGCTACTCTCTTTTGGGAGGAGAGTTTTATTTGGTATTGATTGCTAAATTAGAGCAGAAAGTGGAAACTTGTGGCACCAGCTCAGAGGGAAGCAGCAGGAGTGCAAGGTTTTACTGCCGGGATTGGTATTTCTGTATCGTATCTTCAGGTGCATCACCTGCTGTATTATGAATTATATGCTCTGGCTGTGGAGACACCTAGATAAAGTCAAAGGGAATCTTTAAATTATACATACATATATATATATACATTTTCAAGCCATTTTAAATCTGGAAGTCTGTGTTTTGCAGCTGGCCTACTGACCAGCAGCCGAGCAAGCATACAATACTGCTTCTCCATTTTGTCATTTTTTGTCAGCCCCTGAGCTTTATCTTTTCTCCAGGGAGCAGCAGGGACCCCAGTCAGCCCCAGGTGGGAGCAGCAGAGTGATGGCACAGGGACAGCTCCATCCTCGACCCCATCCTACCCCCTCCGGACCTAGATTCTAGCGAAGCCCCTGCTCTGGAAGCATCCCTCGACACAGGTACTGCTGCACACCATGGGCTGCCTGGCCAACACAACATTTAGGAGTTGCAGTTGCAATAGCATGGCTGGAAAGCAACTCTTGAGTTTCCTGCAGATGTCAGCTCCAGGAGGTGAACAAAATAACTTGTCATCTGCTGCCTTTCAAAGGCTCATTGGAACTGCAGGGCTCTCAGAGCCCTCAGGGATTGTTGAGGGTTACCAAGGACACCCTGAATGTACAATGTTTTCCCTGAAACCTTTTAGTGTATTTTTTTTAGTTCATAATAAGCATCCCGAGTTAAGGAATTAGTGTAAGGATGAACCCTTCAGCAGGCACCACTGACTCTAATGACCGCATCAGATATCTCAATATTGTTTGGGATTTTGCCTATCTTTTAAAAGCCCTGTTGCTAGAATTATATTGGTTATACAATACTCTTTATTTCCAGTTTTAAAATGTCTTGGTGCTGGAATGTACCTTGAAATTGAGAACCCAGATCAAAACCTGGAAGGCAACCACTGACTAGTTTTCTAAAAATCACAGAACTTTAAGCCCAGTGTTATCGCATATTTTGAAATGTCTGACTCATTTGGAAAGCTTGGGATTGTGTATATTAATTACAGCCCCAGAAGATCTATCTTAACAATCAGAAAGCAGCTCCATTTGTAGTCAAGGATTGCAAACACAATCTTCCTGGAATTGAAAATTGTACATTGTGCAATTTTTATGGCTTGTATAGCTTTTCTATTTTTAGTGGGTTGAAACCATTTTATAATCCTCCTTATATTGTCATTCATAATGCTAATTTCCATTAACTTGGCATAACTAAGTTTCTATCTTAAATTTATATAGTTACTATTTTACCTAACAGTGCTACACAGAGAAAATTTTATTTTTCTCTGGCACAAAGCAGATGCGAGTACAGTTAATGATGTGTTTCTAGTTAATAGATTTTTAAATCAGATTTAACACAGTATCTTCTGTTTAATTTTAAAATGTGCATGTGTTATGAAGTTCAATATATTTTCCATTACTTGAACAAACCATTTATTTAATCTTTCACCTTTTTAGGCATTTGGAACAGTTTCTCTGAGGTTTGGGAAAGCCTAATCAACTTATGCTTTTCAGCTTTTAGGAAGATAAAATGGGAAGAACAATTCTGTTGTGTTTTTTGTTTTGTTTTGTTTTGTTTTGCTTTTTAGAAATAACCTCTTCAAGGTACAAGAGATCATTATGTGACATGTTTTTATACACAACTGTCCAGTCTTGTTCTTGTTAACCTAAACAGAGATAATGCCATGTATTTGGCTACCTGTAGAAGCCAAGTGCACAACATTTTTTCATACCCGACCTTGAGTGTAGGGGAGATGTGTGTGCTGCTGGCACACCAGTCTGTGGCATAATATTAAATTCTAGGTTCTGACAATATTTTTATTTTCTAGGCTTTCTTATCCATCAAATTATAATCCATTATCTATCTTAGGTCACTCACACAGCAAACTCACAGCTATACAGAGACTTTCTAAATATTGCCATTTCATCGCAATTCGGTTTAATAGTCCTAGAGCCAACTGGCAAACTACTGAGTGATTATTTTTATTATTTATGCTGTTTGTTTGACATACACTCAATGATGTTGTATGGGAGGAATTTAAAGGATATACTAGGATACGAGTTTTTGAAATTAACTTTGATTAAGTGAGTTAATCAACTCATTAAGTGAGTTAATTAACTTTGATTAAGTGAGTTAATGTGGAGGCCAGTAATGTTTTGGGTGTTTGACTGAGTTTAACGATTACTCTAAGGCAGTGATATTCAAATACTAAAGGTCTGTGCTGATTAAAGAAAACCAGAAAATGGATAGAAATGAACATGAACTGATGAATTCAACTTAGCTTCCTAGCTGATAAATATTTTAATAATAAACAAGTGCATGTATTCCTCAAAGTACAGTTAGTTTAGCAGAGTCTTTCAGGTTTAAGGATATAAAATATCCTTAATAATTTGGTAGGGAAATATTTATTTAACTTGAGGACTTTGTCCTGACTTTTCTGAAATCCTTTTGAAGTATCCTCAGCGTATATTCAGCAGAGGCTCAGCTGGCTAGTCCGAGCATGCTTTTCCTGGACTGTTGTGCTCACCAGTCAGCTGCCCTGGGCTGTGGTTTAACTCTCAGCTGGGCAGGTCTGAAAAAAAAAAAATCTTTCACTTCTGAAATTCCTGCAGTGTGCATGTGAACAAATACAGATAAGGAAAAGCTCTTATCTGTGTGCCATGCAGGGAATAGCAACAGGAAAGAGGTTGCACTCAAAGTTCACTTAAACATTTGCATGAGGTATAGGAACATGAGAGATCTGGGAATGAATTGTGGGGGTGGCAAAAAATGAGCATGTGAGAATAGTTTCTATTTCATATTGTTTCTTCAGATAGCTAAAAGAGCACCATAATATGATGAGATGAACTCCCATCCTCACAGGAGGAAAACAGGTTAATCTTCCTTTCTCCAGACCCCAGGTGAGAAGGTAAAAAGCAATAACAATATCATTTTGAGCAATTCAGGCAGAGGAAGAAGAGTTACGCTTTTGATCATAACCAGCATTTATACCTCTTGTTGCACATAATCAATGGGATTTCAGTATCCTTATTGCTTTTTAAGATCAATTCCCATCCATTATAACAACAATTTGGGAAGGAGAGAGAGTTTTATTTGAGGTTGTCCTGAGGCACTGTTGGGAAGGGGACCCAGCGCGCTCTGCCTTCCTCGCAAGCCGCAGGGTTTTGCTGTCCCATGCCAGTCACAAATCTCTGCCTCCCGAAGCATCCCACTGCCTGGGCTGGGGCTGGCTCCCTCCCCGTGGAGCCAAGATGGGACGGAGCCTCCAGTGGTGCCCGCCCGACCGCGGCACCACCTTGCCAAGGCTGCGGGTCTGCTGCACAGCGCACCGGAGAAGCAGCCCAAAGTAATTTCTCAGTCACCTACACTTCCTTGAAGGCAGCTGAAAAGTATTTAAGTAAACAAATAAGTAATGCTGAGACATTACATAAGTGCTGGGAAAAATATTTTCTCAGACTGTTTTTCAGTAACTGAAGAGAAACACTGATTTGTCTTTTTATATGCCACTTTCTTACGTGACTTCTTTACCTGATTCACCAATCAGACTTGCAGATGCCTCCTCCTGGCTTTGTTGGGTAATGACCAAACTTTTTGGCTTTATGAAAAGTCAAGTCAGCCTTTGCAATCTGCATTAAGAGACCCAATGAGGCTATGATATTTAGAGACACCCACCAGTTTCTTTCAGCAACACTGAGAGCCAAATCACTTTTCTGTCATCTGTCTCCTCATAAGAAACAGGCATTTGAAAAATTTATGATGATTTTTTTTTTTTCAGATTTACCTTCATTGCCAAAACTGAGTCTCTGATGTATTTCACTTGCTCTAACTAAAAAATAAAATAAAATAAAATAAAATCTAACAGATCCGTTGCTTATTGCTGTTTCTGAAATTATTTGTTTTGGACAATAATAGACAAATTCCTCCCCTGCCCCAAGTTTTTCCCTCAGAAGGAGAGTTCAGAACAAGGACTTGTGGCTGGATAGTCAAATGAGCTGCTTTCCTAATTAGGTAACCCAGTAAGAGTGAGCTTTTGGCTCTTTTGGATACTTTTTAGAAACATTGGGTTCTCTACTCCTCTCGGCCAGAAGTGTCCCTGAGACAGCAGTTTGTGTGCTGATGCCTCGTGGAAAATCCACCCCCAAAGCACAGAGTTTATAACTTCATTAATGCAACACTGATTATAGCAGGGACCGTGGAGGTAAAGGGGAGCACAGCCTCTGTCATGTCCTAACTTTTGCCACCAAGTAGGCACTCTGTCAGATGCTGATAACGAGGTGCCAAACACATGCCCTTGCCTCCCTGCCCAGCAGCAAACCCAGCCTTCATGATGTTGCGTTTATATATCCACCTCCAGTTTACCACCTTGCCAACAGAAAGTGCCCAAATTCGGGGCACAGTGTCTTTAGTGGTGGCCCTAAGGGGTAAAGCTGAGCCCTCCCAGCACTTCCCAGGGGCAGGATGCAGCAGTGTCCTCCAGCAGTGTCCTCCATCCTCTCACAGGGATGCTGGAGCATCACTGGCCTCTGCCCACCACTTTTTTCCATGGAAAGAGAGTCAGGGGATGCTTTCTCTGACAGGCAGGAGCCATGGTGGTCACTGAAGCTGCATGACCAAGGATGGTGACAATCCTGAAGTCTTGACATAGCCTCAGAGAGCTCAGGATCCATTTCAAAGACACTGCAGATTACAAATGAAACCTAAAGCCCTAGTTCAGTCATGGAAGTGAGATGCTTAAAGCTGAACAGTGTGACTGTGCCAGTGCAGATGATTTTATCTTGTAAAACACCCACTCCATTTGTAGAAGCTTTTAATATCTTTACATGGCTCTGAACTGAAATTACTTTCTAAGAAAACAGCTAACATTTTTTTACTCTACCCTAGTGGAAAAAACTTTTTTTTTTTTTTAATATATATTTGCAGTGAGGCAAATGAAACTGACTTAGATTTTATCCCTGTTGAAATTAGATTTCAAGAAGTCACAGACATTAAAGCAAGGTGAATCTGGCAGCAAGTAATTTTAGTTTTGTTAATGCAAGACCATGCTGGGGTATTCATTAGCATCTTTTTTCTTTCTTCCTCTGCTACTCAAGGTAGCTATGCTGTTTTCAGCTTAGCCTGATTTTTTATTTATTTATTTATTTTTGCTGTGAACTAAAAACCCCAATGAAGATTTGAGCAGATTAACAGTGAGAGGATGTTCAAAAAAAAACAAAATCTGCTCAAGCAGTAGATGCAGCATAACTAGTTAACTTCATTATTTTCAAGTGAAAAAATTATCTAGGGATTTTGAAACCAAGGCATTGAAACCTAAATACGGTATCTACATATGACAACTATTAAAGCGGATGAGACCATATTCAATGCCCAGGTGAACTTTCTGAAAGTTATTATGCTGCTCCCTGTTAGCATGAGGCATTGGTATTATTTAAATCAGTAAGGCTGACATTTACTCCTTTACTTTTTTTGCCACATGTTCTTAAGTCAGTGGAAAGCCTTCAGGAGTACTGGGAAATAATGACAGTCACTGGGCTGGCACTGCCAGGAATGAAGTAAGATTCTCCTTTCATTTTACCTCTTTACAAATGGTAATGACAACTAAAGGCCAAGGTTCTCAATAATGCAAGAGCCTGTGGAGCCCCACAGTGCTAGTCTTTTTATCAGTGATGTGTAGCAGAAGAGCTCAAATTTTGTATCACCAAGCTCAGCAAAGGCCGGGAGAAGCCTGATGTGTAGTGGGGATGTTGTGCCACCTCTCGCCTTCAGCTGTGGTGTCTCTTAGTGATCAGTGCTGAATGGCTGTACATCAGTACAGACTTAAAAATACACCTCCAGAATAAGTAGTATGCTTTCGTGTGCCTTGACCTAACTTGCTTGAAAAAAAAAGTTTTCTTTTCTGTTTTCCCACCACCCTGAGCTTATTTTCCCTCTGTAAACTTAGTATTTATGGTGAGTTACACTTTCCCTGTGCAGAGCTGAGTAGTTTTCCATTTCCTTTGTTTGTAAAGAAGCAGGCTGTGGAGGAGAGAAAAAGACAGACCATAAATTAAGCAGTGCCAGGGCATGAGCACGGATACTGGGAGGTGAATGGGAGGCCTGGCCACTTAACACCCTCCCGAACCTTTTGAGAGCATGTTTCGGGAGTCAGCAGAGGCTAGGAGCTATTCCCAGAGGGCAGTGTGGATGCAGCCAGCATGTTATGGATGCTAAGAGGGCTTAAGAGCCTGAAGGATTTTCCAGGACAGCTGGCCTCACAGTCAGAGAGCAGCTCTGGCCATGGTTAATCTCTAGTGTGTGTGTAGCCAGAGAATTCCTTTTTTTTTTTTTTTTTTTTTTTTTTTTTTTATTTCACCCAACAAGAATGACATTATTGTAAACCCACCAAAATTGATAGTGAAACTCAAGGGCAGATTTAGCATCAGAGGCTTTTTTTAACTTCTTGTTTTGTTACCAGTTAGACTTGACAGTTCTACCTGTCAGGAGGTGGAACGCAGCCCAGCTTAAAGCAGGGGGTTAAATTCACCTCTCACCAATAGGCCAGGCATGCATGTGCAAGCTGGTACTCTATGTCTATCAACAACTGAAGCTTCCCACAAAGAAGTCACTGAGAGAGATTTGGAACTTACTCCCTGCTTTGGTTGACAGCTGAAATTTGAGATGCTACAGATGTGTTTTTGCACTGTTGTCTCTTGGAGACACTATTTGTAGAAGATACAGGTCCTCTGTATAATTCTTTTTTTTCCTTTGCTGTAAACTCTGTGAGTGTATCTACATCCTAGTTCTTTTGGGTTATTTTTATAAAACAAAAGAAATTATAATGAGTCAAATATAAAATATAGCTATAGTTGTTTACTGGCCTCTGTGAAACCAGAGCTGTGCAAATCACAGCTACTGAAAAGAAAACAGGATTTGTGTCTGGTCAGCAAGAGACAGCAACACTTTCTTGGACCCAAACCCTGAAATTTGCTTTTGGGACATTTAGCTTTTTGTCTTGTCTCACACTTGTTAAAATCCAAGTCAATTTTATAATAAAGTATCATTTTGAAGTGAAAAGTTGAAATAGATTTTGTAGAAAGTTAATAATAGTTGCCTCCTTGCCTAAGAGTGTTCCCTATTTGCCATGTGGTTTATCAAAACATGTTTCTAGGTTAAGGCAGGATTGCAAGGATGACAGATTGACTTTACTTTCCATGCTGTGTTCCCTTGGTGACATTGGTTTTACGTATTTTGATTGGTCACTGTAAGGATAGGGACAAGGGACTTGGAGACAAAGCCGTGATTATCAACTGGCTCCTGTCTGTGGCTACTTTCAGCAGTTTTCTGCCACCTTAGAAGGAGAAAATATACTCATAATGGAGCAGTGGTCTTTAAAAACTACTTAAAAGAGGTATGGCATGGCTCATGAGTCCACAGTATATTTGATCTTGCAGGTTGTAAGCATGGTTCTATGGTGTCAATGAAACAGAAATGACTAATGTTTACTTAACACCAAAGATTACCCATTTGCAGGAGTGAAGAATCTTTGGTAGCCCAGCTAATCTGCATCACCTCTCTTACCATTTTCCAGGCGCGTTCTGGCTGTCAGGTGATAAAACAAATGTTTAGTAGGTTCAAACTGAAACTGATGGTGACATTGCTAGCTTTATCTTCATGTGAAGCTCAAGGTTTGATTTTTCACTCGAAATGGAATAACCAAAAGGGCTGAAAACTGTAAAAGAAGATGCAATGAACCACAACAGGGCACAGTGCTCATCCAGCCCTCAATGGGTGGCCGTGCCTCGAGAGAGACGTTGAGCCCCATCAACTAGGCATGAGGTATGTGGTCGCAGGAAGCCATGTCCTCCGAAGATTCCTTCAAGTCAGGAGTAGTCCTGGACACAGGTCACTCCAGTAGGGTGGAAACAGGCCGTGAAGAGGGTTGAGTAGGAGCCAACCTCCTCCCATTTCTTTCAGCCCGGCTAAAGCGTGCTAGAAAGGCCGCACCACAGGCAGCTAGCACTCTTGCCACCTAGTTTGCTCCTGGCCAGTCCCTTTCAGCCACTCTGGAGAATAAATACCTAAACCCTCGTCAGACCTAGAGGCATGTTTGTCTAGTGGTGTCAGCTACTTGAGCTGGCTTCTCTGCAACTCCTGTTTGTACTTTCTGGCAGCTGGGAAGCACAGTAATCAAAACACGGATGGAGTGATATATAAAAGTTTATTTTTTCGACTGAATGATGATCTAATAGCTTATCATTCCTCATGTCTTATGCATCCAAGATATTTTTCCAGATGAAGCCTGGGAAACATGAATTTCTGTGAAACAAGTCTATGTTACTCCTCAGTTCGGTCAGCGTGCATTACTCAAGAAAAAGTATTCCAGCTGAAACCACAAGTTTGTCTGAAAATGACAAGGTTAATGGAATTATACCAGCATAAACTCTGTGCTTTGTAAAGCTGTGCCATAATTTAGCCAGAGAAGAGTTTATCTTGGAGTTAAGAAAATGGTGTTAAAGCAGTATAAATCTGCCTTAGTGATGACTGGGTTTCCTCTTAGCTCTGCGAGTTTCTTTCGTGCTTTCAAGTAGATTACACCTATTCAGAATGGCACCTGGATATGGAATTTGCAAAAATCTTTTCTTCTTTCAAGACACTCACTTTTATCCCATTCCTTTCTTTTTCCAAGTGAAAGAACTATTATGAACATAATCGCTGGCGAATAGAATCCATGTGCTGTTATGCTCCAGTGTTACAAGAATCAATTTTAGAAGCCATAAAATAAATCTTTGATAAAACAAAAAGGCCTTACAGAATCTCATGCTGTACCTCTACAAGCGTATCTGCTATAACTTTGCTAATGTTCTACCCTATTTGCTAGCAGCATAAAAAGAAAAGTTGACCAAAATGGATTAGGGAATAATGAATAGAAGAAAGATAGAAGATAATAATGTGTGTCCTGCATTAAAATCAGTCACTGCATTTTTGTCAGACAGCAATAATAGAGACAAATTCTCATTTTTTCTGATAATGAAAGCTACTCAAATTTATTCTGCCCATGGAACAATGTGTATCAAGAAGTGAGGGAGACACCGTGACAGCTGTCTGTCATGGGGCAGCATTTCTTCCTGAACGGGCTCCTCCGAGCAATGCCATGCCTTCTGCCCCTCTACCAAGTGCAGGCAGCAGGTGCAGCTGGCAAATGGTCCTGTGGGGTGGGAAGGAGCCTGCAGAGCAGCACTTTCAGTGCAGGCAGTGTAAACCCTTCTATGGAGGTAGCATCAGCAGGAAGATGAATGTGAACATCTCATCTTTGGTGCAGGAGGCTCAGCATGTGTGCTTTTGGGCACTGCTCATCCTAACTCCGGTGTGACAAGTGTTTTTCCAGCTCTACAAGTGGACCGGGTGAAAGGATGAAGGTAGCAGTGGTGTTGTGTAGTAGCCACAGGTGCTCTCCTTGTGTATAAGAATTAGGGCCCAATGGATTGGATATTTGGGCTGTTCGTTGAGTAGAGAATTGTCCCTGTTCACAAGGTACCACTGTGCCAATCTCCAACAATGAGGACAAGCAACTAATGCACACTCTCACAAAAGGAACATGTTTAATGTATGATAAGTCCAGAAGGAATACAGACCTCTCATTGTCTGGTTTTGCAGATAAGTCATGTGTGTGAGGACAAGCGACAGGGGAACTCTCTTGACAAAGAGTATGATGATTAGTGCACCAGTTGCAAATGTTTAGAAATTCAGGAGACTCCAGAACTGCTAAGGGGAGATATTTGTTCTGTTCTTCATTGTGTTAGTCATTTGGTTTGACACTCTCCTCTGACCAGCATGACTGAAACAAACATTGGAGTCATCTGCGAAAACAAACCAAGAATGAAGTCTGCATTCCCTTGGCACAGCATCGCTTGGCTATCGCAGAGTCCGGAGCCTGACACATGTCTGCTCTGTGCAGCAACTGTGCACAACACAGACGTCAGTTCCTACCAACTCCTTTGAGAATGCACTGGTACCCCCATCCTTTTTATTTCTTCAGGTCAGTCAAAACAACAATAGTGAACACTTGCAGAGTTCAGGAAAGCAGCCTATACAGTAATACTTTTAACCAGTCTCTGAAGTGGTGTGAACAGTTGTGCCTGTAAATATTTTTCATGTAACCACCACACTATTGAGGCCACGTAGCCTTTGTTCTGTCTATCTGAATCCCTTGGGGCTAAAGGCGTCCATCCCCATCTCCAGTAGTCCTTGCTGAAGACTTTTCAGAGAACAAGGTCAATTTGGTGTTCCTATCTTCTTCTCTTCCAGAAGCCTGAAAAGGTGCTGTCTTTTTGTTTTGTTTTGTTTTGTTTTGTTTTGTTTTGTCTTTTATTTGTTGGTACTTATTGCTTGCAGATAAAGACTAATATTTTCTTCAATCTTCACTTGGATAATATTTCAAATTACCTTCCACTTTTAGTGCTCTTTGCAGATCAGCAGTCTTTGGGCAGAGATCATGGCCACATACCACGTCCTTGTGCACCGCGCACTGCCCTGCTCCAGTGGCCTGTCCAGCAGAGCTCCTGAAAGGTGCAGTTCCCCATCATGTAGCTCCCAAAGCCACAGCTGAGAAGTAATTCCAGTTTTGACTCAGAAATAACACAATGGCACTGACCCTACCATCAATTGTTAGTCTGTCAGAAACCCAGCACTTTTATGTGATATCTTAATCAGTTAAATCTGCAGCTGAGCTCCAGACTACAAATTTACAGCCAAAGGCAACAACCATATCATGGCTGTAAATCAACATTATTTATTTATTTATTCTTGTATTATTACATTGTTAGTATTATTATTATTATAAGGGATAGCACTGCAGAGCCAAAATCAGCATGTCCAATTAGCAGGAGGGACTGCACATTAAGTTTAAAGAACCCTTTTGCACTATCTGATTCTAATAGCAGAAATAACGGAGCCTAATCTGACCCATCATTTCAGAGCTATAGGGAGAACAAATTGCTGTCGACGGGGGAAAAGTTTGGAACAGCATGCAGCCTGTCCTCTCCTGACATCCTACTCAGCAAATTCCTCACAGATTTCCTCCCAATGTCAGTACAACTAACATAAAGGTTACTTCATAAAGTTTTGTGTGGATTGCTAACTTGTGAAAACCAAAGGACCCATGCCCAAAACAACAATACAGACTCAAGTAAATAATCATAGCATTTTTCCTTTATGCTTAAAGCTTCACAGACAAATGCAGCAGAGGAGAGACTGAAGTTTCCCTGCCAAGAACCAATACTGTGAGCACATATTGAAATTAGTTGCCAATAAATGTCGAAATCAAGGTGACTGATCACATAAAAACTTCTTGTTTGACTGGCAGCTGTTAGGAAAGGTTTCCAGTTTAATGTGCAATATGATGAAGGGTGGGAAAAAAAACAGCAGAACTGAATATTAAATGCTAAAGTAATTACAAATCATAACAGCTATTTCTTCAGCAGATCAGAAATGCTGTAAGACAGAGATGTGATCAGGGTGGACAGGAGGATGACATTTATTACAATCATTAGACCAATTTTATAACCTTGATGAAACAACATATAGGCAAAGTATTGGAGGTTTGGTATTTGCATACCAAAATAATGTCATGCAACTGGTCAGAAAGTTTTCTTATTTATCATGATGCTATCAGACATGCAGATGGATATCCAAAATGATAGTACCAAGCTCTCATTCCCAACATACAGTATTTCAGCCAAGATTACTGGTATGTTCTGGCTACTTCACGCTGCTGCAATTAAATCTCATTTAGTCTTACAGCTGCTTTGTATTCCTAGAGCACTGCAGAACAGCTAGACCGTGCCATTGATTTTGGCCCTCAAACTCCTGCTATGTCAGTATCAAAACTTTGGCACTTTCTGTCATTTAGGCTTGAGTTGACCTGCATCTCTGGCTTCAGCATACAACACCTTCTCATTTGGGTAACATGTTGGAAAAGTATCAACATTATAACTGAAGACAGAGTAGGTGTCAGCGTTGCACTGATTTTGGCAAGGTTTTACACAAAGAAAGGCTGTTAAGGGTAATGTCCCTGAGAGTAACAGTCTGTCTGCCACACTTACTATGAGTTAAGACTTGCTGCAAAATAAACCTACAAGTGCTAAAGAAATTTTAAAAAACCCTCAAAGGTTTGACATCCTTTAGTGACAACCATAGTCTAATTCGCTGGGTGATGCAAAGCTCCAGATCAATTGGTTAAGCTGCTCTGGTGCTGTATTAATGAGTTAAAAAAATACATTTGGCATCTGTCCTTGTGGGCCTGTATTACCTATATTGATTCACACCAAGTTAAAGTGCATTTTAAATATGCATTTTTCATTTCTCCAATTAGCATGCTTACAAACCTATAGTCCACTACTCAGTCTTTAAATGGCTCCATGGCCTGCTATCTCTGCTCCCACAAGGACTGGTGGATCAAAGTGGCTGTCTTGAGTTATGATTGGACAGAGTGACACACCAGCTTTCATGAAGTCTAACATACCCAAGTGCATCTGTTTGATTATGCTGTGCTTGAGGTGGATACTGTGTCTCAACTTGTCATGAGTTAAATTTAAATTTAGTTGTGCACCTTCAGATTGAGTCATCTTTCTACGGAGAGATCACTAATGCAATGTTACTAAGCAGTGTAATGTAATAATCTGCTTTCCACTGGAAAACATGTGTAAGGCACACTTGCAATATTTATTCTTAAAACATGTAGGATGTTCTAGAGCCACGAGGCCATTCACGGTAAGCCATGAAAAATAAGCCATGGTTAAGAGATGAAAGTGGCTGGAGGCTGTGGCCCACAGGGACTCAGAAGGAAATACTCAGAAAATACAGACAGCTTGAATCCCAAGTGCTCTCTCCTGAGAGGAAGCATGGTTGGAAAGTTTAAAATCCATTAAAGTTAAACAAATTGAAAAGCCCTATCTGAGAGGAAACATAGTACAATGTTTATTTTTCCATTACAAACCTGAGACCTAAAAGATTTCCTGAGATTCTCAGGTATTGTTCAGGGTTATAATGGAGATCTGTTTTTAGAAAGTGTAATTCATGTGTTTAATCCAAACTATTTGATGAAAAACACACTGCATAAGCATTCAGGAAGTTAAAGGCCATTGTATACCTGTATCACACATTGTTTGGATAGGAGCTGACCTACAATGCAAGGAATCTCATCATGAAACTCTCTCACTCAAAAACATTGGGTCTAATTCACTCCTCATTCATGCTGCTGGCTGGATTCCACTGAATTAATGAAGTTAAGACATGAGTAACCAATGATAATAAAAAGTCAGTCTTCCTGCTGAGTGTGAAGCTACCAAAATGCAAGGCTAATCTGAGTAGGAGATTTATAATACTGGTCTACGTCAAGTAAGTAGCAAGACCTAGCAGGCCCAGCATAACATTAGCCAAGGAGATTAGTCAATGTATTTTAGGGTTTGCCCCATCGCTACTGATCTGCTGCTCTGAGATCCTTATCAGCAAGATGTGCAATGTTAGCGATGTTGAGAAGCATCTGTTTGACTAACGAACAAGCTGCAAACTAAATCTAGAGGTAAATTTAAATGAAAAGGAAGTTTTGGAAGCAGAGGAATATTGCTCATTAGATTTACTGATATAAAAACCAGGCAAGTTTCAGACATACAGACCCTTCTTCAGCTTTCTTCCATTTGTTTTGCTTAGGCAACTAAAACAAGATACATCCCTGTACAGATCTTATGTTTCCAGTATTCTTAGACTATCTTGGGTAAACAAGGCTTAAGTAAAAAATTGAGGTAGTGGGAGATATGACCATATACATAATTAAGTTGAAGTTAGGCAACATAAATTTGTAATGGTTTCCTTTGACTGCTACACAAGTAATTTCAAGTAAGATTAATTTTTTAGGAGACCAACTTAATTTAAATTTGCACTGCCTTATATTTTACCTCTGAGTTTGACACTGAACCAAATCTAAATTCACTATTAAGTTTTTATTTATATGTTAGAAATATCCTGATCCCAAATAACAGTCAAGGCCACCTACACTTAAGCATAGACAATAATTACAAAGACCTACTTCAATACAGGAAGGCTACGGAATAGAAATATGGACATATATAAGCATGTCTGAGTATGTTTTGTACCTCTTTTTAATACTGATAATACTTTTTAATACTGGTTGAATCCATTCTGTCTCTTGGAGTTGTTAGTTAGTGACAGGGTATGAAACCTTACAGAATAAATGGGATTTTAAGGGGTGTCAATCTCCCTGGGCAAGTCTGCAGGGTCAAGGGAGAAAAAGGAGAGACAGTTATAGGAGGAGAAAACAGACAGGCAGGTTAAGCTAATTTTAGTTGAATGTGTTGCATGGCTGATGAATCAAGAAGGGATGACAGATAAGAAAGAAAAGAACTGTGAAAAAAATTTGAAGACAGGGACAAGTTGTTTAACTTGATATTGCTGAACGGCATCCAGCAGAGGGAATCATCTTTGATGAAGATGATTCATGGAAAGGATGATTTTAGCAGCTGTGTTTTATGTGACACCAAAGCTACGTTACTTGTAAACTAAATGGTCCTAGGGCCCCCATTCCGTCCTTGAGGTCAAATAGCACAACCTGGCCGTGCTCGCACTACTGAGCTCTTCTGTTCCTGAGCAGGGTGGCTGCATCTGCACTGTCTTTTGGACTGATCCCTGGTGTGGGACGAGAACTTGCTGGGAGGGTGGCAGTTCTCTTGGACCAGAAGTGTGCCAAGGAGCTGCAAATAGTTTGATAATACAATGTCAAATGTCAGAGCTCAGGAACATTTGCTTCACTGATGTCCTAGGCTAGACTTAGCCTAAGTATGCAGTGTAGGTGCTTTAAGAGAACAGAGAGGTGAGTGTTCAATAACCAAGACCTAACATTTTGCAGAAATAGTTCATCTTCTGGAAGGACTGCTTTGATCATGCCCATTTACCTCTTATTGTTTACATGCCTTCTTGAACTTCTTATTCAAACCTCTTTTCAGCTTTCCTTCATCGCAATTGCAGCCTAATAGTCTCATGTAGTATTTATCCTAAAATGCAGTTTATCACTTGATTTAGTCTGCATTCCCAAGTTTTCTTAGTTACCTGGAATAAAACCAATGCTTCACTGAGGGGAACTATAAAGTGACCATTGCTTATCATGCATTGTCACTCCACTGTCCCATAAAGAATTTATACTTAAAGAACATACTTTTTGAAAAATTTAAATTACATTTCTGCCTTTCAAGTAAACCTGGTGTTAAAAATAGGGCCTACTTGAACAGGCTGTTTTGTTCAGAGTGGTGAATTGCAAATGATCAAAACATTGACTTTTGGAAAGGTCACCCTGGAAAATGTTTGTTATTATTTTCCTGCGTCACTTTAGGCTCCATACATTGTAGTTCATATCAGTGTCCTGGAATGCTGACAAGCAGGGTTACTCTCGCTTTAGGACTCCATTAAATTTATAGCCAATGCTCTGGATTCACTGTCTGCCACACACAAAGTTACTGAAATATTTGAGTTTTGTGCCCCCTTCCTTTCAGCATGACAGTGTTTTTCTGTATTTAGAAGACTGTTGTTCTGCCAAAATACAGTATTTCTGCTGTGGCTTTTTGTAAATAGTTTTGTTTATAAAATGCACCTTTATGTTTCTTTCTAGGTAGGGATGAGATCCCGAAACCAAGGTGGAGAAAGCTCGTCTAACGGGCACTTCTCCAATTCCAAGCCTGTCATCAGCCATGCAGAGAACGAAAAACTCCAGGATGATGCCAAGAAAAAGAACAAACCTCATCGGAAGGAAGATGAGGTCATGGTTTCAGCAACTGTCAAACGGCACTCAAGATCACCTGGGCCTAGTGAACGAAAGAACAAGAAGTCCATAGAGCTCTCTAAAGAGGACTTGATCAAACTCCTCAGTATAATGGAAGGAGAACTGCAGGTAAGTTAAACAACTTTTTAAGCTGTATTTTCTGTTTGTCTATATATTTTTAGGCTGTCCAGGAATCATGGGGCTCAAGAGAGAGTGACATGCAAATGTAAGGCAAAGGACCATAAGGAGCAGTGCTAGCTGGTTTCTAACAGGATAGTCTCAGTTTTAAGTTCTGCTTTATTTACCATGTCTATCTGCAGCTGCCAAAGCAAGTGAAATTACAAACACCTGTCAGAAATGATGAAGAAAGGGGAGTCTGATGGCCTTGAATGCTTAAAAAGAGGCACAGAACAACCACAGGAGAATCAGTTCAAAAAAAAGACAAGCAAATACAGTGAGTGAAATCCAGAAGTCTCTAATATTGGAAAAGGACTTAAGATTGCCCAGGACCTTGTACATACTCATAGGTGTTGCTCAGGTCTCACCCAAAGCTCTGCCTGTCCCACCTGACCTCCAGCACCCTCTGCACATCCCCTTCCTTGCAAAGGCCCATTGGTTTTCTTTCCTGGAGCAGTGCTCACTCGGAAGTTTTCTCAGTTGTCCTGATTTGCATGTTTATTCAGCCCAGTAAAAAGTCTGCTACGTGAGACAGCTTGGGTTTATGTTTAACTCACATCCACCTAATTTCCATCCAGTTTCAAGGGATGAAAAAAAAAGGATTTAACAATAATAAATCACTGAACTCCCAGGAGTTTCAGCCACTAGGGAAAATGCAATTTAAAAATGAAAAGCTGAAACACAGTATTTGAAAAAGTCAGTATGAAGACTCCTGACTTTTTATAACCTGTCCCTGTCTGCATTAGGAATGCTTGCCAAATTTATACATTCTTTTGTCTCCGCTCTAATGCTATTTTTCAGTGAATCTGTGGACAAGCAGAAAAAACTTGCCCAACCTCTGTGAAAACATGCTATGTTGTGATGCCTTAATTCCACTTAAATTATCATTGTTTAGCATTTCTTATAAGGCTTTACTTTTTCCTTGCAACCTGCATTCAAAAAGATGTTACTTTAATTTTGGAATTGTTATCATCTTATCTGATTAAGGGAAGCAATTGTTTTAGAAGTGATCTGTTACTTTCTTTGGTATGTGAGTCACCTGAATTATACCATCACTGCAACTCTGCGATTTCATCTCACTTCAGGTTGACAGGAAGGGCTTTCCAGTTTCAAGAAATATGCATTTACAGTAAATAGTTGTGTCGCAAAGACCAAGAAGAGTCATTTGGCAGTGAAAAACTGGAAAACAAAAGCAAGAAAAATCTGTTGAATGCAATTTTGCTATGAAAAAAGCTTGTATCATTATAGAACAGTAGTCATAGTCATAATACTTCATTTTACTTTATGCTAAAAACTGTATATGTTAATTCCTAAAATACGGAGCTAGCATGTAGCTCTGGGAGTGAACAGAACCAAACTTGATTAAAAAAATACCGTGCTCCTGTGGTTCAGAAAGGTTTACCCTGAAGTCACCTTTGTGGTCTTTAAAGGGGATGTCAGGAAAGTCACTAATACTTCCTGGGTGGCAATAAACGTGGTCTTTATTCTTATCTTTGAGTAACTCTCTTGGTCAACACATGGAGCTGTGGCTCTTCGCCCTTGTCCTCTGCTTCATAGCCAAGTTACACAACCTTTAAAAGGCTGCCCACGTTCTCATTCACAGAATCACAGAATCACAGAATTTCTAGGTTGGAAGAGACCTCAAGATCTCTTTCCTATGAGGAAGATATGGATAACTGCCATCTGCTGTTAATATGGGCTGAAAATCCTCATTAAGGTTATACACGCATTGCCCCACACAATACTTTTAGGGATATTCCTATGTAGAAACCCCACAGAGATGTTAGGCCGTGCTAAGGCATCCCAGCTTCACAGGAGGCTTCTGAGGACAAACACGCTGACAGCTGTAAAGTGCAACTCCTCTTCTGCTCCCTACAGACAGGGACAATAATCATTTATGTTTTTAAGCCATAGGAGTTTTTAATTTCATTTCAAAGTTTGAGGCAGTTATTTACCTGGTACCTGTGTTGAACTGTTACTGAAGTGGGCAAGCTGCAGCTCTTTGGCCTGAGATGAGAGCCCAGCTTTGACACTGCAAACGAGGATGAGCCAAGGCACACTCCAGCCAAGTAAATACTCTGGTATTACCTCCTGGCTGTCACAGTGACCTAATACACTGAGTCATTTTGTGGCTTTTCATTTACAGATCCGTACAGACATTGCTGGTGGCTGGCTGGCATTTTGTTGGACTGGCAAATCAGACTGTGGGTTTATTTTGAAGCAACTTCAATATTGGCAAAGCAAACAGTGTATAGGCACATGTAAGGAGATTTTTGTTTTGAGAATAACAGCAAGCCATACCTATAGGGTCATCCAATAATTTCTAAAGAAAAAAGTGCAGTAAAATACTCTGACTATTTACTCAGCAGCCATCAGCAGAAGAGGCCTTACATCTGCACTGCTGAACAGTGCGCAGGATGACACTGCCTTGCACTCTCCAAACAGTGAGCTCAGCTGGGGATGCCATGGTCATGGCAACCTTGGGCTTCAGCAGATTAAATTAAAATCTCTACATATGCTTCTTGTGTTTTGTTCACTATTATCATCTGACATTGTAGCAAACACAATCACAAGCCATGTTCCTCCAAGTATCGGTTCTGAGTCCTTACTTTGGGACCTGCTCTCCCAGCTCTAATTTTGAAAGGTGAAAGAGCCAGTAAACTGTGAAGACATGCCCCAGCAGTGATGTGTGATGATTATGTCTTCTTCTTCTTTTTTTTTTTTTTTTTTCTCTTTATTATAATGACCTCAGGTAGCTTGCCTTCATTTTAGCTTCCAGTGCCAAGTTGGATACAGCTTTGCCTGTCATCAAATTTCTTGGTTAGGCCCTGTGCTCTTACTGCATGTAGAGAAGAGAAGGTTTTCATCAAATGCTGAAGTCACTGGAGCTTAGGCCTTATTTTGTAAGAAAACAAAAGGGGAGAAAAAGTATACAGAAGCTGCAGTGATGAAAATGTGTCCCAATATGCATGGCAGGAGAGCTCTTAAGTACAGCATCTCTGGAGGAGAGCAAGAAGCAAATGAACTGATGACAAGAATTGATTTGAAAGGCTGTGTATCTCAGTAGAGGGTCTTTTTTCTTGAGGGATCCCACTGCTTGTATAATAAACCAGTGATTACATGGTCTCTAAACACATATTGGATATACAGAGGTAAAAGTTCCATGAAGGTGTTTTCTTCATATATATGGAAAAAAAATCTGATAACACCATTGGAATAAATTGGACCATGAATCACGGTGTTAATTTGTCTGATTGTTGCAGTGGTTTCAGTCAAACCAACATGTAAATATTACTAATTACAAAGCAGCACAGGCAGCATGAATCTCTACAATGACTACATAATCCTATCTGTGGCTCACAGATTCTTGTCCAACAGCCCATGTATTTGTCCTGTATGCTTTCTGAGCATTGACTGTTTTTCTCCAGCAATATCAGCACTGATTTACAACATTTCCTGATTAGGGGTCTGAGAGGAAATGAGGGGCAGTATTCATACATTTTTACATGCACTCATGCACTTTTTTATTGCATGTTCAGGGAAAAAAAAAAAAAAAAAAAAAAAAGTTGTTTGCAAACTACAAATTATTGAAATTTTCAAGAAAAATCATTCCTTTGTTAGGTTCTCTGCCTATTTGCCAGACAGATGACAGTTTAAGCTTGGGAGGAAGTTTTCTATATTTCACACCAATTAAACCAGGAGCAACTTTTCCACTCAAGGCCTTTGTTATAGTCTGTGCTTTACAGCATTTCTCCAGTGCAGAAATGGCAGTTACCCCCTGCAGCTCAGTCACCCATTCTGGTGCCTCAACCAGTGAGGTTCCTTGCTTTAGGACAGACAGACAGGCTTCCAGCTTTCATTTGACAGAGCCAGGTAGAGCTCACCTTCAGACTACTTCCAGACATTCTCCTTGACCTGGGCATTTTGGGGGAGGCTTTGCGGAGGTGGGTGGGGGCTCTGTTGTGTTTTCTCTGGGAAATGCTTAGGTATAAGTGGCTGTACATCCTGCTGCAAGGAAAATCTTTTCTCATAACAAACTCAAATGTCCAGTTCTGACATGGGCAATATACTAGCTAGAGCATGTTAACATTTTAAAAGACATTTTAGCATTTAACCACCTGCCTTTCTATCAGAAGACTAAGCTTTGTAAATGTAAAGGGTGAAAGGAAAATGATTTCCTGTTTCCATTTTCTGCTTTATGCTTTCTTCCCTTTTTATATATGTACACATTTTATTAAAACATTTTATTCTATGATAACTCTGTTCTGTTCTCTTTCCCAAGAGAGGCTTCCCCTCCTTCATTTGCTTTCCTTCCCTTCTTTATTTCTCCAGTTATGACCTTTTTCCTTATTCTACCTTTTCATCACTTCCTAACTTAGGTTTTCCTCATCCTCATACTGTGGATGCATTCACTGACCTATTTTCCTGAGAATCCTTGATGAGAAACTGTAGAACTGCTGCAAATCAGGTCCCTCCCACTAACTCCTTAGACAACCATTTCATTTAATCTTTTTCATGAATCTATCAGGATGTGTTTTAAGACTAGGTAGGTTATTTACTTTGATTACTTCTACTGGGAAATAGTTCCAGAACTGAAAAGTTTTGATGTTTCACAATTATTTCATTTAATTCCCAATCCAATTGCAATTATGTCCAGTGACATCTTTATGAAACTGTGCTATACACCAATCATGTTTTAAATAGCTTACCTCTCTCTCTACTTCTAATGCTTGGTGTGTTTGTAGATGGCAGTCACACACTTTCTGAGTCTTCACTGTGCTAGCTGTGCCACCTTCATTTTCTCTAGCAGAAGAGGCTTCCCACTCTTTCAATCCCCCTTGATCAGCACTGGTTGCACTCTAGCTTTGTCTTTCCTAAATGTCTGCAGCTAGAACTGCACATAGTGTCTCATACATTGGTTTTAATATTTCATTTTCTATGCTGAAATGGCTTTACTTGGCTCTTCCATCCCTTGATAATATGATTGATATATGAAATGTTTTGACTGTGTTGCAGTAGTTGTATTATTTTCTCTCTGTCCCTTCTTCCTTTTGCGGCAATATGTAAACTTTCATGCAATGCCTTAAACTTTATTGAACTGTTTTGTCAAGGAAATCTGAGTTTCCTAAGCTGAAACACCACTGTGACAGACATCTTGATATTACTTAGTAAAAAACACCATACAAGCTCCTGTATTTTTTCTTCAGAACCTTTCTTGATACTCTTGAATAAATACAAGTGAATATTGAGTTCCCCAAAAGCTCAAGCTCTGGATATACTTTAGATAGGTGGGTGGAAAACAGAAGTGATTCTTTTGGGTAATGTTAAAGTTGCAAGAGAAAGCTGGGAAAACATGCCACAGCACTGATCCAGAGGGAAGAGTACAAAGCACAGTGAAGAGAAAAGAGCTAGCCGTATCATCTCCCAGTTTGAGAAGCTCTAGTTAGCTCTAGAGAAGTTTGAGTAAGTAAAGGATGGGTAAAGTCACATAAAAGTGTGTGTAGAGTAGCTTTGCCTAAGTGTTTATAACTGTGAAATCTTGTTAATTGGATTGAAAGCGTTAAATATTTTCTGAACATATCATACAGACTAAATTCAAATTTCCCTACAGAAAAACATTGGCATGGACAGAGCTATAAGGAAAAAGTGAAGATAGGGTTAATCTGAGGAAAGAGGGTAATAGAGTGAGAGATTAAGGATAATAGAGTGAGAGAAGGGTTTGGGTAACAGAAGAAAAAGAATGTAAGGAAAGGGGGGTGCAACAATTCTCTCTGGTCTGACTGACTCCTTGCTTGTTTGTTTGAGTTTTCTTGGTGGAGCAGGCTTTTGCAGGACAAAATGTAGGGTATTGAATAATTTATAACCAGAGATGAATTTTGCCTAGAATAGTGTGTTTTTCTGCAATTTACAATCATAGCTGTGCAAAATGCAAGAAATACAGGGTTTGTCTAGCAAGTCACAGAAATTATGAAATAGAATCCTGCTGGTTTACGAGAGAAAAAAAGATAAGACAATATACTGAAATATAGTTAAATTGTGCTATTCAGGCAATTTACTACTCCCTGTGAAATCAAGGGCAGAGGTACTATCAATTATAGTAATGAAAAAAAATCACTGAATGGTGAGGGTTGGAAGGGACCTTAAAGATCATCTAATTCCAAACCCAGGGGCAGGGATGGGACACCTCCCACTGGATCAGGTTGCTCAAAGTCCCATCCAGACTGGCCTTGAGCACCTCCAGGGATGGGACATCCATAGCTTCTCTGGGCAGCTTGTGCCAGTGCCTTACCACCCTCTGTGTAAAGAGTTTCTTCCTTATGCTAATCTAAATCTACCATTTTTTAGTTTAAAACCAGTACTTTTTGTGATGGACACTTTTGTGATAGATACTATCACAAATTGGTAATAAAACTGCTTTAGAATTACATGTTTTTCAAAGTCATTATCCTTAATAAAATGTCAGTATCACTGGACAGCTGTAGGCTGAAAACCACTTAACCACTTCCACAGAGAAGTTTTAACATCCTTCTCTGTTAATGCCTGAGCTGCACTCACCAGAGCTAGATCTATCATGTTGTTTAGACTTGGAGGGTCAGCTGGAGAGGAAGGAATACTGATATAATTGTCTCTGATCCATTGAACACTTGTCTAGAGGGGAGGGAAGAGGATGAGCAGCTTTTTTTTTTTTTTTTTTTTTTTTTTTTTTAATTAATTAATGGACTTCTGTACAAAATGTATCAGAAAGTAAAGTACTGCCCCAGATCAACTTTAAGTTTTGGTCTTGAGATCAGTGTCCTTAACTGATACTCCTTTTGCAACCTTCTTGAAATCATTTTAGTCACCTGATGTCACTTGACTAGGTTTTTATTTGTTTGTTTTTGGTTTTGTTTTTTCATTTACTTAATAGAAATTGTACACTCTGTGCAACAATAATGAGAACATCTATGTCATTTCTCATTTTCCTGGGAAAAGGCTCATTCTGTGGGAGAGGACATGGCCAACCCATTTGTGATAGATGCTAGATGCATGGGCTTTCTGGCTTTAAAATACGTGGGATTCTCAGGAGAGCTTGCAGTGAGCGTATCTCTTATGTGTCATACTGCTGTCCAGTCCTCTGAGTCACCAGTTGTTAATTTAACATTTCAGTTGTAGCTAAGTCTGCTTTTATTAACTTTGTTGTCTCCCTTGTGTATTTATTAAGTTTGTCTCCTATTCTCCAGCTGACAATCAGATAAGCTCTTGAGAGCAAAACTGATTATTTTCCATCCAAAATGAGTTTTAATAAAAGCAAATATAAGCCTTTATAGAACAACTGTAGGAACATGGCTATCTGAGAATGTGTCTCGTTTCCAGGGTTAAAGGCTCCACCTATTGGTTGACTAAAATGAGAGAAATGCAATATTTCAATATAGAAAACGGCTGGTCCTACTGAACATCCTGTGTCTTGCCACATCTTTGCGAAACTGCTGGCTTCAGTTTATGATTTTGCATGAGGTCCAAAGTAAAACGAGCTCAGTGACATATTTCTGAGGGCTGTGCACACGCGGCACCCAAACTGATGCAGGGCTGGGAGATTATTAAGGGAAGTCCTTTTCTAAGACAGGAATGCTTTGGATTTTTGCAAGTGAAGTGTGTCTTACCCTTGAAACAATTGTTTTTCTTTGGAAAGAAAAAAAAAATACAAAAAACAAACACACACATAAATTCTTCCATGCCAGCAAAATTAATGGAATTGACTAACCCAAGTAAAGTTACAAGGAAACTTCCATGCATTTGTGGCCTTTGTGTTTAGACAAGACGGGAGCAGAAGTGTTGATGGAGCCAGCTTTATAATGAAAGCCCATTTCCCCAGGCAGTTTCAGCAGTTAAGGCAAAATGGCATTTTGTAAGCTCCAGTGTTGTTCCTGGGAATGCAATGGGGTGATGGAGTGGGTAGAGGACATCTGAGTGAAGCATGGGGAAGACGAGGAAGGACGGATGTTGAGCACAATCAGGGGGATTTTGGAGAAAGCGGGAGGCTGTGAGGACATTGTGGGCATGGGCAGGAGTCCTCATTCTGCACCTTTCATTGTCTGCCCTTGCTAAGTCACTTCTCTTTAAGAGCTCACTCCACTTCCCTTGTCTCCTCTGACAATTCCCCTGCTCAAGTAATTGGCTTTGCTAGTAAGTGCTTGCTGTAATGCAGCTCTACTATTCTTGCCCATTCATCAGTCATCAGTAACTTGAATGCATATCTGTGGAGCACAGAGCACTGAAAAACAGCTTGTTGAAGCCAACAAAATACTTGGACAAGAGAAAGCTGTGTATACAGTTTATTACACATGTATACAGGCTTGCCGCCATTGGTATCCTGTTCAGAATTAGGCTCCAGTCTCTGCAGAGGAGGCAGAAGGATTTCCTCTGAACTTCATCATCCTGACAGCTATGGCCCCAGTGGCACCAGGTTGTCTCTCACTCTGACCTGCTCCATGCACGCTCATTCCTGCTAGATGACTGCAAACCTGTTTGGGTTTGTTCCTCTTGGAGGAACACCAAGAGGTACTTACACCAGCATCCTCTAGTACCTACCTGATGTTAAGGTCAGAGCATCTAATTTCAAGTGCTTCAGATCCTCATAGGATCAATGAAACACTTTCAAAGAACGGTTTGGAGAGCCTGAGTTGCATATCTAAGATGCTCTTTAGTTTCCCATGTACGTCAACAAATTGGATGGTAATGTAAAAATACATAAACATGGAAACAATGATACTGATGTCACAGTGCTGTATTTTTTGTAGCATTCATAACACTAGAATCTGGGGATCTTGTATATATTTGTGAATTAAGCCTCATGGCATTTACAGGATGGAAACTGCAGCATTGTGAAGGTTAAATCATATGTGGTAAGCACTGGAAAGAGGTCAATGGACACAACGTGGATCTCTTGAGTTATGGTCCAGACTTGTTACTGTAAGATTAAAGGGAAAAATATAATACAATAAAGAGGAAAATAATTGCTTTTCCTATTATTATCCTTTCATAAATCATATTATTTATTTATTTATTTTTCTTAAATATGTGCTAACTGATCATAAAATAATTTGTGGTTACAAGTGCATTCAAGTTACTGATGACTGATGAATGGGCAAGAATAGTAGAGCTGCATAAAATAATTTGTGGTCTCAAAGGAAGGCACCTTACTACATGAGTCTAGCAATACAAAAACACCTTAATGTGTGTGAAATGTGTTGTAATTTTACTGATTTCCTATACTGCTAAAGTGCCTCATGATCTGCCATTCACCTGGGAGCTGGAAAGCTGCAAATCATTTCCTTAGCATGAAAAAGGCAGAACAGGCCCTTACCCATTGGAGTTTCCCGTGTCTGATTTGGTATATCACAACTGGGGGTCTCCTCTGCCTTTGCAAGTGCTGTGGTGATTGCCAGTTGCTCAGAGATCTTAAGCTGCTTTGTTAATTACCTCATTTGTTAGGTTGCACACCGCAATGCAGTGGCCATGTACCGGCCCTGAACTGTGAATTCAGTCATTCCTGCACTGGTGTTAATGATTCTCCCTGCTCAAGTGTCCAAAAAGGTGCTTTAACAGATGTTCCTCCCTCTTCCTGCTGGCTGCTTGCATCAATGTGGGGCCTCTGCTTGCTGCCGGGCTTCAGGTCATGTGCAAAATGTTATCATACGCTTAAAGTTGGCTGAGAACGTATGGTCTGAATGGCTGGATACGGTAAACCCAAACCAGCAGGGTTAGCCCTGGCAGCGCATTCCTGAAGCATGTAAAGCACATCCCAACATGCAGATTTGTGCGCATAATTGAAGGTGACCTCCTGTGTCTGTCTCTCTGTGCCGACTAAATCATGACACTGTAATTCTTCATGCTGCAGTAACTGCCCTGCGATTTGATAATATCGAGTAAAACTCTCTTTCAGTGCGAAAAGGCAGGATAACCCAGACCCTAATAATTCTGAAAACATCAAGCAGTGTGGAGTTAATACTTCTCGGGGCCTTACCATGGGAATTTTCTGGCTGTGGCCCAGACTACAGATAATTAATTATGTCAGTGAAAGGCTCTGGTGGCCTGTTTTCTTCAGAAAAAAGTGACATCATCCATGGAGCTCTCTGGCAATAAAGCAGAACAAAGCTGTGTGGGCAGGAAATAACAGACAGATGTCTTCTAGTGCTCATTTGATCTGTTTCGAAGCTTGCTGTAAGAAGTAATATACTGTTCAGTGCTGCTTCTCCCCAGCTCTCCAGTCTTTAGTGCGGATGTTTTTAAACATAAGAGGCCAAATTAATTCTTCTGGAGCCACTTCAGAGGATTTATGCAGTGGCTGAGCTGGTCTATCACGTGCCTCTCCTTCAGTATTGATTTTAGGAGGACTTTCTGTGTTATCACTGTAAGATAACTCACAGCAGGATGAGATACACCGCATAGTTCCAAGGGCTTTGTATGGGGCCAGAAAGTTCTGTGCGGTGTGAACAAGACAGGACAACCCTGTTTTATATCACCAGTGTCACAAGACATCACTTGCATTTCCTGGTATATTACACTAAACTTTTGTACAGAAAGCACTGGAGGTCAACTCTCAGCACTGAACTCATCTCTTCACTTCCAGTACAAATCACTTACACAGACCTGAGTCCAGAAATGTTAAAAGAAATTACAGAATCACAGAATCACAGAATTTATAGGTTGGAAGAGACCTCAAGATCATCGAGTCCAACCTCTAACCTAACCCTAACAGTCCCCACTAAACCATATCCCTAAGCTCTACATCTACGTAGCAAAAGTTTCCTTCTAATAGGTAGGGTAAGTTTTATTAATTTCTCTATTTGTGCCCATAGTATCACATTAATAAAGTTTGGTTTCTTCTTAGTTGCTTGAATTTCCTTCCAAGGTAAGAAAAGAAGGGAAGTTACTGAGTATAAACATGTGGATTAGTGTTAGGAAAGTTTTACAGATACTTTCAACTACAGTTGCCTGAAGATGCTGTCTTCATTAAATTAAACTAAACAAACATGCTGTAGGTCTCTAATGGGAATTTTCAGAAACAAGACTATTCCTGTTGGCTGTGACACAGCATGAGCATGTCCTGGATAGTGCAGAAAGCAGTGTGAGAGCATTCTCCCAGTTTCCTTTAGAGGCATGCCTTGATTGTGATGTTTGTTAGCTCTAGGTGAAAAGATTGCGAAGTCTACTGGAATTTAGGAAGTCAGCCACTGGGAAGATCACAACATTGCATGGAGAACCTGTGACCTTATCTAGTTTCTGATGCAGTGCAGGGCAGCTGTTGCACTATTAATAACCTGAACTGTGTGAAACACAAGTAACAACACCACAAGTAACAAGTTAAGGTTCCTGTCTGTGTTTTTATAGTTATTTCTTGCCATTAATCACTAGCAAGAAAAACATGACTTCATAAACATTAAACTTCTGTCACTTGGTGCTTTCACTTGTGCAGGCATAACAGGGTGTCATGATAACTGGGAAAGAAATATTCAAAAGATGGAAGTACCAGAATTGTATATCCCCTGTTAGCTCTGCTCCCAGTCCTGAATTTTCAGAACTACTTTCAATAAACTTAGAGGAATCTTATCATGTTTTTGAAGGGTTTAGATCTCTCTGAAGTCAATAGATGTATTTTAGATTGAACACTGAGCTGTAAGGGGCATAGTTACTGATTTAGAGAGCAGTGACACTGTGAATTTGCAGGAAGGCAACTTATGAACAAACAAAATTCATGAGAACAGTTTAGGAAATGGCCTGGCAAAGGATCTCAAGTTGGATTTTCCTCTCATCTGACAGTGATTACTTTGAATCCATTTGGCCCATCTTGAATGAAACTGATTTTTTTTCCCAATTTACTAGATGCCTTATATGAAACGAGTTTGACCAGCCCAGTCCCATTTCCCAGGTGACAAATGGGCTATCACAAAAATTCCCTGTTTAGTGGGTGCTAAGTTTTGTTCACAGTCTCACAGGAGAGGCCAAAGACTGTGGGAATGGGGAGAGAAGGCTGTGGTAAATTGGCAGGGCAGGGCAGGAGGAGGAAGCACGTCCGAATGCTGGGCTTGTGTAACAGTCTTTCCATTGACCAGGAATTTGGTTGCTAGGCTGCCAGTCCCCTTTTACAAGCATCAGAGTCATGCTATTGTTTCCTAAATGGTTTCAATTTTATGCAGGGACCTCTTTACATCCCTTCTATATCATTTAAATATTTTACTAGGCACGTATTAAAGTGAGGTTTGGAACTCAGACCCCTGCTCTGCTCAAGCCTGTAAGCAGAAGAAAGCCCTTCTCTTTTATTCTGCCAAAAAGTGAGTATTTCAGGGTAACCGTGTGAAAAGTGGCCTCTCACAGGCCTTCCAGTAGGGCAGCCAGCGTGCAGGCCTGAGGGGAGGAGAGCGTTGTGCTAGGGGAGTTCCTGTTCCCAGGTAGAAACACAGACCTTGTCACCTAAGTAGGTGCTGCAACCACTGGGCAGTAGGGAAGTGGGACAGGAGTTCGGGAGGAGCTGTGCAGGACAGGAGTGCTTGGTTGAATTTCAGCCCTTCTGTGGATGTACTAGAGATTTGAGGTCATCATCTTTTAGATTATGGCACCTCCAGTAAGATCAAAACGAGGCTTAGACAGATGATACAGTTTGGCATTGCAGTTCTTCTCTCAGCAGGGACAGTAGGAGTTTGGTGGAGTTAGGCTTAAGCAGGCTTTGCTCCTGAAGAAAACAAATGTAGAAAAAACACCTCTCAACCTATACGGCCATTTGTGTTTCTTGCCTTGAGAGTATTTCTAGGAGGTAAAGGTGACTTGTTCATTCATCTGACTTGATCATTCCTCCAGTTTAGAGAATGAACTGTTGGGGAGCATTTTATTAGCAGAAAAATGTGTTCATTTTCTGAGAAACCACAATCTCAACAGTGCAAACAGAAGCTTATCTTCAAGTTTTCTGGAAGACAATTTAAGTCATGACATACTAAAGAGGAAAATGCATGTATTTTCAAAATTCTGTACCTTGGCTTTAAAGAGCTTTTCTGGCTATTTGCAGTCTTCTGGACTTACACAAATAATTGGAGTATTCTATCTCATCAGAGCACCACCAGAAAAAAAAAAAAAAAAAAGACTTAAGAGAGGGCTTTCCTGTGCCAAGCACAATGTTTCTGCCGCTAAAATAGCTAACAACTTTAGTCTGTGATTTATATACAAGTTTACTTCCCATTTGAAATCTCTTCCTTTTTTGTGTCTCCTAGCTTATGATTTATGCTAAACAGCATTGTGCTTTGAGGCAACAGAAGCACATAAAGTAGATGTCCATCAGTAGGGACAGCTTGCCAGTGTAGCTCTTCCTAGCTAGGAAGAGGGACCTCTTGTATCTCTTTGCAGGTACATGAGTTGAAGTAGCCCAAGTGTTCCTCCACAGGATTATTCTGACTTTTTATCTGGAAATGTTCTGTGTCTTGAGGTTTAATATGGTGATAGTTTTTCCCCATATGTGGAAAGAAAACATCTCCTTATGGGTCTTCTAGTTTCAGTGGAAAAATTTTCTCATTTGGAGAAAACAAAATCATGAATTATACAGGCCTTCCCTGTACATTTATCCTGAAGGAGCTTCAGAGAGACTGACTGAGGTTTGCAAATCCCAAGGCTGATGGAAAGTTAGGGGATGTAACTACCCAGACATGGGGTAGTTGCACTGCATAATCTTTCTGTGCTGAGGCTTTGTCTCTGACCAAATAAAAGGAAATTTCCCTCCAGTTTATTATTAGCACAAGGCCTTTTTTTTTTTTTTTTTTTTTTTTTTTTTTCTTCCAGTGCTTCCTAGCAACCTGAGTTTCTGTTTGTTAGTTTTCTTTTCACAAACTGTTATCATAAATCCATGGAAACGGAGTACTTGGTGAAGTAGACGATACTCTTGAAAAGATAATGACAGAGCACTGGCCAAACCCAGAAAAGGCAGAAGGCACCTTGCCATGCTATTGTCATCCAGGTCCCAAGTGCCCACGAAGGGGAACATGAGGGGGCAGGTGCCACCCAACCTGTCTCACAGGCTGGGAACCCTTCCCTCAGCCTGCAGAAAGGGGCCTCTCTGCTCAGGGTTTCCAGGGCTGCCCTGTGCTCTGGAGCTGAGTGTGTCACAGCTTTCTTTCAAAGATGGCAAAGTGAATAATTAGACATGGTCCTGGGACCCCTTCATTAGGTGGCCCTGCTTGAGCAGGGGGTTGGAGCAGATGGCCTCCAAAGGGTGATGGCAGCCTCAGCCATTCCATGGTTTTGTGGTTCTGTGAATAAGGACCTTCAAACTTTCAAAGCTCTGTTTGAGCCTGGACACCTTCCCCTTTCTCACTTGGGGTGTCAGTCCTTTGTTCAGCATTACCTGCTTCCTGGCTTGTCTCCCGATGGCTCTTGGGGGACCCAAGCCTTCAGCATCCAGAAACTTCTCTTAACTGGCAAATTTTAAGATGTTTCAGGGACTTTCTCATTCCTTCCTGCTAATGTTGCTCCAGTTCAGTCATCAATGACTAAGGACTAATGAGGCTGGAAGGAAAGTATGCACAGCCATGTGAAACTGGACAGGAGCTAAGGTACTTGCTGTGAAGGGCAGTGTTTGGTCCCTCTGTCAGCTTTACTGGCACTAAATCACCACACCGGAGTTGTCTGTTTGCTTTACCTGTCAATGTTTAATTATGCCATGTGGGGCCCAACAGCTGCAACAGGAGAGAATGAATTCACCCTCCTTCCTCCCCCCTTCCCCCACAGCAGCCGAGGCTCCCAGGTGGGCTTGTTCCTAACAAGTGGGGGTTTGGAGCTCCCTGTGTTCAGCACTAAAATGAGCCAAGGTTTCAGCATGGTTATGTCTGTGGCCCTTGGTGCACAGGGCAAAAAAGTTCTGCCTCTTTCACCCCCATATTTTCAGTGCTCCCCATGAACATGACTGCAGTGTGGAGCCTGCAACAGGACACTGAATTCATGCCTTGGGATGACACAAGACATGGCCTGGAAACTGAGGCCAAGGTCCTCAGGTGCCATTTAGTGGGCTCAGCAGTAGGTACTAACCAGAAGAGGTAGGTGCCAACAAGAAGAGTCAACCATTTATTTTAGGAACCCAATGTAGTCATTGTCTGCTGATTGTAGTGAGGTGACAGGAAAGAGACGTTTCCTACTCTCTGCCTTGCCAGAGCATATAATGGTTATTGCATTCATTCACCACGGAGGGAAAAAAAAACATTTCTCAGACTAGAAGCACTAGCCTCATAGTAATGAAGACACTAAGATAACTGTTATTTCTACAGGAATATAAAAGATGGTATGTTCTTGAAACTGTCTAAAACTTTCCTAAAATACTTTTTTTTTTTTTTTTTCTGGTCTGAGAGTGGCATATTCCCAGGACGTGAGGCAGGAAGGTGGACAGGCTCGCTTGGCACTCCTTGTGACTGGGCTGTATAATTCACTTGTAGTTTTGACATCTGAGAGTGATGAACCCTTCCCACACTCATGCTGAAAAAACTTTAATACCATTCCAGTGTGTTATTTGTAACCTTCAGACAGAGCTTCATGTAAAGCTTTTACTTAAGGTTACAAAATATTGTACAGGGTAAGCTCCTACAGTTAGCTGCTTATAATTCATCTAGTTCTCAATTGGGTGGCATGATCTTTACCTCAAGCTCGTTATTTATTTATTTTCATGTTTTACTCTATTGTTACTCTATTTTATTAAGAAAAGATTAAATGGTCTTTGTCATTTCCTGAAATTATTTCCTTGCTCATTTTAAAAGCAGATGGTTTTGTAAAGCTGTGATGTCTCTGTGATATTGGGTAAAGATTTAAGATTTGTTACAGGGATAATATAGACTGCCATTACGAACACTGGAAAAGCATGAAACTTTGGCCAGTTCATAAATCCTAAACAGTCATTGCTTACATGGGGGCTGAATTAGTAAGCGATTTTTCCTAAAATATCCGAACTTTTCCTTAGCTTTTAATTTGCTTCCCAAGCTCTCATTGATTGAGTATCTGAAAGGTAAACAAAAGAAAAATTGGTGCCTGTACCCTTCGGCTTCACATCCCTTTGGGCTTGTGGGAGAGATGCCCTCCAGGCAAACTAAGGAGCTCCCTCATGGGTTTTGTTTCTAGTTTGGTGTTGTTGTTGTTGTTTTGTTTTTGTTTTTGTTTTAAGCAAACTAAAGTTAGAAAACTTCTTTTAAAAAGCTACTTGAAGAGAACCTGTAGTCACAAAATCAGGTAGGGGGCTACTAGGAAATAATTGACTCAAGGCTGTCTGAGAAATACTAATTCAGTCCGCTTGTGCTGCTTGTTTTACTCATCCCCCTACTGCAGTCAGTAAACAGCATGGGCAGGGAGTAAGTGAAAAAGTACATGAAGAGTAATGATGTTCCCTGGCTTTACTTTCAACCCAGATAAAAACCCACTGCATTCAAATGTAATGATGGGCAGGAATAGAATAATTAATGCCTACAGGGATGATATTTGGTTTGTACAGATTGTGTTTACTCTGATATCTCCCAAAGTTTTATATTTGCATTGGCAGCCCAGCATTCTTCTCATTTAAGTTATTTTTGTGTATGCAGTCTGTACATATGAAATGCCCCTATTTTCCCTGTTTCACTTGTTGGTTACCAGGTTGGCTTATGGTACTGATTTGCCATGTTACAGGCAAGAGAGGATGTGATCCACATGCTGAAGACAGAGAAAACCAAACCTGAAGTTTTAGAAGCTCATTACGGGTCTGCCGCTCCAGAGAGTGTGCTGCGAGTGCTACACAGAGATGCCATCCTTGCCCAAGAAAAATCAATAGGGGAAGATGTCTATGAGAAACCAATTTCAGAGGTAATAACTTTTTGATCTACATCTACAAGTCTGTGCAGGGGGAATTCTAACCAAAAGGGAAACTCTGTAGACTTTGCATGTGTGCGAATCTCACAAGATAATACAATTACTGTGCAAATTACACAAAATCAAATAAAACTTGAATATTCTTTTTCTCTCAACTGTCAGAATAAATTGTAAGCAAAATCACTGGGTCTGAACACAAATGATATGGACCTTGTATGCTCCTTAGGGCTGGTGCATGTAAGTGAGAACAAAATCTTTGGGTGTTGCTCTTCTGTTTTCTAAATTCCTTTCAATTATAAGCTCCAGCCTCTACTGCTCACAGCACTGGTAAGTGCTCTATGACTTTCTTGGCATATTAGGGCACTGTCACAGCAGTAGTTAGGAAAAGAAGACCAGCAGAGATTGACTTTGACTATATTTACAGGATCACAAATCCCTAATCATTTTATGTCTCTTCAGTTCCAGGGCTGTGAAGTCAGTTCAGCCCCTAAAGGAGATCTGCAGGACATTAAACCAAAGATTTAAACCCTTGGTTTAAAATCTAAGCAATAAATAAATGTAGAATAGACCTGGGAATGTCTGAGGCCAGTATGAATGCCAAAATAAGCAACCACTGTTGATGGTTATAGTTTCTTAACAGTCCAGGGCATGGAGAAAGAGCACGCAATAACATATTGTACAGTACACTGTAGCATCTGTCTGACTCTTCATAGTTCCTTAGTTGAGAACATTTACTTTTTAACCAGGAATTGTGTCTACCACAGGGTATCTTTATACTCTGCACCCTTGTTGCAATATCTGCTGGGATTTTAGTAGGGTGATAGTAAATAAGAAAAGCAATCGTTAGCATGAAACACTGGCTATCAAGAGTAAAAGATCTTAGTAGGTCTTTTTACTAAAGAAGATGATAATTTGACAGGGACCTCAGTCTACAGTAACTTCTGTCATGTCTAGGTCCACAGAGGTTATGTGGGAGCTAAAATAGGATGGTGCAAAAGATCTACTCTCAAAGGTTGCACCCAACCTGGTTCCTTTATAAAATGGATCAACTCTTTTTGACTGTCGTGGTCAGCTTCTGGAGAGTAGCTGCAGCCCTCCTGTTCTCCTATTTCTCCCAGTTTGCAGAGGCACCCTGTGAAACAGCAGCTTTCTGGTGAAGCTGGGGCAGAGGGAGATGCAATTCCCTACAGGGGCTGGGCACCGGGTGGGCAGAGCACACTATATTCAGACTTTTTATCTCAGCAGTCCTACAGGTACAACTGTGTTGAAGATGAAGTTCAAATGTCAGCCTTGAGCTTATATTTTGCTACTCACATAGGTGTCCATGTCCCTATAGAGGTACTTGAACTTGGAGTCCTAGGGCCTGAGTGCATGTATTCCTCCTGGGGATTTGTTACTGCTTTTCCCATGTGAAATGAGGAAAGTGCATGCAGCACCTTGTCACGGGAGGCATTCTGCACTGCAGCAATATTGTTGGTTACCCTAAAACCACATGAAGTCCTGTCCTTTGCGTATCCAAGAATGATGTAAATGTTTATTGGAAACGCATTGTCCAAAAAAATCTTTATTTTTACAGGACAGTTATTCCTATTTTTAGGCACTGCTTTACGTAAAGTGCAGGATGTAAAATTATGGGACTTGCATTTACCAAACATGACACTGTTTGTTAATAAATCAGATGAAGTAAGCAAGGAAACCTCTAAAATAACCTATTCTCCTTTCCTACAACCCAGCTGGACAGGCTTGAAGAAAAACAGAAGGAGACATATCGACGCATGCTGGAACAGCTTCTTTTGGCAGAAAAATGTCATCGCCGCACAGTTTATGAGCTTGAAAATGAGAAGCATAAACATACAGATTACATGAACAAGAGCGATGACTTTACCAACCTCTTGGAGCAGGAGCGGGAGAGGTGAGTACCCACAACAGTGCAAAGAATACCCTCGATAACCCAATATTTTTCAGTTCAGCAGTGACATTGTTTGGTCTTTCCCATGTTTAAATGACACTAACCTCATGTAAACCATTTGTAAAATTCAGTCCTCTCATGTTAGTGGTATATTACTGTGCAAGCCTAGAGCTGGAAGAACACCATTGAACATTCCTGCAGTGTGCACTTGAATTTAAAAATGATTTTGTTTTGAATAACTCATGCCCATTTTGGGTTCATCTCCTGATAGCTTTTGAGAGATCAGATGTTATTTATGTTAGCTAAGGTTTGAGCTGGCTTGCTCAGCTGAATGCTGCATTTTGTGAAGGACAGGGCACTGTGTCACCGTGGGAGGACTGGGTAAGGAAAACAACCCATTTGGTTGTTGGCACACAAATGGTAGGGAATTTGCTATGCCCTTCACATTTAGGCTTGGAAAGCCACAAATAATTTGCATTATTTTTCATATTTCTGAAGGAGTATGCCTCAGGCAAGATCTACTTACCCCCGGAAGAAAATATTTCCATGTTTTATAAAATGTGCCCAGTCTCTGATGGACTACCTGAAGCTCTTTATCTAACAGGCTCAATGCTCTAGTTTTTTCCCTTCAAGTATTTGTCCCCATTGTAGGAGTAATTTGTCCTCTAAATCAAAAGAGGACACCTTTTGCAGCACATAGCTTAGGTGAAAAATGAGAACTCGGTAACAGTCTGAGTTTTGCAATATAAAATGTCATGCTCATACCAAACTACTTGAAATCAAACCACAAAGTTTGGTGAAAAAAAAAATCTCTGAGAATAATACTTAAGGCAAGTTCAAAGAAGAAATGCTTTTGAGGAAACCACAGTCTGGTGGCAGACATTTTCAAAAAGCCAGGAGCTAAATTGTTTAGTGAATTTCCTGAGCTCTGTTCAGTGCCAGCTTTGAGTAGGTGGCACATGAGCTAAAGTGACCATATTTCCTTGTTTAATAGCTGCTGTTTTTCTGACTCTTTGTCTTCCTGTGTTGACTGGCAAACTTTAAAGGACAAAAATGTGTCTGCATATTAACAATTTTATTCCCTTAAGAGAAAATAAAAAATCTGTTGTATTTCCAAGTATGGAGTAATTTCATATCTGATTCTCTTAGATGTCACTTTTTCTCTATGATGAATATCTGTGTATGTGTGGAGATGCAGGCAACTGAATTGCTACAAAAGTAAAGGCTGTATTAAAATACCATTTACATTTCTCCTTACATTTTAAATTCACTTTAATTTTTCAGTTGCTGCCTTCTTATTATTCCATCTGAACTCCTGAAGGACACTGAACAGCCTAAGTTTATAAACCATTTGCTTTGAACCAATTTCCTCTAATGAATTGATTTAAAAGATTTCTGTCTCACATTACTATAGCTGGGATATCAGCTCCCATCCCCAGGGGCATTTCCACATACTCTTCCTGCTCTTCTGTGTCTTTCAAACCCCAGTTTTCCTATATCCTATGATTTTTGGAAAAACAGCAATAAAAGGGGGGAATTTGAATATGAACTTGTGTCATAATGACTTTAGTCACCAGTGCCTCTGTACTGGTGGTTGCAGGTGAAGAGCTGCACTGCTGAATGACCAGAGAAAGGTTTATGCTGAATGACCAGAGAAACCTGATATTTGCTACTTAATCCACTTTGTCCAAGGCACTAGTGAGAAAAATCACATCACGTTTACTAGCAACCAAGCAGAAAGAACATGGCACATGACTAAACGTGGAAAACCAGCATGCACATCCCTCCCTCTTTGAGCTGCTCCTCCTGCATCCCTTTACAGGGTGGGTTAGAAAAGCCAGGATGGCCTGGAAACCACTCACTAGCATATATTTTGAATGACCTCAACTCCTCAGCTATGCTGAGTGCACGTAAAACTCAGGATTCACCCGCATCTTTGTAGGTTTTGAAAACTGGAAGTAGTGTGGTTCAAAGGCTGTGTTCCAGGAGAGAGCAGACAATGGGATGACTTCTCAGGAAAGCCCTGTAATGGCAGCCAACAAGAGATTTTTGTCAAAATGACAGAGTTTTCAGCAGAAAGATTAAATTATGATAGCTTAAAAAAATGTATACATATATATATATACATTTATATATATTTATATATATATAAAACACAACACCATGTGCACTTAATGTGCATAGTGGGACAGAAAACTGGCCTGCCTATAGGCAGTTCATAGGCTCCTGCCTAGCATTCTTGTTTTATAAGTATCACCATATACATATTTTTTTATTGTTGTGCTTTGAGGCCCAAGGGTTACTTTGTTAAGAGCTGAACAGACTTGTAGTCGCCATGAAAAAGGAAAGGGACACTGAGGTGAACTTTGCCCGTCAGCCGCTCTTCTACACTCGCAGTTATAACGTTAATGAGACAGGGTGAGCAGGAGGAAGAACAGTCCTGTGGGACGGCCATTTCACAGCCGTCTGCTACAATGAGAGCAGCCATAATTTCTGTCCTGTTTGAAAGGAATAATTTCTGCCCCTGCAGTGTTTTACCAGTCTTTCCTCACTGATGTTGTCCACACCAGCTTTTAGAAGCCACATCTGCTTTGCTGTCCTGTGAGAGTTCAAATGAGATAAAATGGGGAATTCTCTAAGAGCAGAAATATCCTTTGGCTCTAATGCATTTCCAGCACTCTCGTAATGCATTTACTTTGGAATATTTATTTGCATATACTTTCACACATGAACTCTAATCCATCCACAACAACATAATATGAAAGCTAATAGTCTCTATGTGAAACTAATTATTAGGCCAGTCTTGCACAACGAGATAGAAGCAAGAGAAAAACATAATTTGTCAAGAATAATTATGCATGAAAGGTATAAAAAAGAGAAAATTGTACACAAGGATATTCGAAATGTAGACAGCTATGAGGAGTAAAATGAAGCAGTGAGGAGGGCCTGGCTGTTGGTGTTGGCTCTGCAAGTAAACTATGGAAAGGCTATAGGAAAATGCCAACACATTACAGGAAAATGGTAGAAAATAGTGATAACCCTTTGCCAGATAGAGATGAACAAAATCTGATACCTTTAGTGGAAGGTGCTTCTATAAACATGGTGGCTGAAGTGTTTTGCAAATTTCCCCATAGTATGCTAAAATCACAGCATAAAGATGAGTATGTCTTGAAAGTTAACAACAGTATTTTCAATTTTTACCATTTGACCAAAATTCCCCTTTTCCACACCTGTATACCTCAGCCACTGTCTCCATACCATCAAGATCTCCTTTGGCATTTTACCTCCCCTCCCCAGGACTGCAAATCAGCCTTCTTCTGCAGCCTCCTGGCAAAGCTGACGAAAAAGGAGAAGAGCTGGAGCCCCCTGGGCCTCCACAGAGACCTTTCGTGGCAGACGGTGGGGTGAGGAGTCTCTGGTGAGGGGTCTGTGTGGAGCTGCACTGACAACATGGCTTGGACACTTGAAGATCAGGAGATCCCACAGCAGCTGCAATAGTGAAGTTAGTTCTCTCAGCACTGGCACTTTCCTGGCTTTTGGTGGCACTTTAGGGGATGAGCTGATGGCATGTGCTTGGTCACTGGGTGGTGATCTGGCTGCAGCTGAACCAGCTATGGGCACTTCCATACCCCCAAAGACTCTTGGACGAAGCTAGATCAAAGTGAAGTGGTATTTGGTTGTTCTCTGGCCTGCTAAGTCCCAGCCCTCAGGCCTCTTTAGGGAGCTGTAGGGAAAGAAAAAGTAAATCTTTAGGATTGAGTATAAATGTTTTTGTCTGATCAGCAGCCCTTTTCCCCCCCTGGAAAGGAGGAGAACTCTGCATTACCTCAGTACTGCTTCAAATTCTTGGTTCAACCTAAAAGGTGAGGTTTGAAATCCTGACAATTTGAGAGGTGCTAATCTCTGAACAATTTGTCTTGTACTCTTCTTTTAATCCAGTTTGTTGACAGCATATTTTGCTGCTATTAAAAGCACTGGAAAGCTCTTGTTGATTTCAATGGTTCAGAAACAGGCCTGTGGTGAGGATGGCAGCAGCGGTCCCACGGGATGGCAGAAATAGCCCGCAAGTCTTCCAAATGCGAGGGGGGGGGGCTGTTCTTTCAGATGCACGGGACATTGTTTGCTGCATACATGGTGCAATGTGGCAGCAAGGTTTTGTTGGAGTTTGCTGAGGGTGATCTGTGCGACAGCTTTGTGAGTCATTTGATCATTTCCAGCATGATCCTCGAGACTGCTGAGACTTTTACTGCACCACACAGTGTGTCAGTAAATCACACCAAGTATCTAATGTAAGCCTTGTTCGTATGGATGCATCAATATTATGTCTGGTCACATTTTTACGAAACACTTCATTGAAGCACTGAGGATTTTAAGTCGGTTCTTGCTTCTCTTGCTGTGGCTTCAAGTTATTCTTTACAACCGAAGGGACAGCGCTCCCTGCACACTGAGGCATTTTGCACTTTCCTTAAAGGCAGGACTCAGAGGACTCATTCTGTACTCCCTAAGCAATGCCCTGTTGAATCTGGTTTTAGTTAAACCCTCTTTTTGAAGTACACAACCATAATTAGATCTGCTTAGAGGAGACAGCAGGACTGTGACCCCAGATCTTTCCTCTACAAAGTTTCCTTTCAGTCCTTGCGTAAAATCATCTTCTCTCTGCCTCCCCCATCACAGCACCCCCAGCAAGGAATGCACTGGCGAGTCCCTCGGCGGTCTGTGATAATGCATTCCTCTCGGCTTCGGTCATCCTGGCACTGAGATGCTCTTGGCTGCTCTGCTGGTGATGTAATTCTGGGCCCACATCACCTGCAAAGGAAACCGATCTGCAAGCAATAAAGCACACAGCCATCCTGAAACAAAAATGGGAGTGTTGATGTTAGCACGTTTTAGAAAATCTTTTGTTTTCCCTTTTTACATTCCTGCTTTGCTTTTTTTTTTTTTTTTTTTTTTTTTTGTCCAATCTCCCCTTCTTCCTCTTCCCACGAGACGGCAGCACCAAGCCTTTCACTGGGGAGCACTTGCATTTTTGTTTTCCTTTATTTCCTGGACCCAAGCAAGTGTAGAGGCTGGAGTGAGAAAGAGCTTGGAGATTTTGTGTACGTTACCTTTCCAGTTTGCATTTTCTCTTGATTTTTATTGAGACTGTAAAATAAAGAAGCTGGCAGAAAGACAACAGGGCAGAGCCTCCATCTCTTGTGTAGAGAACAATCAAGCCAAAAGTATGAAGTATTCAGGGCTAATAAATCTCTGTGATTTACCAGAATAAGGCCAAATGCTGTGATACGAATAGCCCTATACCGAGATACTGGGGTGAGGTGTATGGTACAAACAGATAGCACAGACTTTGGCCTGTAACTGTGAAATCTGTTGGTGGTTCCTTTAAACTATGGAAATTAAGTTCTTTTATTTATTTATATTTTTTCTGTTTCTTTTGCTTCAAGATTTCTTAGCCATATTTGTACCCGGGCTTTAGTTTATTTCATCTGTTCATTGTTTCTCTGTCCTAGTATCCAAACTGTGACCCAAAAAAAGGGAAAGCCAGCCCAATGGGACTGTGGGAATTCACCATTGCCTACAGTAGTTGCTCATCTTTCTGCACATAACTGGCTGTAGTAAAGCACTGAGTCACTCTCTGTCTACTTTTCAGTAATTGCATTTCTAAACCTTTAATCTTATAGTGTAGAAGGCAAGGGCTACAGTTTAATAAAAAATAAACCGTTTTTATTCTTTTCTTTTGAGCTGACATGCTATCTGTATAGTTTGGAAACACTTTTTTTTTTTTTTTTCCTTCCAATGTAATACATTTGTAGATCACAGATTACAAATTCTATGGTAGTCTATTAAAATAAAGAAATGAGTAAACCTGGCAGTGACAAATACCAGTTCTGCACAGTTAAGTAAATCTGAAGGTCATCCATTTTACAGGTCCTGTTTTACAGTTCTAGCTGTAAAGACTGCAAGGCCGCAGCTGTTCCCTGCAACTTGCTTGAAGCTCATATTTTAACTAATGATTCTGGTCTCAAGCTCCAACAAAACAGCTCCAAAGGTAGTTTAAAAATGAGAGAACAAACAGCCACATCGAGCTGTGGAGAAACAATGTGAAAGTATTGCGAGTCTTACACAATGCGAGGCTTGCCATGAGTTGGGACTAATCCAAATCCATCTCTTCACACTTGGATGGTCTTCAAAACTGTCCAGTCTTTCAGTCACTTCTGGGATTATATAAAATAGCATAATGTGTTGTTTCAGCTATTCTTCCAAAATTATTTCTAAGTAGGCATCAGCTTCACAGCCCTTGAGAGAGAATTATTATACAAAACTATATGTAGTTCATTATTCATACCAAGTTTGCTTGCTAAAAACATCAATTCAAATGCTCCCAGGGTCAGATGGGGGGAAAAAATTACTTCATTCAAAATCTACTCACGGAACCAAACTCTGTCCAGGGTGCAATAGGTAACTATTTGAACATTTAAGGGGCCTTTGGCATGTTTCAGAGTTATTATACTACTGAAATAAATATCAGTTCACGGTTCTATTGAGGCCATCTTTTTAAGTTGTCATTTTTTTAGGCAAAGAAAATGAGAACTGAATCAGGGTCATGTTGGGAAAATTGCTTCCTCATTCAGAAAGATTAGAAACAGGTTTTAGTGAACGTGCCAGGTTTCACTGAATTTCTAAACATTTTAGACAGATGCCACTTATTTACAAGTATAAATATATGCTAAAAAGGCACTCAAGCTTGAACATGTTGGACATTTGCTTTATGTATAAATTGAAGTTTACCACTGCAGAGATGTACAGAATTACTAGCGAAGAATATGACATAGTATGTTAATTAATGCCCTACAAATATTCAAGACATGTTCTACACCATCAAATAACTTTCACTAACTTGTGTGAAGAACCTCAGGATTTCATCTTATTGGGAGGACTGTTCTGACTCAGTGAGCCTATACAAAGAGCTGTCCCAACCCTAAAAATATACAATGCTTTTTCCATCCTTTGCTGTCGTTCTTGCCATGATCTCAGGTGCCTTCTCCTTATCATTCAGCCTCCTGTCTGAATTAAGAAGAGATTGGACTGTGCACTTAATCACATGGTCTAAACTTTTGCGTAGACCTGTGCAGTGTGAGGAGTTGGACTTGATGATCCTTATGGGTCCCTTACAAGTCGGGATATTCTATGATTCTATGATTCTATACATTTGAGAACATAATCGAGGGCAGAGGTAGAGAGGGAGTGGCAGAAGGAAGAGAACTGGGGGCGGAATGGATGCAAGTGAATCTCTATCAGTTTGGCATAACTGAGAGGGTGACTTGCTGGTCGTTGGAGGAAACAAGAACTGAGTCAAGGTCTCAACTAAGGAGTTACTTTCTTAGGAAGGCCAAAACCAGGTTGCAGTATAAGTGACGGGTTCCACTGAAATCCTAACAACAGTGCTGCTGTTGGGTCCCTGAACATATCATTTCACCTTGTCATGCTACATTTTTAATCCATCCACACAGGAGTACGGATCTCAACAGCACAGGAGAATTGGTAAAGGTTACCTCCATGGCTGTGAATTAATTCCAACTGTCTGGAAGGAACTTGGGGCATTCCTGTGTTGCTGAGGCTGCCAGGGTGACCCAAAGCCTGGACACCTGCTTCTGTGCTGTTTCTGGTATCGTTGCCCCAGCCGTAATCAACAACACATTGGGGAAGAACTGGCCCCTGTCTGATGCAGTATAGCTCTGCTTATGTTCTCATATCTGTGTAAGCCAGAAGAGCCTTTTGGCAGAAGTCCTTTCTACTTGTGAGTTTAAGTGCCAAGTACCATGAGGCAATAACATTATTTAAGACCTCTGGACAATGCTGGCAAATAATAGCTGATAGATTATAGGCATGCCACCAGCAGTGGAGGATACCAATAATGAGTTTTATGTTTGCATCATTTCAGTTTTCATTTCTTTTTAAGGCTTGTATGTGGAAAAAATCTTAAGGCAGAATGGAAAATAATAAAAAAATAAAGAACAAGAGGATGCAAAAATCCAAAGTAAATTATCTCGTGAAACTTGCCATGGTCTGTGCAAATGTAAGGGAGAAGAAATGTAGCATAAAATATGTATAATTGAGCACGTATTTATAAAGCACCTATGATGCCAATAGTGAGTTGTCATAGTTTGCATTTGGACTAATTATTTAAAATTTTGTTTTACAACGGCCACTTTGTGTGCAAGAAAATTGTCAGAAATATCACCAAAGAAAATCTAGTGGCTTAATTCATAAGACCAACTAGTCAAAAATAAAATAAAATAAAATAAAAAACAAAACAACATACGAAATAACCCTGTGGTTATGCTGCTCACCTGTACTGTGGGAGACTTTCAATCCTCCCTGCACCCTGATGGGATCTGAAGTCACCTCTTGGAGGAGACCTCATCACCTTGTTGCATCTCCTGGGAAGGTCTGTTCCCATTCTTCCCAGGTAAAATTGTTCCACTTCTATAAATCTTTTACATGCTTTTTGAGTTCTTTCCACCCAAGGGGTAAAAATGTCCTTGTAGGTCAGTGCCTGGGCATTCAGGCTCCCCAGACACAGGAATTCACTGGGCTGGGACTCTGTCTCTTGGAAAGGGAGGATTTCTCACTTGTTGGTTTGGCAATTGGTGCCAAGATATTGCCTCCCTGTCTGCTGCTTTTCTTAAAATGACAAAGATGGAATGAAATGGCTTATTCAAGATGAACAAATGTTTCACTGAAATCCACATTTTTTTTTCTTGAATGAGAAAGAAAAATAAAGCTTTTATTTTTTTTTGTTTGTTTGTTTCATTTGATAATTACTTGTTGAATTTTTAGATCAGCTAAGGAATTGAAATATCAGTTATTCACACAGTTCTGTTATCCAGTTGCTTATGCTGGGAAATGATTAATAGTAACAAAGCTGAATATGTAATGCCCTAATGAGAAAGGATAATGAAATGAGCAGAAAATGAGGCTAAATTACAGCAGAGTGACAGCAGTGCTTCTCTGATGGTAGCAATTATGTCATAGGTGAAAAAGTGCTTCTTGGTGACAAGTATATATATCACAGGCTGAAAGTTCCTCTACAGTTCCATTTAAAATGTTTATTTTCAGAGGAATTGGAAATGGATAGAAGTATGCTCTTTCAACATTTACATATCAGGCTTTGCATGGATGACTTAACTCACTTTAAAATGATGCATAGCTTTCAGTGTTTTTCATTTTGCAGATTACTGGATGGGGTACAACCCAGTTCCCAAAAGTGGCAGGGGCAGAGCACTGTCCATCCCAGTGGTGCGGGTGGTAGAGCTCTGCTGCTTGCAGTTGTTGCACATCTCGTGCCTCTGTGCACTGCTAATCCTTCAGCAGAGAAGGATCGTGTCCTGGTTTGACTGCCTCGTGTCCTTACCTGACAGGCCAAGCGCTGCCAGTCCAACTTTTCAACTTTTTTTTTTTTTTTTTTTTTGACAGGCACTATTGCTTTGTGCCCATCGCTGGCACACTGAGCTCCCCTTCTTTGGGTCTTAGGAAATAACTAATCCGTAAAAGCACCAGCCTGACTCCAGGTTTCATTAGCACAAAGCTGGCACTGGTGCAGTTCCTTTGAAGTCAGGAGAGCTCTTTTTGATTATTGGGATAAATGAGGCTCAGAGTAGGAACTCCAAAAATGCATATGTAAATGTAGCACATGCTGCAGTTAGCGGAGTTACAGCTTCTGAATAAGAGTTTGCTCTCCAACAAAATAACTCATCATCAATATTTATTTCCTTTATGATTATATTTTTATATAACTTTTGTCTGCATTTATATTCATGATAATAAGCATTTAGGACCATACTATTTTAAAATAATATCTATAGCCAAATAATGTCTTTATATTTCGAGTTATTTTGGCCTGTATTGCCTATTGGCTCTGCCAAGTAAGCTGTAAGCTGTAACCAAAGTGTTGCCTCTCTTGTTGTTTGAGGCAAAATTTGCACTTACATCACTGTAACATTTTGAAAAATAATAGCAATTTGTAAGTGAGGGATGCTCAGTGGAAGTTGACAGCTGAAAAGCAGATACTCAATTAGAAATCAGCGGGACCAGGACACACAGGCGGTGCAGTTATTCAGAGGGCAATGCAGAGATGGTAGAAAAGAAACTGTAAGGCAAGCAGAGGCAGGAAGAGCAGCTTGCAATTCACACTTACTGTGTGAGACTGGCCTCACGTCTCGTATCACCTGCGAGATGGGTCGATGGGTTTGTCATTATGGGAGAGCCATGGGCTCTGGGCATCCAGACTCCCAGTTTTTTTGCTCTTAGCAAATACAAGTACAAGGTTAAAATAGCAGGCTCAAACCCTGGGGGAGTCCAGCCCCTGGGTGAGTGCTGTGGGGTGGACAGCAAGGGCATTCTCTGCTGCAATGGCCTCTCAATAGACACGCACCTAAGCAACAAACCCAACAAATGCTGTATCAATTAGCTACATGGTAGTAGGAAAGCTTTGTGTAGGTGTAGGAATTTTTATTTTTTTTCCATTTATTCTGCACCTTCAGAACACAGGGGCACAAAGCACTGGCAAATCTATGGTTGTGAGATCGATATGGTGGTCAGGTGTGTGTTCCTTTGTGTTCCAGGCAAGACCTGAGGGTCCTGGCATGAATGTTAACAGAAATACCTTCTTAGCTCTTCAGAATGACAGTTGGGACATGGCATATTAGGATGTGGTGAAAGCCAGGATTACTCAGTACTGATGTTGTTAAAATCTATCAGTCTCAGTTTAGATCATAAAAGCAGCAACTGATTACTCTTACACACCATTTGAAGCTTTTACTGAAGATCCATTATTTGCAAAATGACAAAGTTTGGAGCTCACAGGAAATTATGTTAAAAACCAGGAAGGAATCTTCATGAGGTGATTTCTTTTTCTCTGTTTTTATAGGTGCATATTGCTTTATCCTTACATCAAGCTGTGACTGAGGTGGTAAAATGTAATATAAAACAGTGCAAGCATAGCCTGCATTTCTAAGAAAATCTGAGATCCTGCACCAAGGGAGAGAGGTTCTTTTACTGACCCCACTTCAGCAAAGTCTTGTTCTCAGGCTGCATGGCTGTTGTACGATGCAGCTGGAGAACGAGCTTGACTAGCACAATGCATGCAATTGCATGAATGATGCTGCTTCCTAAATGTAGATTGTTAAACCTCTTCACTCTTTTATTTGTAAACACTCCTCCCATGGTTGAGACCCTGTCATGGTGACACTGTTACTTGGATTGCTTGATGCTAAAACAAAGCTGTAATTCTTTGGAGCCTGTTTTCCTTCATTTTTCCTCCCCACTGTTTTTATTCACTCTATCAAATGCATTATTTCAGTGACATATCAAATAAGAAGCAGTGAGGTGGACAACTTCTAGTTTTAGATGCGGGACTCAGGTGTGCATGCTTTCCAGTCCCAATCAGTCACTGGATCACATTGCTTTCAGGAGAGGTCAGTGAGAAGAAGCACAAAAGAAAAGGAAGCCCCCCCAAAAAGGTGAGCTGGAATTAAAGCAGTTAATCCCATCGGGGCAATAAATGAAGAGATGGAACAGGAAGGTAAAGAATGAGGAACAGTGAAGAGGCAGGTTTAGGGCAGGGGATGGCAGCTGCAGCAAAGCAAAGAATATGGAAGTGAATATGAATTAGATTTTAATGTGAATTAGAGAACCAAGGGAGTGGCGAGGGGAATGAAGTGTTGGTGGATGTGGAGTCCTGTAGACCTGCCAGGTGGATGACAGAGGGAAGAAAGATGGTGAAGAGGTGAAGATGGAGAACAGACCAAGCTGGAAGCAAATGCAAGACCAAAATGCAAGAAGATATCTAAAGAAAGACACACCAAAAACAAAGGAGAAGTCTTCATATTGATCATGTCCGACGTGTGATCAATAGCACAGACACTGGGACTTTCCAGAACTTGTTTGCAGCAGAAAATCATACACTTGCAGGATGGGGGGAGGGAGGGGGGAATACTTATGCCTTAATTTTCAGTTTCTAGTTAGGGAATATTCACTGCAATTCTTTATGAGTTACTTGCTTTAAAGGTTATTTACAGCTCTTTATGAGTTTCATGGTTAAAAATGTGACCCTTATCTCTGGGCGGAGTATTTCTCCTCTGTAACCCCATGCTCAGAGAAGTCAGATGAGAGGGAGGCAAATGAAGGGGCAACAGCAGAGCCAGCTATCAACAGAACAAAAGCAACACACGGGTGAAAATCAGGCAGGCTCACTCCTTTGTTATTAATGTCATTCTTTCTTCTTGTGATAGCACCATTTCTTATGCTGTATATTGTAGGAGCACTTGGGACCCTTTGCCATCTGAGGAGGCCGAATTGTACAAATACAGAATAGGAACAGACATTTTCAAGAGCTGCTTGAAAGACCCTGAGATTTGTCATGTCACTCTGAAGTAAAAGAATTGCTCTAAAATGGGGTGTTTGAGGGAGAACTTTTATGGACAGAGAGAGGGTGCTGTGTGAAGGAGCAGAAGCCAGGTTCTTTGTGCAAATGTAGTATGGATGTTACAATTAATTTTCTCTGTAAGAGAGTCTCTGGAAACACATCAGCCTGGTCCCCCACCCTGGGCCATTGTGGCTTGCCATCTCTAAGTTCCAACACTAAAAGCCCTCCATCACTCAGGTTTCATAAGAAAAAAAGGTTTTCTCTGATAGTTTCCCATGACACATACACTCTAGGAGAACTGTGAAGCTGCTCATGTCCCAGACCCAAGTCAAGCAAAAGAGGAACACCACCAAAAGATGAAATATCTCTCTCCTGGTAATCTGTGAACAGTCACAGCTCTCCCTGTTCTCAAAGCCTCAAGCTCACTCCTCCACATCATTTTTCCATATGAACACCTAACACATCAAAAGTGAGTAAATTAGAAAAACAAGAGAAATGAGAGGGACAGCAGAGAGGATGCTCTGATTAGGCAGGGTTGTCATTAAAAATGGCAGGTCTACAGGGTGCAGCAAGGAACCATCCTGCCTTGTGGCATTTCTCTGAGGTCCTGGACACCTCTGATGCTGACTCCAGAGGCACTTTGGTCAATGGGCCACAGCCTGCTTCTATGACAGTATTGGTGCCTATTCACAAAATAAAGATCAAAACATACTATAAAAATGTATCATTGACTAGGTATAACTAGTGTAAACGTCTCCTATTTCAGCTGTAATCATCTTCAAGGAGGGCAGAGTGTACCCTCAGCAAGTTTGCAGAAGACACAAAAGGGTTGTGCTGCCATCCAGAGGGATCTGGACATGTTGGAGTGTTGGACTGATAGGAAAATCATGAAATCCCAACTCCTGCACCTGGGGAGAAACAACCCCATCCACCAGTACGCACTGGGGGCTACCCAGCTGGAAAGCTGCCTGTCAGAGAAGGACTTGTGGTCCTGGTGATGGACACAGAGGTTCCCTCTGAACATCAGGAAGCACTTCATTACTGTGTGGGTGACTGAGCACTTGTACAGGTTGCCCAGAGAGGCTCTAGAGTCTCCCTCCATGGAGACTTTCAAAAGCCACCTGGACATGGTCCTGGGAAGCCTGCTCTGGGTGGCCCTGCTTGAGCAGAGGTTGGACCTCATGGCCTCCAGAGGGCACTGCCAATCCCATTCTGGCATTCTGTGAGTCCCACCACTACAGGTTTTGCTACTGATGGAAAGAAGAAATAAGCGATATAACCTTGTTTGGTGTATTTCTGTAATCATCTATGGTTTGCAGTTAAATTTGCTCTATTTATTTATTAAAATATCTGAGTCACACATGCGATATTGCAGATATTAAGCTTTCCCAGATACCAGGAAAATACACACAAGTGTTACAAAAGTAGAAATGCAGAAGAAAAAAAAAAAGTGGAAAATAAAAACAAATCCATAACTCCTTTTGTTTAACTTTTGAATCATGCTTCCATAAAAGGCAGCAAGCCCTAATGTCAGGCAATTTTCATGCTGCAAAGAGAAAAAGAATTTTAAATCTAATCAGCATGACATATTTAGAAAGATCTGGGGAGGAATAAAAAAGCCTGTATGTGAATGTGTGCATGTGTGTGTGCATGCACAGGTTTTTTTTTTTTTCTTTTTCTTTTTTAACAGCTGCATGGAACAACCTGTTTTAAATAAGAACAAAGGTGAACAAAGCCAGTTGTCAGTGTAGCTCACCAAATGAAGTTTTTAGTGTGCATGACGTAAGCCATATAAAATGTATTGCCTGAGATATAACAGCACAAGGTCCAACTTGAAGTCTTTTTCTCAGGCTTTTCATACAAAGTCATGTTTAAAGAATTTATTACATCTATCTTCATTATGTATTTGTGTTCAGAAGGCACAGCATATCACCTTGTTCACCGTATCTTCAGCAGCAAATTAATATCAGCCTCTCCTCTCCCTCGATATTTGAAGTTTTCACATTTTATCAAGACGCCACTGAACACATATTAGTATGTTAGGCTCAGAGCAGGCAACTGGGTGAGTAGTGACTGGAGGACAAGTTTGACTTACAGAAGAGTTTGACCTACCAAAAGGAAAAAATGAAACATGATGGAAGATATTCACTGTTCTTGAGATTTTATGAACAACAACAACAAAAGCAGTCTTTCAAGCTACACAAGGTACTTTTTCGTGTATATAAGTAAACAAACTCAGGAAAAGCTTTGTTCTGTTTTGCACAGATAAAAATATTTGGACTTTTTGTTAGATGACAGAAAACTTGGAGAGAGTTGCAAGGGCTCCTTTCCTTGTAAATGTTACATATGTTTCTACACAGAAGATAAAGAGCCAACAGAGAGTAGGGTAGTCTGCTGGAAAGATTACAAAGCCCTGTTTACAGAGAATTTTATAATAAGGCAATCATTTGTTACAAGTCTCTACGAACTACAAGAGAAATCCATTGCTGTGCACAGTTCAGTGAATTTTAAAGACAGCAACATATCAAAGAAATGTGTAGTCTATTAGCACATCATTAAACAGTTAAACCAATTCCATCCTTTGCTTCCCAGTTACTCTCCTCTATGGCAGACAGTGCCAGATGCACAGTACAACTTCTGACTTTCAGAGGTGAGCTGGAATTTGGGATTCCTAGCTATTCCCTCCCCTGCATTTATTTATTTATTTATTTATTTATTTTCTTATCTGGCCTCACCATGTTGCAAGTGCTGCTTTAGCCAGGAATTCTTGGACTACGTCATCCCAATATCCCAATGAAAGCATAAACAAAAAGAGACATGACATTCTGGGGAGCAAGTTAGATTTTTCCAGCCTTTAATGTGACTTAAAAGTGATGGTATTGTTGAGCAATAACAACATACAAAGTGTCTTTATATATATATACACACACACAATTCAATTCCTATTCAGTAGAAGTTGTGGAGGTTGAAGCCTGTTTGGCCTCTGCTGTGACATCCTACATGATGTTTTCTGTACCTCTGGCACTGCTGTAGTGGTGGTACCTGGAGCAGTTGGCCTGGTGGTGGAGAACAATTTAATTATTAGGTCCAGTGGGGGCACAGACATACCTCAGCTAGTGCAGGCTGTGCAGGCATGGCACTGCCATGCTGTGTCTTCTTTAACAAGCCTTGCATCTGCTGGCTCACAATCAGATGACTTCTGTGTGTCTGCGTCCCATTCCCTGCACTTTTATTTCTAAGTCACGGAGTAAGCTGGGGGAGCTGGGGAGCTGGTGGTCTGGGGTAAGAGCCCTCTGGGGCGAGCTGGTGGTCACAGGTGCTGCTGGTGGCTATCGTGAGTCAGTGTTATGTGGTATGCATCAGTGTATGTGATATGCGGTGATCCGACCTAATTTTGATATCTTCCAGCATGCAGTTGGGCAGGCCCTGGAACAGGCTGCCCAGAGAGGTTGGAAGCACCTGAGACTCCTCAGGTAGAGCAGGCCCTGTGCCTGGACCTGCTCTTAAACATCCCCAACCATTTTGTGTTTTTATGATTCGGCACCCTCCAGAGGATGCTGTGGTCTTCTGCCCAGCTCATATACAGAGTGCTAAGTAAAAATAATGATAGAAGAGGGAATTAAATAGTTTCCCAAAAATATAAACACACACTCGTCCACTTTTGTGGATAACAATATTAGATGTGATAAGTTTGCAGTGTTTTGGGATATTACAGGCTTATTGAGAAAAGGGAACGGGAAGAGGAAGGCGAAAGAAAGGGGATGGAGAAGGGAAGCGAGAAGGTCAACGGAAGGGAAGAATGGTTTCTAGTTCTGGTAAAGGTTGAAGAGTGGTGAAGAATGCTTTCTAGTTCTGGTAAAGATTGACCATGGCCAATCTAGGGAGTCATTTGGCAAATGGAAGAAATCCCCAAATTCTTTTGTGTTGGTTGGGGAACAGAGGTGCTGCTGCAGGACTTTTTGATGCCAGGAGTGGGCAGAATGGTGCTTTGCAGACTTAATGCATACACTCAACTGGCCTTGCTACTCTGCATGAATTTCGGAAAACAGATATGCACGTACATTAAGTCCCCAGGGGATTGTCATCAGGTATTCATGCCTCCACGAGCTGACCCTACCAGCAGCAGGAAGCATCCTGGTGAGGGTTCCCCGAGGTTCCTTAACCACTACCCCGTAACCTCAAGCCCGAAGGGAGCCTGTCGGGGCCTGAGCCACTACGAGGAGATGCTGCCCGAATTCCCCCGCGGGCAGGGCAGGGCAGGGCAGGGCAGGGCAGGACAGGGCAGGACAGCCCCCTCCCCTCTGCACCCCCCTTCTCCCCGCCGCACCCGGGGCCCCGCAGCCCGGCCGCCGCCTTCCCCGCTCCACCCCTTCCCCTGCCCCGAGCCGGCGCGACCGGCGCCGCGGCCGGCACCGTGCGGCGGGGACACGGCGGGGACACGGAGGGGACACGGAGGGGACAAGAGACAAGGCAGGGACACGGCACGGACACGGCGGGGGGGACTGAGCGACGGCTCCGACCCGCCGGGTGCTGCGGGCTATTCCTTTCGGTAGCTTAAAAAAAAAGTCTCTATAGTCTCTATATAAGGTAAGATCATGCCAGTTTAATACTTATTTTATTTATTTTATTGTTATTATTATTGTTTTTAATTGGAGCAGCTCCCATCCGTGCGCACTCCACTCGCGAGCTGGATGCCCGGCATAAGCAGGGAGCGGGGGCTGCCCGGGGAGGGGGAATTTTGGGAGCTGCTTATGGGGCCAGAAGGGAGCCCCCCGGTGCCCCCGGTGCCGAGAGGTGCCCTGGGGCTTCCTGGGGAGGACTGAGCCCCGAGGGGTCAGGGAAGGACAACCGCGAGGCTGGCAAACGCGATCGCTGAGCGGAGCGCAGCGCCTTTCCGATGCTCTGCTCGCCCTCGCTCCTGGCTGGGAAATTAATGGGGGTGTCTTAATTGGGATCGGGGGCGGGGGGGTGGGAAAAAAGTGCCTATCCGGTTGTAATGCTGCTTCGTTCCCTGAGCACGTTTCGGTTGTGGTGGTGTTCATTGAGGTCTTTGGTGCGTTCCTTACTTGGAGAAGGTACGGGCAGGTAGGTTGATGGGACGCTAGACCTCGTAAGGGTTCCTTCTCCTGCCTTACTCACCGTGCAGACTGACAGACAGCCTCAGCACCGACAGACTGCTTCAGCACAGGGGATTTTCATTTGTACAAAATCAGGGTTAGATTTTTTTTTTTTTTAAAAAAAAAAAAGGAGAAAAAGAGCAGTGTATGAGACAATCAAGGTTAATGTAAGACCATTTCCTAAATCAATAAAATATTTTCAATGGTATAATTTGGGCACTGTCCTGTAGTTTTGAAGTAGCAAGAGTATTAATTTGCTTTTGATATAATTTTATACAATCACTTCTCAAAAATTAATTCTGCAGTGAAGAATACGTTTGTTGTTTTTTTACGCTTTAATTTTGCGTAGTATTTAGCCACAAAAATGTGTCCTTAGGTTCACTAGAACTGGTAGCTATTTTTTTTAACAAGTTTTATTTGTTTTCATAGTTGACCCTGTGATAACAGAACAGCATCTCGGGAAGTTCTGTAGCAAAGCAAAACAAGCAGATGCCTCTTTGTTAGTTGGCTTTAAAGTTTGACAAATAGAAAGGAGAAAGGAACACAAATGTGGTTTGTTTATTGCTTTTCCTGCCCTGGGACCTGATCTCATTCACATCTTTCTTCTGTCAGCTGAGATGCGTGTAAGTGTATAAAGTATAATCAGGCCTGAAACTGATGATTTGAAAGAGCTGACTAATTTTCAGTTGTCCAGCCTAAGTGTTGTTAGGCCTGATATTTGATTCCTAGGAGCCTGGCCACCTTCTCCCTTTGCTTGGTTTGAGCTGAAATTGTAGATGCTCAGAGTCCCTGAATCTCAGCCTAGTGGCTGGGACACAGAGGCAGTCAGAAGTGGAGGAGTGGAGAATTTCCCAGTGGCCACAGAAATAATCTTCAAAATCAGCTGTTGTACAATAAACAGAAAAAAAAAAGAAAAAAGAAAAAAAGAAAGTAAATGAAGAGGGAACTGCTTTATTAACTTAAAGCATATCTTGGTGGTGTTTGTCCTCCCTGGTTTCTAGATTCTAGCACTCAGCCCCTCAAGTCACTTAATGGGCAGCAGCTTTTGAACTCGTGCTAAGAATTGTCCAGTCTGTCTAATGCTGCACCAGTACAATACCAAACTCGTCAGGGCTCAACTGGCAAGATAGGAGAGAGGAGCTTGTGAAGGCATTTGCTAGCCCATTCCTTCCTCAGGACAGCTGTGTGAGTGGCAGAAACGCTGCCAACTGGTGCAGTTGGCCCTGTGTGGAGGAAGCAGCCTTCATCAGCTGCCAGTCAGATTATCCTTGGAGTGACTGTGTCCTCGTTAGCATGCTTCTCTTGACCCTCACTTCCCAGCCACACAAAAAATAGGGTGGAATTCATTACATCCCATTGCAACAAGCTTTTAGCAGTTGAAATGGTGAAGGAGGTACTACAGGAGAAGTACATCCGAGTTGGCTTTGTGCTAGAGCAGCAGTGAGGATCTTTGTGGGCCTCTAGGCTATGTATAAGCTTATAGCTAAAAGTTGCTCCAGAGATCTTACATGATTCCCATCCTCCTTCCCATCCTTCTATGTTATGTTCCCTCTGCTGCTCCTGGCTTTATAGTGCAGGAAATACCTCTTCACATGTCTCTGAGTTACTCTCTGCATTGGTCCCTCTTGTGGGTGCTTCATTAAACACTTGGAGATACCTTGAAAGCTTAACTTAGTCTTCTTGCACTGTGGGGAGATAAACTAGGCCAGCACAGCTGATGTGTGCTGTCAAAATGTTGATGCACACATGAATCGCTCATTTCAGGCCATGTTCTGCCTTACTAGGGTTTCCTCGCATAGGTGAGTGCCCATTTCTGCCCTAGAGGTGGGAAAGGTTGTGCAGTCATTGGTGATGTTTTTCATATCTTGATGGAAGTACTCACAAATGGAAATGGAAAGCGCAGTGCAAACTCTGGTATAATTTTTAATAAATGTTTTGGGGGCTTTTCACTTTTACAAGCTCTGCTTAAAACATTCTGAAGTGAATGCTTCCATAAGAGGACAAGTGGCTTATTGGAAATCACTGAGCATCTTGCCATGGATAACTGAAACTTCTTTGTATTTTCTTAAAAGATTGTAAGCCATCTTGGAGAATTGCTCTCTTATCAGCTGTCAGTGCCAGGCAGGGTTTTTATACTTCCAAGTTTGGTATTTTGATTATAATTTAAATGCATTCATAAAGATTATGGTCCTTTAGAAAGCAAGAAAATGCTTACTGATCACTATTTGCAATCTTTTTGCAAATGTAGGCAAGGACTAATGTTTGATTTTGGCATAGGTCTTGCTGCTGTTACTTCTTCTACCATTTACAATTAAAATAAGTCCCATCTAAAATCCAGTAAAGCCCATCTATGTTCTTCTGGTATGAAGTTATCACAGTGTCTTTCAAAACCACCAAAACACCGTTCTCCAGCTCTAAGTTATAATTCATGTTGAAGTCTCACTCTGGTCTGAGAAGAGATGCTGAGAATATGGTGCTGTGGGGTTCCTCCTGCACATCTCAGTGAATGAACTTGACATATGCAGAAATAAAACAGAAAAAAAAAATGCATATGGCTAAACTAAGTCTGTAGCTTTAAAGATGCAATTAATTGATCAGAGGAATGTTAAACCACCCTGATGGCTAACCAGCAGCATTAATGCAGTGCAGACTCCAGCAAGGAGCCCTTCAGCCCTGGTTCATTCCTCACTGAAAGGACTAGGGACGGCCATCTGCATCCTCTGTCACCCATCCTTCGGAGCACAGTCAGGGCCCCCCGTAAGGCAGGAGCAGTGCTTGCAGCAGGCTGAAGCCCTGCCTGTGTTGGAGACCTCTTCACAACATACCCAACGTGACTCTTTACAAACCAAGTCTGCACTGTAATCCAGAACTGTCTCTTACAAAGACGTTGACACAATAGCCAGACTTTCTGGCAGCAGGCATCTGGCTGAGGGGGGAAAATTGTATGGTTTTGGCCAGATTTCCTATATGGAAAAAAATGCCTTCTAGAACTGAAGGAGTGATTAGCCCCAGCCTGAGCAAGTAATTCGGGACAGGTAGGACAAAGCGTAGACATATAACCATAACAAAAGAAGTGCAGCGACATCCCTGGAGGGACAGGGCTTGGCAGGTATCAGCATCCCAGCCCACTTCTGACAATCTGAAGCGTGGAGGAGGGAAGGGGAAGCAGAAAGACCTTGTGCAATGAAACACTTCAGCACCAAACCCGCAGGAAGGAGGGCAGGGAGGGCCTGGTGCCCACCCGCTCATACCTGCACCCTTGCTGGCTGTTTCCAGAACATCGAGAAGGTTAAAACCAAGTATGTAGCTGCTCTTCCTCCACTCTTATGTCTGCAAGCTGAGACTGATTTATGAAAATCTTCCTGTTCTTAACCCTGTGGTTGATTTGTGCTGTCATGGTACAAACCGTGCCACGCTGTGCCAGAAGCTTCAGTAGGCCCATGTCCTGGCTTGGCACCAGGATCAGTTGCATCTGGTATTGTGGTACAAAATTAGGGAATGGCGTTGTCCTAGAATGTTTTTAACTGAGGCAGCTAACAGTTTGCACATAATCGTACATAAGGATTTGCCATTTTATTTACCCAATTTACTGGAAAGGGGAAAGGAGGGTACTGCGCCAAGCTCAGCAGCACTTTGCACTGAGAAGCAGGTGTTACGGTGAAGCAGTCACAAGGCGTTGAGCAGATCTGCCTTCATCCCCACTGTGGTTTGTATGTTTGAGCCCTTTATACTCTTATTGATTAATGCAGATAATATAATTATATCTCATTTCTTAAAAAAAAAAAGCAAACGAAGACAGAAAATACAGGGACTGGACTCAGAGTACCAAACTGTTGGCTTGTCAGTGTTCTGACTAGCTCACATTTCATTATTAAAATGCTGCTTTTTTATTTTCTTTTTTTCTTTTTTTTCCTCTTTCCCTTTTTGTTTTTGACCCTGAATGCAGGTGCTTTCAACCTCTTGACAACCCAGAATGCAGTTGCTCCAGATAAATACATTAAGGACACAGATTCTGAGTCTCTGAGGTGCTTTCAGAGTTTGATCAGAGCCCACGCAGGTTGGAGTCACTTAGCAAACACGAGCAGCAGCAGCAGTCAGATGAGAAGCCTGGTAGCAGAGCAGTTGTGAGGGTCAAGATGGGGCAACACCACTTTGCAGTCCTGCTGAAATTCCCGATTAGCCACTGAGTTATGTACAGCAGACAAAAGCAGGAGTGAGCTTCAAGTCAACTTTATTATAGTGGTTAGAAATACCACAGAAAAACTGTAGATATTGCTTATTCCTTTGGCACCTGCACAGCTTTCCCATCCATCCCTCACAGAAGCAGTTTCCCTGGCTGTGGAAAACACAAGTGTCATCAAGTATCAGACTTCTGTGAAAGCTCACTTGCCAGATCCTAGGCAATCTGGTTTCACTGTCTAAAGGCTGAGGCAGAATAGAAGGCTCCATTGTGTTTCCTACCTTGGTCAACATGTAATATGTAAGCTTATTTACTTAGTTGTACTGGCACGGTTATGGTATTTTTGCTTTTCCCAGAGGTGCAGGTCCAGTTATTTCACACTGCTGACTCCCCTGAGTGTTGCAGCATGGCAGTAACAGGGCTAATGTGCTTTCTTCTCCAGTTCTCAGTATCATCCCTGGCATTTCTTTGTCTTAGTTTATCAGTCAGGTGTTGTTTTTTGTTTGTTTGTTATGTTTGTTTGTTTTCAGTGAGGGATTGTCTCAGCAACATTCCCCACTAGGCTCTCAGATAACTGTGCGGCCAGTTAATTGTTTTGCACTCTGAATAACATCCTGGCTGCAATGTACCACCTGTAGCAACTGCCATGTAAAAATCACACCTGCCATGAACCTCTGAACCTCTATGAACCTCTGAGGAATTCAAAATCATACACAATTTTCTGAGCATCTCTACATAGGCTTTCAAAAGGGAAGATTTTTTAAAAGAAAATAAAAAGTCTTCTGTTTTTTGAATTTATGTGGCCACCTTAAAACTTTATTTTTTAAAAAAGATCTCACATTCTTGTATATGTTCATGACTTTGGGAGCTGGGTCATTCAGAGCTTCACCAGGCTAGTTCCCACTGTTCTGTTGTGGCAAAAAAAAATAAATATATATATATATATATATTGTGAGAGCACGCATCCTATTTCTTTATAAATGTAGCCTGGGAGAGAGAGGGAGAGTTCTTGGCAGAAGCTTTTGCATGAAGCAGTGTGATGGAGTAGCTAGGGAATATATTTCATGCTAATAAAGTTCCTCCTTCGGTGTGAAAAGGGACTGCTTTGTGAGTGGCAGCAGGTCTTTTTTTACCTTTTGACTTTCTAACGTGACCCATAGTGAGGCATATGCCAGCATGTCTTTTCAGTCCTTTCCAAAGAGTTGCCAAAACTAAAGAGATTTTTTGTGACACACCAAGGTTGGCTGCAAGGTTTGTTTGTTTTTCCCTCTCCTGCTGGTTCCTACTATTCTCTTACTCCCACATCCTATCCAACTCTTGTTTTCAAATGCATTCTTCAGCCTTCTCCTTCCCTACCTACTGCATCCTGTTCTGCTTTCTGACTTCCTTTTATTTTCTGATAGCTTTGCATTTTAGTTCCTGTTCCTTCTGGTCCCTGAGGGACAAGGAGTGAAACATTAATAGTTGCTGGAAAACCAAGTGAATATGGCTGGTTTTGAGAGTTTAGAGTTCAGGTGAGCACTCCGGGAGACATCCCTGGTGTTTTGCATTGTGCCCCGGAGCTCCCTGCACCACTTCATTGCTGGGGCAGCAGGGAGGAGTGTGTATGTACCCGTGCTTCACCCACTGCCATGTACAGTACAGCATTTTACATAGCAGTACTGATTAAAGTCAGTCTTTGCTAAGATTTGGATCTTCCAGTTACTACAAGTCAAATTGTGGTGACAAAGTGCTCTGCTGTTATCATCTCATTGTGTGTTGCAGTTAAAAGAAGTTTAAATGTTTCAGACATAGGGTGAGCAAAGCAAGTGGACTTGAAACATTACACTTCTTTATATGGGAGCTGTAGGTGGTTTGAAAAACGTTATTTCACAGTAAATTCAGCATGCATACCTGTGTCTTTTCTAAATCATACTGCTGTTTTTACAGTAAAGCTTTTATATTAGTAGGGGATATATCCCTGTGTTATCTGTACCTCTTTATCAGCTGAGGATCACCAGCCTCATAAATCTGTGCTTATAATATATGCAGATGTCAATGCAAATGTCTTGTGCTGTTTTCAGTGTATTCTTACTATAAATCATAGATACAAAGTACCTACCAGTGTGCTTCACTTTCCCATTGAAATGTTGCATATGTAATGGATAATGCGTTTTCCCATGCTGGAAAACATAGGTCTATATTATCATTCCGAGGATAGATCTGATTTGTGTTTCTATATTGTCTGAAAATACAGCTTTAGAGGCTATAAAGGAGAGCATTTTCCAACTACGGTTAGCTGTAGCCAAAGGTTTGATAAGTCTGACCCTTGTAGTCAACAAAATCTGCTATTGGAAATGGAAATGCAACAGGGAGAACAAACCTCTCAACATAATAATCGCTGTGCTAGCAAATTTCTCTTACCACTAATTTCTTATGCCTGGGATGCCCAGATGGTTATCAGTCATGTGCTAACATAATCTTTTGTCCAGCTAGTTTATTTATAACCAGGATTGATCCATTTATCTATGGTTACATTAGCTTTTTTTTTTTTCTTTTTTCTTTTTCTTTTTCATTTTTTTATTTTTAATTTTACATATTTTTATGTATGTAAGACGTTATTGAGGAAATCGCCGTGTAAAAAAAGTTCAGTATAAATGAATTGGTGAACAGATATACTTGTCCTGATATACCCTTATCAATGTCATCCTAGCTGAGACATAAATATAAAGGAGTTAAAAACCGGTATGTCTGCTATGTATACATGTATAAAATTTCACTGCTTTTCAGAATTCTAGATGATTTTGTGTAATCTTTTGTTAATTTTGTAATTTAAAATAGTTTGGCTGGGGAATATATGTGTGATAGGTAGTTACTTGTTGAAAGACTACTTAAGTTATTAATGGAGAAAAAAAAAAGGCCTAATAAAATGAAAGTGAGTTAAAAATGGAGAAAAACACCAAACTGAGAAATGTGCCAAATATGTATATATTTTAGTTTAATGCATTTGTAATATCTTGTTTCAGGTTGAAGAAACTTCTTGAGCAGGAGAAGATCTATCAAGCTCGTAAGGAGAAAGAACATACAAAGAGACTTAGTAAACTACGAGAAGAACTTGTCAAGCTCAAGTCATTTGCACTCATGCTGGTGGATGAAAGACAAATGCATATTGAACAACTTGGTCAACAAAGCCAGAAAATACAAGATTTAAATCAAAAACTAAAGGAAGAAGAAGAAAAGCTTAAAATCATTACTGCGAAAACAAAAGAGGATGGACAAAAACTGATGAAGTTAGAGACAGAACTTGAACACAAAACATCATCATTTTCTCAAGAACATGAGGAGATGACGGCTAAACTGGCTAATCAAGAGTCACATAACAGACAGCTAAGGCTTAAGTTGGTTGGGTTGACTCGCAGAATAGAGGAGTTAGAAGAAACTAACAAAAGTCTTCAAAAAGCTGAGGAGGAACTTCAAGAACTAAGAGATAAAATAGCAAAAGGGGAATGTGGGAACTCTAGCTTAATGGCAGAAGTGGAAAACCTTCGCAAGCGTGTGCTTGAAATGGAGGGAAAAGATGAAGAGATCACAAAAACTGAATCCCAGTGTAAAGAGCTGAAAAATAAACTGCAAGAGGAAGAGCACCATAGCAAAGAGTTGAAACTTGAAGTGGAAAAGTTGCAGAAGAGAATGTCAGAACTGGAGAAGCTGGAAGAGGCTTTCAGTAAGAGTAAGTCTGAGTGCACCCAGCTACACATAAACTTGGAGAAAGAAAAGAATTTAACTAAGGATTTGATAAATGAGTTGGAAGTGGTGAAGACTCGAGTGAAAGACCTTGAGGCATCAGAAAGTAAGTTGGAAAAAGCTGAAATAAGCTTAAAAGATGACCTTACAAAGCTGAAGTCATTTACGGTAATGTTGGTTGATGAACGAAAAAATATGATGGAAAAAATAAAACAGGAGGAAAAAAGGGTTGAGGGTCTAAACAAGAATTTTAAAGTTGAACAAGGGAAAGTTATGGATGTAACAGAGAAGCTGATAGAAGAAAGTAAGAAATTTTTGAAACTGAAATCTGAAATGGAGGAAAAGGTGTCTAGTTTGACAAAGGAAAGGGATGAGTTGATTGGCAAACTGAAAAGTGAAGAAGAAAAATCGTCTGAACTAAGCTGCAGAGTTGACCTGTTAAAGAAAAGGATTGATGGTATGGAGGAAGTAGAAAGAGAAATTACAAGAGGTCGAGCCAGAAAAGGACCAGAGCATGGTTGTCATGAGGACAACAAGATTAAGGAGCTTACCATTGAAATTGAAAGACTTAAAAAAAGGCTCAAACAATTGGAAGTGGTTGAAGGAGATTTGATGAAGACAGAAGATGAATATGATCAGCTAGAGCAGAAATTTAGGACTGAGCAGGATAAAGCTAACTTACTTTCTCAACAGCTCGAGGAGATGAAACTCCAGATTGCCAAAAACAAAGCAATAGAAAAAGGTGAAGCAGTGAGCCAGGAGGCAGAGTTGAGGCACAGGTTTCGTCTGGAAGAGGCTAAAAGCAGAGATTTGAAAGCAGAAGTTCAGGCTCTTAAGGAGAAAATCCATGAGCTGATGAACAAAGAAGACCAACTTTCTCAGCTTCAGGTTGATTACTCGGTTCTGCAGCAGAGGTTTATGGAAGAAGAAAATAAGAACAAGAGCATGGGACAGGAAGTTCTGAACCTAACAAGAGAGTTAGAACTTTCTAAGCGTTACAGCCGTGCTCTGAGGCCCAGCATAAATGGACGAAGAATAGTTGATGTTCCTGTGACATCCACTGGTGTGCAAACAGATGCTGTAAGCAGTGAAGCAGCAGAAGAAGAAACTCCAGCTGTGTTTATACGGAAATCCTTCCAGGAGGAGAATCACATCATGAGCAATCTGCGACAGGTAGGTCTGAAGAAACCCATGGAGCGTTCTTCAGTCCTTGAGAGATATCCTCCAGCAGCAAATGACCTTGCAATGAGGAAATCTTGGATACCATGGATGAGAAAGAGGGAAACTGGGGCTCAGGCAACTCCGGATAAAGGAGCCCGAGCCCATGGTAGTCCAGCGCATCCTGGGGAGGTTGTCCTTTCACCAAAACAGGGTCAGCCTCTTCATATTCGGGTGACACCAGACCACGAGAACAGCACAGCTACTTTGGAGATAACCAGTCCAACCTCAGAGGAGTTTTTTTCAAGTACCACTGTCATTCCTACTTTGGGAAATCAGAAGCCACGAATAACCATCATTCCCTCTCCAAATGTTATGCCCCAAAAAGGAAAAGGCAGCGAAAGTCCAATTGGCCCAGACCGTTCCATGTCTCCAGTCACAATTACAACATTCTCCAGAGAAAAGTCTCCAGATGGAGGGAGAGCACCCTTTGTTGACAGACCTGCATCACCGATTCAGATTATGACAGTATCGACATCCGCAGCACCAACAGAAATCTCTGTTTCTCCTCAATCACAAGACACGACCATGGGAAGGGCTGTCTTCAAAGTTACACCAGAAAAACAAACCGTCCCAACTCCCATCAGGAAATACAATGCCAATGCCAACATTATTACAACAGAAGACAACAAAATCCACATCCACTTAGGTTCCCAGTTTAAACGCTCCCCTGGTGCCACGCTGGATGGTGCAAGTCCTGTGATAACAGTCAGACCAGTGAACATAGCAGCTGAGAAGGAAGTTGTCACTGGCACCGTCCTTCGATCACCCCGGAACAACCTGTCCTCGCGACCTGCAGCGAGCAAGGTGACAAGTACTATCACTATAACTCCTGTTACTACATCTTCCACACGAGGAACACAGTCAGTGGTAAGCAGCCTGGCCTCATGGTCTCATTTTGTAGTCTCTGTGGTAAGGAGAAGGGAGGCCATAGTTTGGGTTTGGAACACCGGCAGGGAAAGAATGGGTGGGAAGAGGAGAAAAACTCTTGACTTCCCTACATGTGTTTCAGATATAAGCTTAAGCTTAAACATAAAATCAGAATTTACCTGATTCCCCTGTGGTGGAAATGGATATTTTTATACCAGCATTGGATGCTAGTATACTTTTGGCATTATCTTCCAAAGAAGCAACTCTTAAAAGAAATCCCTGCAAAGTTACTGAAAATAATGTCAATCCTGTAAAATTCCAACCGTAAGAAAGAGAGGGACAAAGAATGATGGAGATGATAGAGCAAGAAACTGTATTTTTATTTTTCCTAAGTGCAAATTCTGACCTCTGAAAATACTCCTAATAGGTTTTGGCCCAGCTGGAGAGTCTTTACAGTCTGATCATGCAGGCTGATATTTCTTTGGTAGAATCCCCTTCCATTTATAATTTAATTAATATCTGCTGTACTGAACTCCAAATGAATGAATAGCCAGACATGGTATCATTGCTTTTGGCTCCAAGTTTTTTTTCAGCCAGTGAATACTAAAGCTCTTTCTGTTCCTCTGACATTCTCAGCTTTTATAAGGGCTGTGTTACAATGGTGCTTCCTCCACAATATTAGAATCATAGAATGGCTTGGGTTGGAAGGGACCTTATTTTTTGCTGCTTTCTCTCTGCGTCTCTGGGGTGGTTCCCTAATTTCTTTTTCATAGAAAATCAAATTTAAATCAGTCTCTTACCTCTGTATTTAACCACATTGGACAATTTTTTTTGATAGGCCTCCCTCCAAGATTTACTAGGCCTTGGACATAATTTTGCATTATTTTAGTTGGGAAAGAAGATTTTGACCAAAATATAAAAGCAGCATTACTGAATTAGTCCAAAATCTCGTTTAGCTAGACAGTAGCCTTTAGCAGATGCTTGGAATAGAATTATTTTAAGTGAGTAAACATAGATTAATGTTTCCTTCAGTGTCTGTTCCCGATTTTTCACTATAGGTGGGTACTTCTTTGTGAACTAGAGCTTGTAGCAACCTCTTTGTGTTTAGTAGACTCTGGTAGAGTGTTATTTATTTATTTATTCTAATTGCTTTTTGAATTCATTTTTACTGTTGATTCCACAACATCATGGAGCATCCAATTCACTGGAGCAGTGAATTTGGCTGCAGGCTATGAGAAAAATGCTGTCCTTTAGTTGATACCTTTTTTGCAATACCTTCATTGGTTACAGCCTCTTTTTTGTATCTTGACAAATACTGAATGGTCTTCCCCTGTTCGTTTGCCCTTGCCATTCAGAAGTCTGTAGACCCTGATAACATGCCCTTCAGCCATCTCTGTCCAAGCTGAAATGGCAAAGTGTATTTGAGATACCTTCAAAGATATAGAAGTACTTCCACACTTTTGCTGCCATTCCCATTTAAGGCCCCTGCTTAAGAAAACTTGCATTTGTCATACTGATGTATAGGGGATTACACCTATACTCTCTCTTTCCTCACATATAGATGTATTGTAGATACTTTACAGGGATTCCTGCATGCTAGAGGCAATTGCTCATTTTTTAAAAAGTCTTGAATTAATTCATTAATTCATTTTTAAACCTGATGATTGTCTCTCTCGTAAGCTTGGAAAAGGTTTTTTTTTTTTTTTTTTAGGGACAGACACCCATTTTTTAAGAATTCCTCATTCTTTACTACTGGGTGTCTGTCCCTTTTGTGGTGATGCACTGAACCATGGAAGATAAATTTGTTTTGTTTTGTTTTCAACTGGCTAAAAAGTGGCTTCTTTCTTCACTTCATCCCTGATTTGGAATGTAAGGAAAATAGCTCAACCATGTGATTTACTTTATCTTATGATTTCCTTTGTTTTATAAGACCCCTAATCAGGCTACCAGGGAACTTCTAACAAGCCCAAATGTGCTTTTTCTTCCCTATGAAAAAAAAATAAAAAAGAAGAAATTGTATATTCACCATCTGTTTTGCAAATGGCTGTTTTATAACCACATGCAATACCCCTCATCAAAAAAACAAGTTGTAATCATTTACTCAGTAACACTAGAAGAAACCAACATTTTGAGGGGGTAAGTTCATAAAATCAAAGAAGGCAAACCTATACAAAGCTGCTTTCTTAGCTCACGGGTTTTACTTTTTTCTAAGCTCTCCTCACATGAGATGCTCTGTACGATGTACTAATGCAGTACCAAGCTCCAAAGCGGAAACTAATTCTAAGTTTCTAGCTCTCACCTGCTGCTACAACAAATTTGCAGTTACTGTTTTCACATCTGAAAGCATGTGACACTTTTTCCAATTTGAATTTATGGAGTCATCTTCTGTACTGCAGGCACCGAAGCAGTTAACTTTAAGGTGCACACATGGTATTTTTAAAGATTCAGCCTGACCTGTGGTGTCTGCCCGCCTCAGAGTCCAAAGCCAGAGACTGGTTTTGTGGCAGAGCAGATTGGCAGGTGGAGGAATACAGGGTGTTACTGTTGATTTACAGCAACTCTTCTGGTTCTCTTCTGATGACCAAGTTGCGGGGCATGGCTCAAAGGCTGTTGGGTGCCAGCACCCACTGGGTACACATTAAAGCAGCTATAAGACTACTCTCATTTGGGCAGCGTTTAGGTTGAGATTGGTGTCCAAATTTAGCTTTGTAGGTGTCCACAGGTCTCCCCTGGCTGCACTTAGTGACTAGGTCTCAAGTCTCACCCTTTCAGGATTCAATTGCCTAAACATACTTCTTTCATGCCATTTAAAGTGCTGTCAAGTAGGCTGCCTAACTTCCAGCTGCTTTATCAGAGGTTGCAGGTCTCCTTAGATCCTCTCTTATCTACCAGCCCTGTGCAGATAGCTTGAATAGCCCAGAGCATCTCAAATTGCACTGGATACCTTTGCGTCAGCCGCTGAACTGAACCGTTTTTGTCCAGGGTAAGCTGCTCCCCGATCTGGTGAAGAACAAATGCTGAAAATGCACCTCTGTTATTAAAATATCCCCAAAGTGAACATGTGCATGAAAGCTCTCTTTTTGTGTATCCATCAAATGCACCATGCAGGATCTGTTACAAACCACTAAAACACAGTAAATGTTGTGTACATTGAAATTGCTTTTCGCCCTTTAATGCAGCTGTCCAAACTCACTGCTTAATGCACTTGCAAGTGAGCTCTGCTTATCGACCCAAACAGTGTGGTGGCTGCACGTATTCGTCCTGCAGTCAGAATGCAGTAATGTGTTCACTGGCCTGGCTCGGGCTGCCTGCACTGCTCCAGTGCCATGCACAGCCAGTTCAGAGCCAGGGAACTTCACCCTGCTTTCCTCTGGAGCTGCTTCACTGCCAAATCATGCTGGCTGCACAATAATTGAGCGGGTTTTGTGGGGTTTCGGCCACAGACATGACTGAAGCCTCCCAGCATCCCGTGTCTGCTTCTGCCGTCACTCTTGCTTGCACAAGGGGACGTCTTGCTGAAGAGCCACCTTTGTGCTGTTTTTCTTTGCTTAGTAAACACAAAATGCTTTTGCAGGCGTCTGTGGAGCAGGCATTAGCTTCCACATGATCAACATGTTTGTATGCCACAATGAAGGAAACTAAAAAAAAATAAAACAAGTTAAGAGTTCTTTTCAAAGTGATTTTGAGTGTTTTAGGCTTGAAATGAGTAACTTGAAAGCACCCAAATCCTTAGCTAATAATTAACATGCGAATAAAGCTGAAGAAATGCCTGAGATTCCAGCTACTTCATTTGATTGCCTCATGTTTACACACTGTGGAGCTCTTTCAGGGAGCACAAGATGTTTGTCATTTGGGTTCCCTGGGATGTTGACATATTTTCCAAGGCTGATGGAATGCATTTGCATGTTTTGCCCTACAGAATTGTATGGACCTAACTTGTTTTGACATCTACATGTGAGTTCCATATTAGCCTTTAGACTGCTATTGTAAATGTTGCTTTTAGTTATTGAAAATGGCTTCCTTCCTGCCAGGCAGACAGCATTCAAGTTTTCCAATTGTGATTTTTTTTTTTGTGTACACATAGGGTTTTGAACTGGTCTTAGAAGATTAAGGAATGGCTTTCCTTTGAATGCTCAGGATGCAGACAGACGGCTCTGATGCTACTGGCTGGAAATCCTTCGAGAGAGAAAAATGCTCCTTCGTGGAGCATTTTTTAAAAGCATTTTAAAGTAAATGTGCAAATACATGTTACAATTGACAGAATCCCCTAATCCAATCTTCCTCAGCAGCTTAGTGTTACTTTGTTTATAAGCCATAAATTGCAGAATTTAGACATCTAGCAAATAGATCTCACTAGGATTTCAGGATCTTATGAGAAGTGTTGCCTTTTGTGAGATCAAAGTCTTCATGGTTATCTGAAAAGAAAAAAGCCAAATTTGACATTCATCTGAGGTAGAAGTTGTCCTGTTAACATGTGTGTCTATATTGCACACTACAGAAGGTAATGCACATTTTCCTTGCAGGACTGTCATGGTTGCAGGTATTTCTTTTAGGTCATGGTCCCTAAGGGCTAGCTTCCAGTTTTGGCCAACATTATCTGCCCAAAAAAGACCAGTTGGCTCTTTTGAGTCTTTTTGTCCTATCCAAGTACTCCTTGTATGTTTACACAGTGTCATTTGGTTGCCTGAACCTATGTGTGGATTGCCGTTTTCTAAGCTGTGGGATAGCCTGCCTGGCCGCCAGCTGGCACTGCCGATGGGCACAGATCCCTGGTAGCTGCTGTGCTGGATCTGCCAGCCCCTTGCAGAGGGCTCAGGTCTGCAACCAGCTTCCCTTCAGAAGAAATAAACATTAAAAATTGCTCTGGGACATTTTTTTTATTTTAGTTTTTTTTTTTTTAGTTTTCTGATGTCCCCTAACTTGAGGATCAGTGTTCTAGGTAGGCTGTAGTTAAGGCAAAAGCGGCCACCTCCATTCTGCCCCGAGGTAGACCTGGAAATGCAGTCTGCTTGCTTCTCCCTTGCCAGAGGTCATCAAGTCATGGCTATGGCTCCCACATCCTTCCTCCTGCAGGAGAAGGAAATCCAAATCTTTCCCCGTCTCTCTGTTCTGGCCCTATTTGCTTCCTTTTGCTCCCGTACTTCCCGGTGCAGAAGTAAGTGGCTCCAGCCACGGCCCAGCATACTTGGGGAAGCAAAGTTCAATTTTATTTACATGGCTGAGAGATCTTGTCCCAGTTCTGTAAACATGGCAATTAGTCAGGGCTCAGCATTAGCCAGTGGTTCAGCAGCCTCTGACTGAGCGCTGCACTGTGTTGTGCTGCAGAATCAGTTCTGCAGGGATTCCCATCCTTAGGACATCATGATCCAAATGCTGCACCTCAGCTCTGGAAGACTAGTTTCACCCTGATTTTGTAGCTTCAGCCCTGCTCCAGTAGCATTTGCTGTTGCCAGGTTTCAAATGTGAACATTAATTTGCTAATAGGCATGATTTGGGACATTGTTGCTTGAGAGGTAAATGAAAAGTGTATGATGAGAATATATGAAAAACAAAAACCCTCACTTCACATCATTTCTCTCTTTGTGTGTCTCTCTTTTGCAGACAGGACAGGACGGGTCATCCCCGAGACCTACACCCACCCGCATTCCTGTGTCAAAAGGTATGAAAGCAGGAAAGCCAGTAGTGGCAGCCCCAGGAGCAGGAAATGTGACAAAATTCGAGCCTCGTGCCGAGACTCAGTCTATGAAAATAGAACTGAAGAAATCTTCAGGCAGCGGCTCCGGCTCCCTGGGCGGGGGTCAGGGCTGATGGCGGTGGCTCAGGGGGTATGGTATGTTCTGCAGGTGTTACTGCTACCATGAACTCAGACCCCATCTGTGTTTGCCCCTACTAACGAAGCCCGGTCACTTACAACAAACTAATGAGTGTGTGCGTTGACTACTTCAGTAACAACATCCTTTCGTTTTCATCATGAAGGGGGTAAAAAGCCACCAGTGTATGCCATGAATATGTTCAGCCTGGGAGGTGAGAAACATGCCAAGTTATTAATACAGCCCAGGAATTCTTACTGATAGGCTTGATCAGTTTTAAATAGATCGAAGGAAGATCTGTCACTTTTAACAGATTGTCTCGCATCTTACCAGATCACTTTCCACCCTGGCTATTGGGTAAAGCACCTGCCTGTAACCCCATTTCTGAGATGCTGCCTTGTCCAGCGATACAATGCCAGGACACAGTGCCCTGGAGGTTTTATTTTAATAAAAGCTCGTGCCTCAGGTGCAGGAGGGAGAGGCAGAGAGAAAGGACCACACTTTGTGACCAGCCTTCTCTCTAGGAATCTCTCTGATTAATCAGCATTTCTCCCTTGTGAGCTGCTTTCTCAAGGCAGTGACACAATTCAAGGGGGTATGGAGGCTGCACAATGCAGGTGGCAGCAGCACTAAGCAGCAGTTTATTCCTCCCCAAGTGGGGTTCACTCTTACAGTCAGTGCTTACAGTGCTTACAGTCAGGTTCTCCATTCTCTGATTTTGACTGAGTTACTGCCAGCTCTGGGGCTGGATGGAGGCAAGTGAGCCAAAAAGTGTTTAGTCTCTAAAAAGAGCTTCAGAGAAACACTGATCTGGCCAAAATCAATACAGTTCATTTGTGCCTGCTCAAAAGACTACAGATGTCTATGAAGCAAGTCACTCAGTTGACTTCATTAGGGTTGCAGTTCTCCTTGCTGGATGGACTTGCGCTCCGTAGTTAAACCTGAGTTCCCAGGCATCCTTATGGGGGATGTTAGAGGGGAAATCAACACAGATTGCTGGCAGAAAATTGCTGTCTAAAGACACAGCTTGTGTACAGGCAGTCAGAAAGATAGGGTTTGGTATGCGAGTTACTCTCAATTCTCATTTGTTTGAAATATTTTGCCTTAAATACAGACCACCTAAGAATACCATGGAGATTCATCTTCTTTTCTCTTTGCGATTTCTTCATTTACATGTTTGCATTTTTAAGCATGTTTTAAGGAATTGTTCCAGCATGGAAATGGTGTGGATGTTGATGATTGTTATGACTATTTATTTAATAACACTAAAATTATTAAAGGACATTTCCATTAAGCGATCAATTTTCACAGGAGAAAGTTTCAAACAAAAGAAACTGAGATGAGCAGGCTGATAAATAAGGGTTTTAAATCTTGTATGACTCAGCTACTACAGAAGACTGTAAAGGACCCAATGGTTAGGAATAGCTTTCGGAAGGAAAGGCAGGAAGACAACGAATAAATAATAAATACAATTCACAGAAAAGAAAATCACCAGTGGGTGAAATATTAAGTGGCTTTCTGCCTGGGAGGAGAAATTAGATGGAAGAATCTGCCACAGAAGGTCAGCAAAATTATACTCAAACCAAGCAATGTTTAGTCTTCAGTCTGGGCTTTGCAATGCTCTCCAATTTAAGATCCAGATATGGTCATTATCCCAGAGTAAAGCTGGCATTTTTTGATTCACGTGAAGGACAAGTTCTGGATCCTATGACATCTGCGAATCAGATTCATATTAGCAGCATTTTTCATAACATTCGAGTATTTTGGATAAAACTTGGAAACTGGAATTATCAAGCAGTGTGGGTTACTATGCCAGAAATGCATCAGATCCTCTCAACTAAGTGTTATCACTTAAAAGCCTCCATTTGTCAATAAATGCTTGTTGAGATCTTACTGTTCTTATTGTAAGATAGACTTTTTAGCAGATGTTTGAAGAAAACACGTTATTAAGAGCTTTTAGCTGGATAGTCACTCTAAATACTGGCACTGAAGCAAGTCTTTAGTTCAAAACAGTCATTTAAATAATACTGCAAACATGAGCCCCAAGCTAATGTGGCCTGATACAGTGATGAGCTACAGCTGGCTTAAGCCCTCCTTCTCAAATACTTTTTTCAAAGAATCTAGCTATTCCTTAGTTAACTGTTGCCATACCCAGGACAATATTCTATGTGTGCCTGTGGTTGAAAAATTTGTTTTTTGTAACATCCAAAAAAAATAATTCACCTGAAAAAAGAAGCCAGACTTAAAGTACCTGAAATCCAGGACACGCAAATCAGCACAACTGAACCAAAACTGCAGGCACAAGCTAAGAACTGCTTTTGTAGAGTCAGTAGGACTTTATGAGACAGACTTGAGAAATTCCAGACAGGTCAGACCAAGGAACCTGTTATTTTTCCCAGGGGCAGCACAACAAAAAGGAACTTTTGCTCCATAGCCAACCCAGCAGAAGTCCAGGGAGTTGGAATCAGGCAACTAGTTTGGCTGTTAGCTTAAAATATGTATTTAGTTTTACTGAACATTTTTTAACATCTGTTTTAATTGACCTGAGATTCTTGTTTCTTAAAGGTGAAAAAAGGGTTAGATGGTGATACCATAGAAACATAGAGCCTATAGTTTAGAAGTCTTAAAAATTGAAGGCTCTTGGGTCAGCAAAAGAAAGAGGAAAGATGTAGAAAACTGGTGGCTACATTAAAGTGGATGTAGAACCATAAATGACGCCCAATAGGGGTATGGAGTGGGTATTCCTATTAACAGGGGTATAGAGGGCTTATTTAAAAAAGCTTTTGATTGAACCTGTCTTTCAAAAGTACAAGGCAGGTCTCCCTTCTCACCAGTATCCGAGAAGACTCAAAGCTAGATCATCTCCAACAAGTTCACCAGTAGCACTGACAGACAGTTGAGGGGAAAGAAGATGACTTTCTCATTCCCTCCTGTAAAGGCTGTGCTGTGCTGAATGGAGGACTTCAGAATTCACTGAGCAGAAACAAGAGAGTGGTGGTTGAGTGGTCAGGATATTGAATGAGGGGGCACCCCAGCTTCTGGTCGCTGTTCCAGAGGCTGCTTTTGAGCTTGGCCTTTTGTGAAAATAATGAAATGTCTGTGTTCAACCATCCCTCCACCTGTCCTCCACTGATGAACAGCATTGAACGTATCAACCAGTTTCAACCAAACTTGACAAAGCAATAGAGGTCTCAAGAGGAAGAAGTTCTTCCAGTTTAATGAAGAGGGTGACTGAGAGAACGAGCAAAACCTTAGAACCTCATTGCACAAAAGAATGTAGCATGAGCTCACCTTCACACAGTATCAAAGAACAAACACAGGAGAGTGACGACAGAAATGCCACAAGGACAAGCTTGGCTCAGACCTCAGATTTTACACGGCACCAAAGGATCAGTCTGTGAGAAACAAATCCATAGGAAATTATTCAGGCCTTTATTTACAGGGCTTCATTTTGTGTATTTTACGTAACTGGATTACAGTGCAGAAACCAATTTTCCTCTGGCCAGGTGACAATCAGGGATTACTCATCCTCATGCTTTCTCTCCCTTTCCTTTTTCGCTGTATTGATTTTTTAAATGAAGTGGAACAGTTTCAATAGCAAAATGTATTCAACTCAGAGTATTAGTGTTGGTTATGGTGGTCTTGAAACAGGGAAGACACAGACTTGAATCCCTTCAGACACAGGTGAAATCTGAACCTACAGCCCACATATTATAGAACACTTCTCTTACCATGGAATATTTGTGTAAGAGGTGAAAATTTGCATTTCTTTTGCTGTTTTTTAAGATCTTTAAATATTGTAAAGACATTGAGAGAAAGGGCTTGATTTTCTGTTTTCATGAGATCGTTATGGCCTGTGAGTGTGTAACAGAGGAAGCAGCCTCTGACAAGACTTAGCAAGACACCTGAACCTCAGAGGCAGGGCAAGATTCAGAAGTTACAGCTTTGTCCTCAGCATGGGTTTAGGTGTCTTCCTGCTCAACATTATGTTTTTTTCTGAATCCATTGTTGACTTCTGTGCTCTTTGTGGGTGATAAAGATGACAAGGCATCAAATACATAATTCTTAATTTCAGTAGAGGAGCCAGCTTGGCAAAAGCAAGACTGTGGTGCCATGAACATTTAAAGCTAGCAGAAAACCTCCTCTGTGCCATGCCTCCTCCCATTGCCTAGTCACAGCAGTGCCAAAGACCTCATTTTAGTCCGGTCACCATTGAAAATTCATGTTACTGCCTGAGATGTGCTACATGTGTTCTAAAACACGCTCAGTATTTACACGGCTATTTGGTGGTTCTGATCAGAAATAGAAGCACGTGTCTTCAAAGAGACCTAGTTACCACCCTGGTGCGTTTCAGGTGCTTGGCATAAGCTTCAGCAGTCAGGACAATTTTCAGACCAATTACATGTTCCTATCACACATCAGTGGCTGATTTCACTGAGTCAGTTTGAAACCTGTAGTTTGCTGGCAGGAGTTTCTGTGAGCTCATCCTCTGAACTCGTTTTCATTTAGGGGAATGTTTTTTCCCCTTTGTCAGTGTGAGTTATCCTCTTCCCTTAATTCTGACTGAGCTCATTCTTTCAGACCTGTATCCAACATTATTGATCATAGATGTTAACTTCACTTTGAATCTCTCTTGCTACCTACACGCTGCTCTTACTTGGCTTTTTGGAAGATGCAATCAGGGTTAACTACTCACAGATTCAGAGCTGTCAGCTCTGAGATTCAGGTACAAAACGTTCAGGTATGAATGGTTCCTCCCTTTAAAAACCCTTTTCAACAGGATTTTAAAAACAGAAATACTGACACATAATTTGCTTCTGTTGTTTGGGTGTGCACTTTCTGTGGTACATACACATCTGTATTATTTGGTAGTGTTTGTATATATTGTAAGAAGAAATTAAACTACGTATATAAAAATTATATCAGTTGATGTGGTTCATTATGAGAACTGGTATTTTTGATAGGCCAGCTGATAATGCCTTGTTTCCCTGAGAAGTTCTGGCTTACATCAGGGAGACTGAAATCAGAATTAGCATTTTTACATAAACATACCTTGGTTCTCTTTTCCTGTCATTAAAATAAACTCAGTTGCATTTAAGTGAATTCACAACACCTTGAGATGTTCAGACCTATAACCCTAGAAAAATCCATGTAATCATATCCTACAGATATTGTATTCCTACAGAGGTTACTCCTACAGAACTCTGACAAAATCTACCCTCCTACAATTTCAGCTTAATAACTGTCTGGACACCTATTTTAGTTACTGCAGTATGTATATAATATATACACATTATATATATAACATTTCAGTACAAAATTAATTCTTAGAAAAAACAATATTTGCAAACATATACATGTGTGGGAGAAATTAATGAACAAATTAATAGTGGAAGTGTATATATATATATTTAAATATCTTTCCTACTCTTTCTGCAAAAGTGTTGTATTTGGACTGTAGGAGGAAGACTGATTCAGAAACCTATTATATTTTTGCTGTTCATTCAGTAATTGAGCCTTTGCAAGGAAGATGATATTTTCTGCAGCCCATTTAGTTTTATAATTTTGTAACTAAACTCTGGATTAATAGAGAATGTGCAAATTGAATAATAAGGAAATGTTTTTATAGAGTTCATGTGACTCCCACTGAAGTGAAAGGGAGATTTCACCTGAGGTTATAATCTGATACTAAGTAAATGCAGCTTTTTGCATGATCTTCAACAGCTTGAAGTTAGAGAACAGCACTGGTTGTAAGGTAATTATTTTACTGTAGTCTGTGGTTCTTTCATATCGATTGCTTGAATCTCTGTGAACAGATATACTTATACTTTTGAAAATAATTTTTACTGATAAGTTATATAAAAAGGAAATGCTTTTACTTCAGAAATTCGATTATTTCAACTTACATACCATACCTTCTTGGATGGTGCCTTAAGCCCTGCTTTTCTAGCTCAACGTGGATTGAAAGCGTAACTGGAATCTGCCATCTAGTGAAAAAGCTCTGGCATGACGAGTACATGAAAAACGGCGATTCTCTTCCTTCTTACCATGTAACTAATTCAAGCACCTTGCAAATATTTGCAGGCAAAGGCAAAAGTCAAGAAAAATGTAAAAGGGAATAAAGACGTGGTTAGTGTAATTTCTTGGGTTGCAAACTTTTTGAAAAATCTTCAGGCTATTGAGAAAGAAAATGCTGCCTGTCAAAGCAGTGTACTCAGAACCGAAGACCACCTTGTATTTCAGCAGAGCCTAGAGATTAATCAGGGAGCTCCCATGTTACACAGAGCACAATTTAACCCAGCTTTTCAAAGACAAGGCAAACACTTCGTTTTGCATACTGTGGTTGGAATGTATGTGCATTAAAGTCAATAGTGTGATTCATGCAGACCTGCTGAATAAAATCACCATAGGTTTCTGATGCGAGATTAAATTAAAAGGAAGCGAGCCCATACATCTTTCACATCCCCACTTCAGAATTGCCAGCTGGTTTTTGATGGCTTTGCTCAGATGGGATACAGGAGTCCCAGCTTCAAGTCATCCTCTACCTGATTCAGGCATGGGACTGGAACCGTTGTGTTCCTGTGGTTCAACTATACAATATTCAACTATATTATTCTTTTTCCCTATGGATGACCAAGTGGTGGTCTTGACACTGAAGTGGAAGTGGAGGGCTCCTGAGCCCCAGCCTGGTACTAACTGAGTTTCCCCTTGTAGCGCTAGTCAGGGCATTTTTAACCAAACAGGGATGTGAGAGCAAGTCTGCAAGATATTTCTTGAAGAAAAATGCATTGCCGATGTAATTGTCCTTCTTTATAGTAACTTGCAACTTGTCTATAGCTTCATAAAACCAAATGTTTTGCTATCTTTTCTTTTAGAGAGCGTCATCATTCACCAGTTACGTATGAGCTCCAGATGAGTTACCAGCCCAGAATATTCTCTCTGTGTGCACTGCCCTCCTTACCAGTTGGATGGATCACTGGAGAAGCTCTCTACCATCAACACCAGGGTCACTTGTGCTACTGATTCTTTGTGGAAGTTTTTATTGCTTCCATTACATTTTATCTGTTTTATCTTGGTAGAGCTTTAAGAACAAAGGGCCTTGCTGATACTTTGAAGGATACAGGCCGGGATACAGGGAGAAAAGCAGTCTTTCTGCCAGCTGAATTTTACTTTTATTTGCAAAGCCTAAGGCACGCGCTTGAGTTCGTTTGATGTTTGCTATATAATTTATTTTTATAATACACTTTGTAAAGTAAACTGTCCCGAAGTTGCAATTCCTGTTGTCCATGGTGCATTTATTTGTAGAATACACTGTCAAATTCGCAATTCGATATTTTTGTAATATAGAGTATGTAAAGAAAGAAAAATTTAACTTCAACATTTTGTTTTTAAATGGAAAAATAACTCTACGCAATTTTTTTGCCACCATATGATTCTGTGAGACTAAATACTAAGAAGACTGCTGTATGGAATTTGTACTATTGCAGAATATTTCTTGCACTGTGTGACGGTTTGGCATAAAACTATTAACTATTAAAGTCCAATGTCTTGAAATACAACCAGATTTACTCATTTTAAACAACGTAAGCCGATTTTTAAAGCTGTGATTTTTTTTTCTCTATATAATGTATGTTTTTATTCTGCCTGTACCAAAAAAGTTGATTTTCACTACACTGTAACTAATAAATTTTCACAACTACGCAAATGTAAGCAAGTGTTTCAATTTTAACTCTAATTTCTTAACGTTGACAGTCTTTGCATACACATTTGTTTATTGGCACAGAATGTATGGCTTTGGAAGTGACTTTTTCTGAGAGGTATTCCACTGCAGTATCACAGTGACGTACCTAGTAAAACGAATACTGTTTATGATACAAAGAGGGATCTATCACCAAGCACTTAAAGACATAATTGTGCTAACCTGGTGCTTTCACTGCTCTGGTGGATAGATTCAGTTGATATGATCAGACTGTTTAGTACAAGGCTAATAGGACTGTATACATGAGATGCCATGTAGCGAACTCAGTGTTTTACACTGGTGGCAGTAGCTTTTCAAATAGCACCCAGAGACTTCTGTGGCAGCTACCCTTAAAATGATTTTTGAATGAATTGCACGTAAAGCTGGATAAAACCCATGCTAGGTCTTTTTTTCTTATACATTTCATAATAAATTATCTTTAATCTAAGTCGTGGGCACATATTTAAAATACCACAGTTTTTTTTTAATTGCAGAAGCTACTGGAAGAAACTTTTTTGGAAGAGAAAGCAGCGTTGCTTGCAGGAGATAGGATGTGGGATGCCAGAAAAAGTGCATTAACTCAGTGTCCCACTGAGATGAGTAGGCCAGTTACCTTTGAAGCTGGAATAACACATTGGTACGTAGCCAATTTGATCTTCATGCTTTAGTTTGCTTGCCAACCATGGGAGCTATTTTCTCTCCTAGATAGGAGCTCCATACCAAATGTTGAAATTGTAGAGAATCAGGATATTCTGGGACCTGTATGAACTCCCTTGGAGTTGATCTGTACTGGGAGGAGATAGCCAATACAACTCCACTGAGTAATCTAAACAAAATAAATGCTGTTTGTACTTGCCAAACTCATTTGTTGGTACAGCTTTTGACTACACCAGGACTTCAGCTGGTAGGCTTTTTTTATTTTTTAATTTATTTTATTTTTTACAACTGACAATTACGTAGCTGTGTCTGTAGGTCAAATTTTAGAGTGAGTTGAGAAGAATTCCTGCTTTCAGAGAGTAAAAGAGCTTGGAGTGAATCATGTTTAGTATGTGCCACGTTTCAGTGCAGTGGAATGAACATAGTGCTGACCCAAATCTTCTAGTTTCAAAGCATCACTTGTGAATCCAGAACTATCCATGAGATCACATGGAATGAAATTGCCAGCTATTTGAAAGTGACAGTGACATGTCTGAAATAAAGTTTTACATATGAGCAACATATAATACAATCTTACTTTGAAGTTGAGACAGGATTTAAAAAGTTCAATCAAATTAGAAAATATTTTCCTCGTCTAGATTTTAATATAAAGCTGATTCAGTATGAGTGTAGGTACAAGTTGTCCCCATTTCTTTTATGATTTCTAAACAAATACATCAACATTTACGGTTTCACAAATGCATTACGTTTTTAAGCTTTAAAAAATAAAGACTTGTTTAAAGCATGAATATAGTAGTGGTGTATTTGAAATCTTTTATATTTTAAAATATTGTAGATGAACTGCAGCACTTTATCAGAATGGCAATGCTGGTCATAAAAGATCAGTAGTGGTTTATGCAGGTAGAATAACAAATTATGATCTGGCACCTGGCAAGCAGCAAACTATTCATTAAAATGCCTGGTCAGTAAAACTCCTGTGTGCAAAGGGTGCTTTGACAGGTGTATTTCATCTTCAGTGCATTTATGTTCCTGGGTGTTTTTTTAAACTTTACCTAATCTGGATTTGAATCTAAAACAACTAAACTAAGAGCATTAGCCACATAATTAGATGATACTTTGGGAATGCTCAGGAAGAAATGTATCTATGTAAACTGAAAATGTGGTTAACTTCTTCAGGTATTACAATTTTAAAGAAAGTAATCATGGAGTGTTTTCAGACTAAGAAACGTAGGGGCTACCTGGGACTACACATACCAGTAGCTCTTAAAAAACTGAAAATCAATGAAAGATCAGCTTTTCCTTTAAGGAACTCTTACTGTCTACAGAGGATTGAAAGACCTGTGTTAGTATAATTATAGGTGATAGAATATGACATCTATTAAAAAATCTCAAATAATTTGATTTCTAGAGAAAAACTTTTTTACAGCCACTGAGTTTTCCATTTGCCTCATCATGAAACATAGTTGGACATAGAGGAAATAAAACTACTTGCTTTGTAGAACCACCTGCAATGTAGAAAAAAAGATATAAAGAGAAAATTGAGGTTGCCCTGAATGTTCCACTTTCTACTGCGAATTGCTGCATTTTAGCTCTTCCTCTGAACAGTAACATTTAACTTTAAGCCAAAGACTTTTTATTTAATGCTTGATTTCACCTATTAATATTTGTTCACTGAAATAATCCATTTGGCAGTTAATGCATTTTATTTGCCTTAATTGACTATTCTATGTGTTAGTTGTTCTAACAGCATGGAGTTTTATTTCTATAGATTTTAAAGAGCATCAATTATTTATTTTTTCCCAGAAATAAATGGACAAAGTTATAGGGTAAGTGTCAGTTATAGGGTAAGATCATTTAGGGGAACTTAACAGAATTCAATTAAAAAGTAAGTGCCAATGTATGGTTGTTTAGATTGGTTGTACTTGCCAGGACATAAATGAATTTAGCCTAACATAAAACTACAGAATAATAGCCAACCCAGACCTTAGTTTAGGGGCAATAAATTAACACCAATATATTGAAGTATTCATGCTCATAATCTTTATTTCTCTAAAGAGTGGAGGTAAGATATACCCTGTGATTGCATCCATATTTAGGTTCTGAGGATATGATTATCTTGGTAAAAAGTAAAAAAAAAAAAAAAAAGGCAAAAAAAAAAAGCTTCTAATTAACTTTGTTGTTACAATGAAAATATATGTGTGGGCTAAGCTTATAGAGATGAGCATATGACCTTTGATACAACTAATTGAAAAAAAAAAAGAAGCCGTAACTGGCTAACAATAGTGGTAGCACTCACCACTCCATAGGATCTGATCTGCATGGTACATTAAGTTGTTTTTCATATCATACAGAATGGGGAGCAGAGTTTAGACTCTTTCCTTCAGTTATCAATATGGCAATACTTGTCCCAAATTCAGGACTCAGCCATGAAGTATATGCACCCTACACCTTTTTGAATGCAGCCAGTTCAAAATCTGATAGCATTGTAAAGGCATCTCATTCTACTGTGATGGAAAGTAAGAAAATTTCCTGTTCTCTCATTTTTCCACATTTCCCAGCTTTATCCTTGTCTTTGTGGCTATAGCTCCATTAGCATATCAAATGGAGCAGATCAGCACATGAAAGTTCTGAGCTTTTTCACATCTTCGTTAGAATCACAGAATCATAGAATGGCTTGGGTTGGAAGGGACTTTAAAGACCATCTAGTTCCAAACCCCTTGCCATGGGCAGGGATACCTTCCACTAGACCACGGCACTCAAAGCCCCATCCAACCTGGCTTTGAGCACCTCCAGGGATGGGGCATCCACAACTTCTCTGTGCAGCCTGTGCCAGTGTACTGGGTCTAGCTGGGATGGTAACTTTCCCTGCAGCAGCCCATACAGTGCTATGCTCTGCACTTGTAGCTAAAACAGCAGTGGTATCACACTGGTGTTGTGTCTGCTGCTGAGCAGTGCTGGCACAGCATCAGGACTTTCTCTAGCCCTCCTAGGGGGTGGGCAAAAAGTGAGAAACATCACCAGGGCAGCTGACCCAAACCAACCAAAGGGATATTCCATACCATATGATGTCACACTCAGCAATAAAAGGTGGGAAAAGGAGGAAGAGGGGAGGGGTGGGCTCTCGTTGCGAAAACGTCTGTCCTCCTCTCCGAACACCGGCTACGTGCATTGAGGCCCTGCTTCAAGGACGTGGTCAAGCATCGCTTATTTGTGGGAAGTAGAGAGTAATATTTTTTTTTTTCCCCTCTGCATTTCCACATAGCCTTTACTAGTTTTGTTATTCCCTTTCCCCCTTCCTCTTCCCCTTTTCCCTTTCCTCCCTTTAGTTGAATTGTTTAATTAATAATAATATTGTTAATAATAATAATATTGTTAATAATTGTTTAATTAATATAATATTTCCTTGATAATATATTTCTCTCTTTATTAAAATTATCCTTATCTCAACCCGTGAGTTGTTTTTTTCCCTTTACTTCTTCCCCTCCTCATCTGAGGAGGGGGAGTGAGAGAGCGGTTGTGGTGTTCAGTTGCCTAATACGGTCAAACCACCACAGCCAGTGCCTCACCACCCTCTGAGTAAACAATTTCTTTCTTATATCTAATCTAAATCTCCACTCTGTTAGTTTAAAATCGTTACCCCTTGTCCTGTCGCTATACTCCCTGACAAAGAGTTCCTCTCCAGCTTCCCTGTAGGCCCCCTTTGAGCACTGGAAGGCCACTATAAGGCCTTCCCCATAGCCTTTGCTTCTCTTCTCCAGGCTGAACAACCCCAGCTCCCTCAGCCTGCAGTCCTTCGGCCATTAGTCCTAATTTGATGTTTCACTGGCTTGGATTTAGTCTGGTCCCCTGGGCTAAATGCTGTTTTTTGAAGGAAACCTTTCACACCAGCCTGTGTTTCTTGACAGAGGGCCTCTCTGCAAGATCTTCTAGGAAGTGCCCCACTGTTATGCCTGTTCCACATAAATGATGGTGTTATCATTTTTGATGTGGCCCACCACCCTGCATCACACATGTGGCTGTTCCCCATGGGCTGACAGAGCCCATACCGAGTGTGTCCGCTTGCTTGCAGAACAGAAGTGGAAGGTGCATTTGGTTGTCTCATTCCATGATGGTAGGCCCCGTTTGATGGATCTTGTACCAAAGCTCCCAGCACCATCCCAATTAGGACTGCAAAATGCAGTGGCCTGTAGTGCTCTGTGTGTGTCTGCAAGGATGAACGGATGCCTTTCCACCAAGTTTCTGCAGTGGCTGTGTTCAGCCCTCTGTCAGTGGTTGAGGCAGTCCTTCACTGATGGAGGCCACACAGATGCGTCCTGGAGGGGACAGGGTGGCAGGGGGGAAATGTGATCAGCCCTTGATGCTTTACAAACAGTATTATTCCCTCAGTGGATTTTCTGGGGGGCTGAGGGAGCACAAGCTGCTGTAGCTGATGGCAGAAGACAAAAGATAATCAAGAAAAGGGCTGTAATAGGGTGAAGGGGCTTAGCTACGGGGAACAACAATGGCAGGTAGGCCCATCAGAAGCTGTGAGGGACGTGTTAGGAATGAGATACAGTTGTGGCACAGATGCCACAAAGAAAACGATTCCTTTTGCAGCCCTAGACAATTCCTGAGGCCCCAAAGTGACTCAATTTAAGTGCTCAAAAACTCAAGGCGCCCGAGCACCGTCGAAACGGGACATTTGCTCCCCCCAGCGCTCTCCGTTGGTATTTCAGGTGACCCCACGAGCCGCACGGCGTTTATTTGGGGGAAAGCCGCTCTAAAGGCACCCAAAAAGAGCCGACTACGTGACGTGCTTGTGAAACTGCTTAATTTTATTTCTCCTTCAGGCCACAGAAACGCACAAATGCCTGCGGAGGGTCAGATTTAGCATCGAAAATCCTCGCGGAGTTTTTAACGGGAAGTGCCGTCAAGAGCGAGGAAGTCGGTCTCTCAGCACAGCGCTGCCTGGCGCCGCCTCCCCATAATTAGCCGGCCGGCTAATGAGCTGCGCTCACTACGGGAAACCCTCCGAGCCGCACTGCGCATGCGCACCCCCCCGCCATAAATGGACGCGCGCGGCCCTTTCCCCTCCCCCGGGTAGCGTCATCTACCGAGCGCCCGGCGGAGGCAGTCACGTGTCGGGGGCCGGTCACGTGGGGAGGGCGTTGGAGGCGGTGGGGCGGGCGGGTGTCATGGCGGTGAACTACAGCGCCAAGGAGGAGGCGGACGGGCACCCTGCGGCCGGCGGCGGGGCGCCGGGGGGCAGCGGGGCGCCGGGGACAGGCGGAGGGGGAGGCGGAGGAGGAGGCGGCGGGGCGGTGAAGAGCCGCAAGCCGGACAACACGGCGTTCAAGCAGCAGCGCCTGCCCGCCTGGCAGCCCATCCTGACGGCGGGCACCGTGCTGCCGGCCTTCTTCGTCATCGGGCTCATCTTCATCCCCATCGGCATCGGCATCTTCGTCACCTCCAACAACATCCGCGAGTACGAGGTGCGTGAGCGTGGGGGCTGGGGGCAGGGCCGGGCCGGCTGCGGGCGGCTTCCTGCCCTAACCCAGCCCTACCGAGCCCCTGAGCCTCGGGGTCCTTTCCAGCCCTAATGGCCTGATCGTTCTGTGGTCCTGCTCCTTAACAATCAGCCCGCTAAAACCTTTAAGCGTCCCCCAAATAGGTCGTGGTGATCCAGCCGGTGCTCCCCAGTGGGCCTCCAGGGAGGTCAGTGCCTGGATTTAACCCTCGCACAGCTCGGTGAGGCAGGACAGGGAGTGTGTGCACCGCACCCGGGGTGTCCCGCAGTCACAGGTAGCATTAAGCAGTTTGTCTGTAAACATTTTATGTTCAGGAGTATGGGTATTACATCTTTAAACAGTCCCAAGCTTATAGTTTCAAGGTAGAACTCTACGGTAAGCCTATTGCTGTAACTCGTACGTGTACAAATGACTTAATGTTTTAGGTGCTGTGTGGGAGGCTGGTGTGTCAGGAGTGGGTTGAAACACAAAGTCTGAAGAGTGTAGCCTTTCCAAATTATACCTACAAACACTCAGAGCCTTTTATAATTATCTACGCCACTGCTGTGAAAAGCTGCTGAGTGTTAACCCCAAACTAAGCTGTATGTCACTGTTAAGTCTGATAACAGAAACACTTTGTGTTGTAAGGAAACAACCCAAAGGGCTCAGAGACAACCTTGAAAAGGAAATAGACAGCTGCTATTAGTTCCAGTAAGTTAATGGAACCAGGATTGATTGTAGAAAAACACAGAATAAAATCTGGAGCCGTTTATTGTATTGACATATTGGAGGACATGAATTTAGTGGGTACAGCCATTTTAGCTGTCAGAGTAAACTGTCTCTTTCCAGTAAGTGATGTTAAAAGCAGTGGCTTGACTAGTGATATCCATGTCACACTGAAACTAAAGTAACTAAAGTCTTGAGGCAGGCAGTAAATGATACTCTCTTTTTGTGTATTTACTGAAATGTGCACAATGTTACAATAAAACTAATTTAAGGTTCACTTCCCTTTTACACTAAAAACTATAATTCCACTCAATGAAAAGATGAAGTGGAAAGTAAAAATCTGGAATGTATTTTTCAGTGTTTAATTGTTGTATGTAAAGATATTCGTGAAAATCAATTCCTTCTTGCATGGAAGTGTGAGTAAATTTTTGGATGCAGGACATCAGAAAATTGACACAGGTGCTGTAGGGAGCATTGTCCTGTTGTCATGGATGTGTTGGCTTTTAATGCCATGTTATAGTCGTATTTAAGGGTAGTGCAAGTGCTTGTTTTCAACAGGATGCTGAACTGAGGATAAAGAAAGCTTGCCAGCACTTTTTTGACAATTGCATTTAAGATAGCCCTTTGTTTACTAAAGGAACTCATAGTCTTATGCTGATTTTAAGATAAAACAAGTGGGTAAATCTCTTTTATTTCCATTACAACTGCTTCTTGATTGTTCTGTAAGGACAGGAAATTCAACAGTTTCATTTGAGTCCCTGTGGCTGTATTCCTGCTGTGTATGTACTCAGTTGTAAGCTGTTGTTGTTTAGCAGCTCAGTCTTCTACTCATGTGGAGTTCAAATAAGAGCCACAGACAAGATATTCCCACCTAACATGTACAGTGCTGACAGCCTTAGGTGAAATGGGAGCATGACTGATGCTCCCCTGTGCAGTCAGATTGTGTGTATGAAGTCGTGTTGGCCATTTATATTTGGAAACCAGGAATCTGTCGCAAGTGGTGACTTTGTGCTTCTGCTAATTCCAGGGTAGTCAAAGTTGGAAAGGGGTTTGCTTGTTTTGCCAAGTGTGTTCATCACTTACTGTCAACCTCACCTGCAGCTCTCCAAAGGCAGGTCATAATACTCTTCTGAGGGCCAGAGGGCTGGAGTTCTTGTCTTCTGAGCTTGAGGTCGTGATCAGACAGGATGTGATGGTAGAAAGGAGGAAGCCTGTGTTCTGTTCTGGGATGCTTATTCATGCATTTTTTACAAAGTGTTTTTACACAAAAATAGTGGGGAGAAGGATATATATTTGGGCATATATATATATATATATATTTACACACATAAGTACACACAGCAAAGGAGATCTCTTTTTAAAGGCAGGAAGCTCCGGTTGAATCTGATGGTGGTGGGCAGCTTAAATCAGAAGAGGCCTAATGGTCTCAGTAACAAACCTGGTCAGTAAGACACTTCATCTGAGTGGCTCTGGCCACCCAGGAGTGATGTGGTTTGAGACATGGCTCTCACCTGTATGTCTAGCTTAGGTCCTTGCTCGGTGTGCTGTCATCTGGTAGTTACCACCAAGTGTTATTCCCAAGTAGCTGTCAGTTTGCAACACTAGGAGACTGCTTGCAAAGCTGGGTGTGGTGACTAAGCTCTTTTAAAAATGTAACCGGGGGAGGAAGCAGAGGTAGTTACTTGCACCCACCTCAGACAACAGCCAACTTGTTCAGTGCCTGTGTGTGTGTAGCTGCCTGTAGACTTGGAGTGTTGGAATTGAATATGTGTAACTTATGTCCACAAAATACCTATTTGTGTACAGTTCAAATCCTCCCCTGGAATTAGATATTGCAGCTGTCAGCATCTCAGAACTGTGCTGTTCTTCTGCAGGTGCAAGGCCTGAGCAGCGAAATGTAGCTTTTTCCATTGATTTCCTTTATAAGATCTCTTGAGTTTGAATGTGGAAGATATCCAACAGCTTAAATGCATTAAGATTATAGGCTTTCTGTGTTGGTTGTTCCTAAGCTTTTTCTCACTGTTTCAAAGGGGATAAACAACCATTTGTGTAGGGTCTATCAGGGACATTGCTCCTTTGGGTGCAAAATAAGAAAAACTGCATTAGTGTCTATCTTCTGTACCTTCTTTGCATAGGAAGACATCCTTATGCTCGATATCCTTATGACTGCTGATATGAATTGCTAAGAAGTAATTAAAATGCAGAATAGACCTAAAGGCATTGCTAGGAATGAAGAACTGAAAGAAAGTACATGGCTGTTGCATACATCTTCGGTGCTGCGTGCAGTTCTGGTAACTCCATTTCAGAAGTGACTCAGAACTTAATGAAATCTACAGAGAGGGGTATTGGAGACGAACGGGGCCTTTTACACAAGAAGTGGCCAAGCGGAGTAGGATAAATTTGCGACAGTGTATGAAGTCTACAAAATCACAGATGGCTTGGCAAATACTTATACACGATGGCTGATACTTCTCCACTGCAAAAATGTAAACTGTCTGGGAAGGGCAGCAACAGCCTGAGAAGCTGTGGGTGACCGATAACAACCAGTAGGTATACCCAGGTCAGGTGGATTTCTGCCTTGGCCTGGTAAATCCGTTCTTATGTTCTCAAAGCAAGGGTTTAATTATTTGTCAGGAGATGCAAATCTGCCAGTATCCCTTTAGTTTAGCTGCCTGTTGAACATAACCTACAGTGAATGCAGGAAAAGAATTGTCTGCAGTACAGGAAGGCTTCTGGTTACCTTTGAAGTTGATAGCAATGGTCAGAAGCATTGTTTAGTTTTGATATACACTAATTTCATACTCCACAAACTTTGTGAATTCTTGACAAAAGTGAAGGCTTTACATCTTTTGCAACCTTCAAGTATTGGGGTTTTGTTCATGATGTAAAACTTCTGCAGCAACTGAAGAACTAGCTCAGGATATGGAGGCTTAAGGCCTTTTTAAAGCAAATGTTTTTCCACCAGTAAAGCAGGAAAACAGCAAGCAAGTTATCAATAAACAAATCAGCTACATTTGTTTAGAGCTGTGTTGGTTTCGTCTGTAGCTGAACAGAGCTCTTGTGGACTGCTGAGGCAGTGCTATTTCTAGGTCAGCACAAACTCTGTACGGAGCTCAGTGAAGGAGGCAAAGATAAGGTGAGTCTTTCTCCCTCACCTAATAGCTTCTGAAGCTGATTTGTTTTGGCTGGGCTTGTTTAGGGTATTTGTCTCATCTGTCAGAAGTCTGGCAGCAGAACACAGGCTATTAGATGTCTTTGCTGAAGGAAGTGCTGCAGCTTGTTTTTTAACAGATACCAGAGAATCTACAGGAGGAGAGACCTTGAAGAAGATCCAGAGGAAAATAGGCTTCAGTTGTTTCTTAAACCGTGTTTTATTTAACTTAATAATACAGACATTAGGACAGATCATAAATCGTTCTAATTCTCAGTAATGTTTGCAGGCATAAATCAGGACAAACCACTTGCAGCGGTCTTTCAAAAATGCAGGAGTTGTAGTTCAGATGCTACTGATGTAGAACAGTTTGTTGCCTTAACTTGGCATGTGTTGGACTGACCCGAGTTTTAATCCTTAATAGAAGGCTCCTGTTAAGTACATAGTTCATAGGTGGATGGAAGCTTTCTCCTCCTATGTGTGGAGCTAACCTGCTGAACACAAGGTAATTCTTTCCTGGCATTCACACACTGGAGCTGTACTTGAGAGAGCAAGCTAATGCAGTCAAGAGACTTCAGTTGGCAAGGGCCATAGAGCAAGTACTAAGTGCACAGCTGCTCTGGATATGTTATTTATACTGTACAGGTATTTGAAATTCATGCATTCAGGCTACTTTTTCTTGTAGCTATGCTATTAAATACAGCTATTCTGATAAGCTAAATTAAGTGATCGTATTGCTCATCTGCTGGGATTTTACTGTTCTTGGCTGACCAATATTAGTGTCTTCATCTTCCCTACTTTAAGAGAGTTCTTGGTCTTTAAGAACTTGGTCTTTTGGAAAATCCTTCTGACTGATTCAGTGCCTGAATATGGGCAGCAAAGCAAGTTCTCTCATGCAAAACTTTTTTATTAAACATCTAGGAAGACTTCTAGAAACTTAACTTCTCTGGAAGGCATGTAATAGCCCACATCTGCTTGTTTTATATACCGTGTGTGTTTAGAAATATGATGTCTTGAGTATTTGGTGTTTGTGTTTTGGGTTGGTTTTTGTTTTTCTTTTCCCGGTGGTAATGGCCTATCCCAGGGCCAGATTTGTTTTAGGCTCAAATGGAATATGTAGAATTGTAGAATCATTTAGGTTGGAAAAGACCTCTAAGATCATGAAGTCCAGTTGTTAACCTACCACTGCAAAGTGTACTGCTAAACCATGTCCCTAAAGCACGTAGACAGAATCATGGAATTGTTTAGGTTGGAAGGGATCTCTTGGGATCATCATGCAGGTCTGAAAGGGCTTTTGGAACTGAGGTGCAATAAAGTTGGAAAACAAATATCACATCAACTCTCTGGCTTACTGTTTTTCTTTATTCTCCCTACTCTAAGGTAATGATTTTTTTTTCTGTTACAGATTGATTATACAGGAACAGACCCTTCCAGTCCCTGCTACAAATGTTTAAATGTTTCCTGGGATAGCACACCGCCTTGCACTTGCACCATCAATTTCACCCTGGAACATTCATTTGAGGTATGCAAAGTGAAATTGGAACAGTATGTGTGGTTTATTTCCTAACTGATGAAAGCTGCATCCCCATAGCCTTAACTCAGGAGTTGGACTTGATGATCCTATGGGTCCCTTCCAACTCAGGACATTCTATGATTCCGTGAAGTTTTTTTATACCTTAAAGGATTATTTTCAGTAGTACTTTGAATTTGGATCTGATTGTTGCTTATCTTTTCAGCAGCAGAGATTTTTAATGTTTTTAATGTCTCACTTTATACAGAATTGCACACCATTAAATGGGATGCTTGGTTTACACATCTGGATTTACTGGCTGTGTCCTAGCTGTCTGTCACGTGTTTGGCAAGTAGATCAGCTATTCCTACACAACTTAAACAGAGTTCAGCAGGAACTGGCAATACCAGATGTGTGCTTTCTGGCAAAGTTGAAGCAAATGAGGCTTATGTGCTTAATGTTGGACAAGATAACTGCTGTGATTAGTAGTGGTGAATATTCTGATGGTTTATGGTGTGTTGTTGTTTGACTTCAGAATGCCAGATTGTTGGAAGAGTAATCTGTGTACTCAGTGTGAAGAGAATTGAGCCTATTCCTACTTTGAATGTTGCTATATGATAAAATGCAGTTTAAGCTTTCAGGTAACTAGTGTTTATTTTATTGATCTGTTGTGTGAATTAAAACCCTTCTTGTCTTCTCTTGTAGAGTAATGTATTCATGTATTATGGACTCTCCAACTTCTACCAAAATCATCGTCGCTATGTGAAATCTCGAGACGATAGCCAACTAAATGGAGATAACAGTTCACTACTTGTAGGTGTATTCATACTTCAGTATTAATAAGCAATTAGCACCTGACTTGCATAAATCATCACATAGTTTAGTAATAATGAGGTTCTAGAATTTTTGCGTACCAGAAGACAACAATAAGGAATATATGTTTTGTTTACAGAATATTTAAAATGTTGTAGTCTCACAGCAATTGTTTCATTCAGTGGACAGCAGTGCAGTACTTCAAACACTTCAGCAAGTTGAATAATTCTAAACTGTCTTGTTACCTTCAGTCAGTATTAACCTGTCTGTATATGTTCTGTCTGAAACTTTCATTTTCATTATAAAATAGTTACAGAGTACTTAGTTTGGATAGTATAGCTAAATGCATCTGTTCTTATACACTCAGGTTTGATATTGAACATTAGGTAATGTAATATTTGCAAGGAATGGAAATATATTTGGGTCCTTGCTCTATCAGGGATTATTCTACACTTTTATATGTAAGCTTTTTTCAAAAAAAAAGGGGGGGCTGTGGGGGATAGTTTCCAGAAATTACAGCTGATGACTGACGCTGGATTGTTTTTTTTACTTGTGTTATTGGCATGCTATTGGATTCCTTGAAACATTTTGTATTTTCTGCTATGCTTGGCTTCCTATGTCAGTCTATTTTCTAGCACTGGTGCATACTGGAAAAAAAAACAATACTTTAAAAGAATATTTAAGTACTTAATGTTAGAAAACTTTACCTTAAAAGATAGAAGTCCTAACAGCCTCCAAGCAAAGCCTTTTTTTTTTTTTTTTTTTTTAAGGATTGCCCATCCTGGGATTCTGACTTCATGTTTTAGTTTTTGTTCCTGCTTGTAAAGGAAAAAAAAATGAATCATGTTGACTAGCATTGTATGCTGAAGTATCTGTAAATCTAGCTTGTGAAAAGATTGTGGCATGTTTAAGATGTACATGTTGAGGTATTACAGTAAACAACAGGTTGGTTGGATAAACTAGCACAGACTGATCTGCCTCTTTTCTTTTTAACTGTTAGAATCCAAGTAAGGAATGTGAGCCTTACCGCACGAATGAGGACAAACCCATTGCTCCCTGTGGGGCTATTGCCAACAGTATGTTTAATGGTATGGTAATACTTCCAAGTTACTACGTAAATGTTTTCATGATCTTGTGCATGCCTTGTGCTGCTGACATCTGTTCTGAGTAAAGATGTCATTGGCTCTTTTGTTTTTTGAATTAACACTCTTTCATTGTTCAAAATACCTTGTTTTGTACTGATGTTGCTATTTTTCTAAAATCTAGCAACTAATTTAACCTGATATTACACAAGGGATTAAAATCTGTTGTGCAATGCTGTTATAGCTGTGGAATAGACTTAAAGATACTATATATGTTTAACACACTATCTCATATACATGGATTCATGTATACAGAACAGTTTCTGGTTGTGTCAGGCAGGTAATAAATGCCTTGTCCAGTTCTTTTGTTTTGTTTTCTCCTGGAGATAATTGTTTCACTGCCTATCAGGATCATTCATCTAATGAAAGCTTTTCTACCTGGCATTGCAATTTGATTTTCTCCTTAGATACCTTGGAATTATACCGCATTGATAATGACACAAGGACTCCTATTACCTTAATTAAAAAAGGCATTGCATGGTGGACAGATAAAAATGTAAAGTTCAGGAATCCTACAGGAGATGGGAATAACTTAACTGCACTTTTCCAAGGTAAGAAGGATGGGAAATATTGAGAATAAATAAATACAAGCACATGTTGATTCCCGTGGATTTTTACCTCACTATGTTTTAGTAAGCATGCTGATTAAAAATATTGTGGTTCTCTGGAAAAAATTCAAACTAACAGAGCAGTCCTTATCTAGAAAAGTTGTCTGTTACCAATGAATGCTGCAAATTTAATGTGAAAGTGTATATTTTTTTCCTAATTTTACTGCAATCACTTAAAGCTGTGAAATAAGGACATCTTTTTGTTCATTTAATCTTTCTGAAGCTTCTGTAAAGCTCTTTCAGTTGGTTGGCATTGGATTGATTGTTAGGCATCAACTTAGGCCTGTTACTCCTATTTTGTGTGTTCAGTTCTAATATCTTTATAGTCTATTTAAATCTCAGATATGCTTTATACTGATTACATAAAGGAGGTGGGAAGCCTGTTTCATTGCAGCTTTCAAGTTATTAGTAAAGAAATATTTTAGCTGATGGCGGTTTTCTAGTAGTATACATCTGACAGGTAATGATTGTTCACTGTTCAGATCAGGTGATTGCACTGAAATTATTCCAACAGATATTAAAATAGAAAGTTATTTTTAAACTTAGCAATTGTGTAGACTCTTCTGTTTCTTAATGCTGCTCATGGCAATTTAGTTCTTTAGTTTTTACTTTTTTTTTTTTAGCATTTCACTTTGGTAGCTTGTCCAATTTCCTTTATTATGGTTAGAAGGTTCCTGGCTTAAATGACACTTCTACCACTAGTTGCTGTTTGGGGGCATAGAAATATCAAATAATATTTTGACTTTTTTATTTCTGATAACTTCTTATACCATCAATACTGAGAAAAGCCTAGCATGTGCACTGTGTTTTTTTTATGGTTTTAAATTGAGAAGAAATCCTGCAATTGTTTAACCAAACTGTTCATATGGACTTTATATTTTTCTACTGGTAGGTTGTGCAAAGTTTTTTCAAAAATCTCATTACTTGTGGTTAGAAGCAACAGATTTATCTATTTAGTTAGGTTAAATACAGTCTGAATTGAAGTTTCTTTGGCTGGTAGTGTCTAAAACAGTCTTCTCAGGGCTCTAGAGTCTGTGTATACATGCAAGGTATACAATAGCTTACGTTTAACCTGATGTGGATTTCTTTCTTAGTCACAGACAGGTTATGTATTACCAAGTGATTTTACTCTTGAAAAGGCAGTTATATTACCTTACCCTAATGCGTGAGAGTAAATGGATATTAAGTAATACTGAAAAGACTGAGCACTGGCACAGCTTGCCCAGAGAGGCTGTAGAGACATGGATACCTTAAAAGGCCACGTGGATGTGGTCCTGGGCAACCTGTTCCAGGGGACCCTGCCTGAGCAGGGGTTGGACCAGATGGCCTCCAGAGGGCCCTGCCAACCTCAGCGGACCTGATTCTGTGTAAATAGAAAGTCCAGTAATACTGCAATAGTAATGACCCAATCTGGCTGCTCATACTGCTTAGAACTTAGTATGTGTAATGATAGCATTTTGGTGATCCAGTGTGTCACTTAGTCCTGTGTTTCAAATACTTTATCTTTGTTTAATTTTAGGTACAACAAAGCCTGTAAACTGGCCCAAGCCAGTGTATATGCTGGACTCAGAGCCTGACAACAATGGCTTTATCAACGAAGACTTTATCGTGTGGATGCGTACTGCTGCTCTGCCAACTTTTCGCAAGCTGTATCGTCTCATTGAGAGGAAGAATAACTTACAGCCTACCTTGCAGGCTGGAAAATACTCTTTGGAAATCACATACAGTATCCTTTGAAAAAATTCTTAAAAGCTGCTGAGGGTGTTGGCTGGATTACATGGGTATATATATACCTGTGAAAGTCCAACTCAAATGAGCTTTTCTTACCATCTATAAAAAGATGGTAGTGAGTGGTGGCTAAAAACTGGTAATGAGATTTGGGTAGCATAATTACTGTGTTTTTACTTCTATGCGAGTTTATAGAATTGTTTCTTCTCTTAGAATGGGGAATTCACTCAGTTTCTAAGCTTCATATGGGAAACAATCAAGTCTGACTTCAGGATAGCAGTGTGAAGTCTGGAGTTATCTGAACTAGTCAGATTAGCTTTAGGGGAATATTGTGCTTTAGAGAAGCCCCAGAGGTTTTTTGGTGTTTTTAACTGAAAGTATATGACACGGATCAGGAGGAAGAGGGGAAAAATATGCTGCTGTAGGATCTTCAGATATAATCAAATATAGGAATGACTTAAATTTGTAGTCTTAATGCAAATTCTTCACTCAAAGTTAGGCCTATATTTAATGTAAGTGCAACTTTAATCATAATGTTCTTAAACTAGTGTGTAGTTCACATAGTACTGCATTAGGATTTTCACAAGGGTGAAAGTATTCTGTTTTTCCCCCCTTGTCCTTCCTTTTTTTAAGGAGACTGCAATCACAAAGGGAAAACAATATCTCCACACAAAGGCTTCCTCTAAAGAATAACACAGACATATGGATACTAGAGAAGATGTCAGTGTAAAACTTTGTAAAATCTTTGTAAAATCATAGAGTGGTTAGGGTTGGAACAGACCTTAAAGATCATCTAGTTCCAACCCCCCACATGGGAAGGGACACATCCCACCACAACAGGCTGCTCACAACCCCTGGCCTTGAACACCTGTAGGAATGGGGCATCCACAGCTTCTCTGGGCAGCCTGTGTCAGTGCCTTACCACCCTCAGAATGAAGAATTTCCTTCTAACCTCTAATCTAAATCTCCCCTCTTTTAGTTTAAAACCATTACTGCTTGTCTTATTGCTGTACTCCCTGACAGAGACCCTCCCCAGCCTTCTTGTAGGTCCCCTTTAGGTACTAGAAGGCTGCTATAAGGTCTCCCCAGAGCCTTCTCTTCTCCAGGCTGAACAGCCCGAACTCTCTCAGCCTTTCTTCACAGGAGAAATGCTCTAGCCCCTTGATCATCTTTGTGGCCCTCCTCTGGACCTGTTCTAACAGCCCCACATCCTTCTTGTGCTGGGGGCCCCAGACCTGGATGCAGCAATCCAGATGGGGACTCGTGAGGGCAGAGCAGAGGGGAACAATCCCCTCCCTTGCCCTGCTGGCCAATCCTCTGTTGGTGCAGCCCAGGATGCAGTTGGCCTGGGCTGCAAGCACACACTGCTGGCTCATGTCTAGTTTTTTGTCTGCCAGAACCCCCCAAGTCCTTCTCTGCAGGGCTGCTCTCAGTGGGTTCTTGCAGTCTGTGCTCATGTCCAGGACTGCCATGGCCCAAGTGCAGCACCTTGCACTTGGACTTGTTGAATCTCATTAGGCTCACATGAGCCCACTTCTCCAGCCTGTCCAGGTCCCTTCTTTCTGTTATATCATCTTGCCCCAAAGCAAATTTTAGAGGACATTAGTGTCTTTTCTGCACAATTGAGTGCTCAGAAGGGTATGGTCAGACTCATTCACCTTTATCACACATCTTGTTTGTGGATCCTTGCAGTCCCTACTAGCTGTCTTTCATTCAGGACCTTGGGGCCTGCTTTGCATCTTTCTGCGGCTGTGTACTGTTGTCAGGTTACTATCTATTTGTAGACTTGCTCTGCTGTGTAATTGCTCAAGTCCATGCATGAAATTAAATTACTAGCTTTATAATGAGGGGGAAATCACATGGCTTGGATGCTGTAAAGGATTTGAGAGAGACACTGGAAAGAACAGAGGTATTTGGTTGCCTGGAAATTTGAGAATGTTCTCAATCTGTTACCTTCATGATATAATGCCAGTATGTAACCTAGGGCAGACTGACTTTGGAGGTGAGAAAAAAGTCAGAGCTGTGGATCAGGTATAGGTATGCCACTCCTTTTGGAACAAACAAAAGACAAGGTCAAAGTGCAGGAGACTAGTGGAGGTGGGTTGTCATAGCTACTGAATTATTAGAATTAGAAAACTCAATGATAATTTAAATAGCTGCAAAACAGCAGGCGTGCATGTAAAACTGAATCAAAGTATTGTCAGTAAAAAAAAAAAAACTTAGTACTGAAATATATTCAAGAATTAGTTTGGGTTTCCCTCATTTTATTGAAGTTGTGTTCAAAAACCCACAAATCATGCATTGCTCTTCACTTAAAAGGGGCTGACATCTGTACTGTGGCATTTTTCTTGGAGCAGATGACAGTGACTAGGTTAGTCTTTGCCTATATTTTTCATATTTGCACTTCCAGTATTCAAAGAAGGCTGTTAGTATTTGGTGCGTGATTCAGATGATCCAACACTTTAATGTGCCTGACAAAATAAAACTGTGTTTGGAAATGTGCTGCTATTTTTCCTATATGTATCTCAGATTATCCTGTATACAGTTTCGATGGACGGAAGAGGATGATCCTAAGCACCATCTCATGGATGGGAGGCAAAAACCCGTTTCTGGGAATTGCGTACATCACTGTTGGGTCCATATGTTTCTTCTTAGGAGTTGTATTGCTGATCATCCATCACAAATATGGAAATAGAAACACTAGTGCAGACATTCCTAATTAATCTTGCATTCTGAAAGCAAATGTACTGCATGTGCATCAAGGCCAGTCCAGAACGGGCCCAGTTTTTGAAAGGTAAATCTCTGTTAATCTCACTTTAGAGACTGGGTACATAATTTTTATCTAAAGCCCCTCTTTCTCCTTGCTGTGGATTAACTCTTGAAAATGACGGGTATACAATTAGCTCTATTGATTGTATCTCTGCCTTTGTCAGAAACAATTTTCTGGTATTTGCCTCTATCTGGGCAGGCCACTTGATGCACGTTACTCTGGTTCCTTTGATGCATCTGCTGCTTGTTCATGTGCTGTGTAATGTCAGGATGATTCAGTACATACGGATTGTGTGAAGAGAGACTGTAAGATATCTTTTAAATTGTTCACTTAGCAAATTTCAGGTGTCAATGCTTTTGAAAAGAAAAGTCAAGTCTTAAATGTTTTTTCAACTTACTGTCTTTTGTGTGCATGGACTCTTATATTTCTGGCTGAAATTTTAATATATTTATATAAGTTAAATATTTTTCCTGTGTCCTACCCACCTCAGTTATGTTAAATCCTTGAAGTGCAGTGTGAATCACAACACTTGGAATTCCTTTTACATTTGCAACAAATGTGCCTGGCCAGTAAACTAGCATCCTATGAAGATATCAGAAAGCCTATTTGTTAATTATCTGTGTGAGTCCCTTTTAAATTTTATTTTGAAATGGGGAAATGTTTGTTGCAGGTAGAACCTGATATTTTTGGTAGTTTGCTTTGCTTTGTTGTATCAAATGCTATTTTACCTATTGTGCTTGCTGGTTTTGCCTTTTAAGAGCAGCTCCAAGCATTAATCAAGATGAACCTAAAATGTGTTTTCTGTTCACAAATTGGGTTAGTTCCTTTCACTGAAGGAGTTCCCTAACTTTCTTGAAGTGTATGTATTCTGAGCTGAGCAGGCTTCGTTGTAAAGGAAATACTCTGTTTTATTTGGAGTAAATGCCACATTCTTGCGGTGTTGAGATACTAAACTAGGAATTCAAAAGTTGAGATGACAGTAACCTCTGTTATTCAAATGCAGGTTGAGCTTGCTGTGAAATGTAATTTAAATATTCCAGTTAGAAGCGATATGCAGGTTAGTGTCTTAAGACAAACTCCAGAAAGGTTCACTTTTAGGTAAATTCAAAGCTAACGCTAATCTGTAAAATACTACCTTTTTTTTTTTTTAGGATGATGCACAGAAATTGTAATGTATATGGTGGAGATCGTATTATATGCAACTAGCTTGATAAAGTATTGAGTATATTAAAAAGACCTAATAAATTCTGCAAACCATTTACTAAGATTTTATTTTGTTCTTGAACATGCACATATTTTCATCTGGATGAAAAGACATTCCTGTTAAGAATTAATTACATTAAGAATTAAACTACAGTTTGAGTTGTATTTCTGGGACTGTGTATTTGTTACAAACAGTTTAGTATCTTAATTTATAGTTGGCTTTAAACAACATTTAATTTATCAGAAATGCATGGCTATTTTTACAGAATTATTTGTCATCTTTTTCAGCTGGCAGTTGAAGTGTATCGCTCTCTATAAACCATGGAATAGGGCCGTGTTCCAGGGTGCTGGCTTTCTGTAATGGCATATAATAACTTGCTTGCACAGTACAGTGTGGCAGCATGGGACTTTTAAATACTCAAGACTTTAGTGTTGTAGCTATGTTGCTGGAACTATAGGATAAGGGTTTATAGCATTTGTATATTGCAAGGGAGAAAACTTGCACAATCTTAAGCTGGCTTTCATCTGTAGAGTAGTTGTTGTCCCAAAAGGGACAAGCAAGAGTAAGGGGATGTCTTGCGATTACTGGTTATTAAAATATTTTGATGTTTTAAAACTGTTTGACACTTGAAATGTAAATGTTTTGCTTTGTTCATACTCTTTTTTTTTAAAAAAAAAGTTGGGTATGCTGCTTTTTGGGCTGTGTTCAAAATTGAAAACAAAATATTTTTCTACCTTAAAATATTTTTAATGCCTTTATTTTTTTCCTGTTGACCACTGCTGTGGCTGTCAGTGCTGTTTGGATCTTCTTAATGAAGTGGAATGGGGTAAGAATTGCTGTCTGTTTGGTTCTTGCTACAAATAAAGGTCTTCTCAGAGCTTACAGCTCTAAATACTTGTCAGGCAGTATTCCTGATGAACAGTATGCATGAGGAGCTTAAAATACTTACAGGAGCTTAAGATACTAGGTTAAATCTGTAAACTCATACTTTGGCTAATTTGCCTTGGTGACATGTAGATAACTTGAGATCTGTGGATTTTGTATTTCTTGTAAATTGCCCATAAGTCGTGTCCAAAAATGAGTCACAGTGTCCCTATCTGACACTTGCCAGGGCAGTGTTGCTGTCCCAGTTCTCAGTGTCATGTTGTATTTGGATTTGACCACCTGTCACCTGCCTCTTCAGTGGCATCTTTCAGAGGTATTTGCTACTAGGGCTCAGAAACAGAGAGCAGTGCCCCTCTCCCTTCTGAGTGCCAGTGAAGTGCTTTCCAAGCCTCACCCAGTTGAGGCAGTGCCCAAAGCGTGGGAGATCATAAGCTTCCTGGAAGCGGCTGAGCCTGCTTATGAATGAATCTTTCCTGGAGAGAGTCATTTGGGAAGCTAGGATATGTCTCTGTCTTTTGAAAGAGCTCTCCAAACAAATTCTCTTGTGCATAACCAATTTCCTTTTGGTCTTGTATCTACCGTGTGGTCTACGTAACTGTAGCAAAGCAGGCTGTCCCCTCAGGTAGGTATTTTTTAATTGGATTGGGCGGTGTAGGGAGCTGTTGGTTGTACTCTCAGTCAGAAGGAGGAGTTAACAGTTTCGAACTGGAATGTGACAGATCCTTTACAACCTTTGCCTCTCAAGGTCACATCAGCACTGAAATGAGATTCTCAGCAGCCTGGTTTTGCTTTAATTATGAATGTTAAACCTTGAAGAATGCAAGTCTCATCTTATTACAGAAATCTCCTTGGGATGAAAGGCCATGACAATCTACTGTCAAGTAATATCCACAGGCACATGTATCTTCTTGAATCTGTCAAATAGCACGGTGAACGTGCTAGTGTTTGCACTGGATTCACAGCCGGTGTTAGTGACTGCACTTTTCTCAGATACTGTAGCTGCAGTGGGGGGAACATCACTATTGTGATGTATGTAGACACATGTCCAGAATTCAGCTGAAGCATCCAGTGGAAAAATATGGCTAAGCCTAATGTAGAATGTACATTCAATTATTAAAAAGTTACTGATTGGAATGCAGCTGCTGGAGATGAACAGGTTATAACCACAGAGTAACTTGGAAGTGCTTTTCAGCACTTCTGAAGATGGTTGATTTTTCATGATTGTCTTCAGAAACTATATGTTTGTCATAAGAACTGATCTTGCCTGAAAACTTGCAATTTAACCTTGGTCCTGCGCAACCTTTATCTTTGTCTTATAGAAATTCTGCATTTATTACCTCATTATTTCCTGCAACTGAACTAACTGTAATTACTTAGAAAGGAAGAGGGCAACAATGCAAAGGCCTTCAGGAATGTCCAAAATAAAATACAAAAATCAAGGCAGTTCCTTGAGAGTTTGTGTTGACCTAGTCAATGAGTTTAAAAAAAGTCTTTCATGACTACATGTGTTGAAAAGCCTACCAAAAAAAAACTCTTCCAAACGTGAAGGAAAAAATGTGGATCTTCATGCTACTCTTATTCCTAGGTCTCTATATTAGCAGTGCAGTCAATTTATGGGCTCTGACATAGAGAGCCCAGTTGCACCTCTTCCTCAGATCAGAAGTACTTTCATGTAAAAAAAAAAAAAAGTGTTGTAGCTTACAGAATCTGTTCTAATTAGTGTATTTCCTTCTATGCCTTAAATGTCAACACTTGACAGTTTTGATTTAGACAGATGTCCAGTATAAGCCTGATGAGAATTAGCATCCTTATATGACCTGAGTCTCAGATAAGAAACTGCTTTCCAGTCTCCAGTTCCAAACATGCTCAACCAGCATTTGAAATAAAATATTATCTGTAATTTGAGTTTATGCCAAATGCTGGTCTGTCTGAAGATGCTGTTGGAAATGTTCCCATTTTCTGTTGGAAATAAAGCGAGCAGGAATAATATAATGAATCAAATAATGAAGCTCAAAAAGCTTAATTATTTGAAAGTAGGTGGAGTTTTTTCCCCAAACCCTGATTTCAGTTAAAGATGGCCTGAAATAACTGAACTTAACCGTGTTATGTACAAGTATAATTGATTCTTGGATTTTACAAAGTGAAATAGTGAGATGTTTTAAGTTGTGTTAGAGGGACAGGAATTAATGACCTCCCGAAGTCTGTCATGAAAATATGTCTCATTGTCTGTGAGGAGACCATCCCTATCAAGGAGCGGGATGGTCTCCTCACAGACAATGACATAGGCAAAGCAGAGACACTTAACGCCTTCTTTGCCTCTGTCTTCAATGCCGATGATGGGCTTCGGGACCCAGGGTGCCCCGAGCTGGAGGACCGGGACGGTGGGGATGACAAACTCCCAACTGACCCTGAACGTGTGCGGGATTTGCTACTCCACCTGGATCCCTACAAGTCCATGGGTCCGGATGGGATTCATCCCCGGGTGCTGAAGGAGCTGGCGGACGTCATCGCGGAACCTCTCTCAATTATTTTTCAACTATCCTGGGAGTCTGGAGAGGTCCCGGTAGACTGGAAGCTGGCAAATGTTGTGCCGATTTTCAAGAAGGGTCAGAAAGAAGACCCAAGCAATTACAGGCCTGTCAGTCTCACGTCAGTGTCTGGTAAAATCATGGAGAAGATGGTTCTCGAACTTATTGAGGCGCACCTGGGGGACAAAGCAGCCAGCATGGGTTTGTGAAGGGTAGGTCCTGCCTAACTAACCTGATTTCCTTTTATGATAAGATCACCCGTATGGTGGACCAAGGGAAACCAGCTGATGTGATTTTTTTGGACTTCAGCAAGTCTTTTGACACAGTTTCCCATAGGATCCTACTGGACAAAATGTCCACCATACAGCTAAATAAAAACATCATCCGATGGGTGAGCAATTGGCTAACGGGCAGGGCCCAAAGGGTTATGGTGAATGGGGCTGCGTCAGGCTGGCGGGCGGTCACCAGTGGGGTCCCTCAAGGCTCCATTTTAGGGCCGGTACTTTTCAATATTTTTATAAACGATCTGGATGTAGAAATAGAAGGTATTTTGAGCAAGTTTGCTGATGACACCAAACTTGGAGGAGTTGTGGACTTGGATGAGGGTGGAAAGGCCTTGCAGAGGGATCTGGACAGGTTGGAGAGCTGGGCGATCACCAACTGCATGAAGTTCAGTAAGAGCAAGTGCCGGGTCCTGCACCTGGGATGAGGAAACCCTGGCTGCACGTACAGACTGGGCGATGAGACGCTGGAGAGCAGCCTAGAAGAGAGGGATCTGGGGGTCGTGGTAGACAGCAAGTTGAATATGAGCCAGCAGTGTGCCCTGGCAGCCAGGAGGGCCAACCGTGTCCTGGGGTGCATCAAGCACGGCATCGCTAGTAGGTCGAGGGAGGTGACTGTCCCGCTCTACTCTGCGCTGGTGCGGCCTCACCTCGAGTACTGTGTGCAGTTCTGGGCACCACAGTATAAAAAGGACGTGAAACTGTTGGAGAGTGTCCAGAGGAGGGCTATGAAGATGGTGAAAGGCCTGGAGGGGAAGACGTACGAGGAACGGCTGAGGGCACTGGGCCTGTTCAGCCTGGAGAAGAGGAGGCTGAGAGGAGACCTCATCACAGTCTACAACTTCCTCGTAAGGGGGTGTTGAGAGGCAGGAGACCTTTTCTCCATTAACAGCAGTGACAGGACCCGCGGGAACGGGGTTAAGCTGAGGCAGGGGAAATTTAGGCTTGACATCAGGAGGGGGTTCTTCACAGAGAGGGTGGTTGCACACTGGAACAGGCTCCCCAGGGAAGTGGTCACTGCACCGAGCCTGACTGAATTTAAGAGGAGATTGGACTGTGCACTTAGTCACATGGTTTGAACTTTTGGATGGACCTGTGCGGTGTCAAAAGTTGGACTTGATGATCCTTAAGGGTCCCTTCCAACTCAGGATATTCTATGATTCTATGATTCTATATGTAAGACTGGACCATGCATATATCCAGAATTAAGTGGTTGAAGTTAGTATAAGCTTCATGCTAGGTGCTTGTAAACTTTGGAACAAATCCTTGTTCTCTCTGTTATATCTGATCATTCCCCCAAGAACAAGAGAAGTCTCTTATCTTTCTGTTAATCATGATACAAAGCTGCTTTCTTGGGGAAAGCAAGTACTAACTACACTGCAACTTCTGAGTGCGATCATAGAATGGTGTTATGTCTCTGAATAGCATAACTTGGACCTATCTGGTCCTGCTTGCTGTCTTGTCAAGCTGCTGTCTGACACTGAAAACAGATTCCATGCAGCAACATCCCAGAAAGCTTCTTGCCTATGCAGCGTGTAAAGCAGTGTTCCCTAGGAAGCTGTGGACTTGATATAAGAATGGGGGATGATATACTGCCAGTCAGTCCAACAAAAAAAAACACCCCCACACAAACATCAAAGCAGAGCTTACACTGTAACATCAGTAAGTTCTTTTCATGCAGTTTTAGTATATTCTACAACTAAATATAATTTAGCAAACTTTTCTCTCATATACAACATAGATTTTTTTAAAAAAATGTCTTCACCTATCTCATCTACGAGGGGTTTCTGCTTCTACAGGCATATTTACTGCTAACTTGATTTTTTTTTTTTTAATATAAGTTCCATTACTAGTTTAGAGATAAAATTATTTTATGCTAGTAACTACTAATCAAATAGATTCATGGCCATGCTCCTCTAAAGCTAAACAGAACTCTTAACAATGAGTGATGATTAATAATTCATTATTCTTCAATAAAATACATGCAAAGGTTACTCTAGCCTGTTACAGAAAAGCAGTTTGAGCTTTTAGTGAAATATCCCTACCCTAAGGTTGCAGGTTGCCATTTCTCTTCCTTTCACTCAAGTGCCTTTTCTCATAAAACAGCAAATACGGAAGACAATAGTTCTTGCTCTAAGCAACACTCAGGTAGCTTTGATGGGTACGTAACCCACATAACAAGTTTAAGTGTGGCCTTTCTGTTGTAAAGTGTATTTTGCTAGGCAATAGCACTAAAGCTGATATTCAAACATATCTGGAAATAGTCCACACAGCAGAAATTAAGCAATAATAATTGCTCTGCTGCTTATGATCACTTAACTAGTATTTAAATAAAACCAAGTATATAATAATCAGAATATGAATTATGCACTCATGAAAGATTTCAAGAGTGATGAATGGAAATCTATCTTACAGTAGTAGTAATGTACTCTAAGTGTTATTCTTTAAACTGCTTGAGTGTTTGGAAACTTTGTTAAATAATGCATTCAAGTTATTTTTTACAACACATCATTTTTCTCTGACTATGCTATCTAAATGGTATTCTTAATATTGTATTCAGCTAAGGCTGTACCTATAAATACCCCTCCATTTTTGCATTTTTAAATAGTTTCTTTCTGAGGCATCTCATCAGACTGAGAACTGCTGTGCTTTGAGATATGATCCTTGTTATTTCTATAGTAGGTTGAACACTGATTTGCTGTCTGTGACACACATTATTCATCATGAGGTTTGGCACCAGTGCAAAAAGCAGTGTAATGCCAAAATTGGAGTGCACTGCAACTGCAGCAAAACCACCAAGTAGTGTTCCTGACAGCACTGTATTTCAGGGTCAAGTTGAAGCATGAGATAATGAAGTTACAGGGATGGATCTGCAATGCAGAAAACAGGCTTATCAGAGGACTTACTTAAAGGGCGAACAGCTGCTTCCTTTAGGTTCAAATAGGCTTGCATTTCATACAAATCTAGCTTTACCTCACTGTCTGTGATTATAAATTGTAAATCATGGAAATGAACTTGGCTTTTTTATTTTTTTGCATGTAGAATACTCAGTATAATACTAAGTTTGAGGAAGTGGGCAGCGTGTGTTTTAGTTTTGTTCTTCCTACGTGTTGCAGCTCAATGAGGGATGTTGCATTTATCCCGAGGAGCCTACGAGCCACTTGACTGGATCTGAGCACGGCTGCAGCTAGCTCACCACCTTGCCCCCACCAGGCCCCTTGAATCATAGACTCATGGAAGGGTTTGGGTTGGAAGGGACCTTAAAGATGATTTAATTCTACCCCCTGGCCGTAGGCAGGGACACCTCCCACCTCGTCAGATTGCTCAAAGCCCCATCCAACAAGGCCTTGAACACCTCCAGGGATGGGGCATCCTCGAGGATGTCTAGGGTGGCTGTATGAAGAGAAAACACGCGGTGGTACTCCCAGGATACCCTTCCGGCTCGCTGCAGGTCCAGAATTTTTTAACAAAAACTTCCTCGGTGCCGGCCTGCAGCGATAATCTCACCGAGGGCTAGCTTAGACCTAGAGGGGACTGGGGGAAGCCGCGGGTCTCTCGCCCCGCCCCGCTCCCACCCTCGAGGTGCGGCGGCCGCCATTTTGTGCGCTGCGGGGCGGTGCCGTGAGCCCGGCCGCTTCCCGCCGGGGCCGCCTCCCCTTCCGCTGCCCTTGCCGCTGCCGCCGGGAGGTGACGGGACCAACAGCCGCGATGTGGCGGAGCCTGCTGGTGAGGGGCGCGGGGGAAGGGGCGAGGGGCTCCCCTGGGCGCTGGGGGCGAGCCGCTGGCGGAGGTCCCGGTGTCGTTTCGGGTCCCGTCCCGCTCGCCCCACCTTGTGACCGGCCCCGAGCGCTTGGAGGGACCGCAGCTGTAGCGCTGGGTTTAGGCCGCTGCCGTAATCTGCCTGTTTTTAAAAGGGAGAGCTTTTAGTGTGTTAGTTTGGGGTGGGAGGCGAGGGCAGGGCTTGTACTGGGAACCGGCATCATCCATGTGCCTGCCTCCTGGCAGCTGTGGTCATTGTAGGGGTGGTGGTGTTATTTCGTGGGGGAAAAAGGGAGATCCTCCTCCTTTTGGGGGACACTGTTGAAAGCATAGGGCTTATGGAAAGATTCAGCAGAGTCTTGATTTTGAGATGTGGCACATTAAGGCAGGCAGACCTTGAGCCACCAGAATAATTTAATTTTGGTGGCCTGCCCTGAGCACCTGTGCAATTCCACAACAGGAACACATCCTGGCTGAGTGTCTGTGAGCTGTGCAGGTAACACTGCCTTCTGCAGCCCTCTGAAGGTCAGTTCTCGTGCTGGCTGCTGAGCTGCAGCTGTGAGAGAAGATGCTTGTCTGCACCAACACACCTGTCTTAGATAATTATCATTCCCAGCCCCCAGTGCTAGAGTCAGGGGACTGGCACAGCAAACGGTGTCTAAGACTGAAGTCTGAGGGGCTGGGGCTGAGATTTTTGCCCCCAAAGGGTGCTAACATAGGAGACCTGCAGGCCTGTATGCTGCAGACCTGTAAATCCGTTGTTTCTTACTTGAAAGTAGTTGTTTTGAGTTGTTCCTTTTTAGGTAGCCTGTCAATCCATCTATTGAGTAGTCTCTTGGAGGACTTACTGAATTTCAAATCGGTGTTTTTTGGTGAAGCTTTTTTCTTTTTTTTTTTTTTTTTAATTTATTCTGAAGCTGCCCACTTCACTTCCATCCCATTGTGGTTATAGCTGGAAAAATTCACTGTTTCTATAACACTGTTTATCTTTTATTTTAGAGCCTTCGCCAAATTTCCCAGAGGACCATAAGCACTGCTTCACGCAGGCAGCTTGAAAACAGAGTTCCTGAGAAGCAGAAGCTTTTCCAGGTATTGAGTGAACACTGTATCACATTGTAAAATAACAAAGTTTTGGTAGATTGTGATTGCATATATATTGCTTATAGAGAATAAAGTTTCTTATGTATAGTTGGTACTGTACAAAGATAGGACAGAATACTCTGAAATGAGCCGGAGGAGTAGGTACTAAGAGCATATAAAGATCAACAGTGAGAGGACAGAACTATACTGAAAAATCAAACTGTTAATCTTGCAAATACATTGTCTTTGAGACCCATAATGAGGGTGTGACATTATTATATTTTCCAGTTATGAAAGCACAGAAAATCTTAGGGAACTGCATTTCCTCCTAGAAAACTACTGCATCTTTAAAAACATCGTTTCTGAATGCATTTCTTCTGATTGGTAGGCCACCTAGTGCAAGCTAGTGGTTCTGCAAATCCCATAGCAGTGGATACTTAAGAGCATACTCACAACTGCGTGCCTTAACCTGGAGCAGTAGTTTCATACTAAGGGTAGATGAGACTGAACTTCAGCTGTGTGAAAGGGGGAAATGTGTCAATAGTTTAACATTTTAATAGTTTTTGTGTCATGTTGTTTTCCTTTTCCCTGAAAGAAAAGGCCAGTCCCTATGGCATGCTACCCAAGGAGTGCGGTGTTCACTGGCAGCTAGGGGGAAGCAGGATATTGATGATGGGGAAGGTCAGAGATCCTGTTTCTGCTAGCGGGTGATTTCTACATGTTATGTCTATCACCTGTCTGGCCAAGAACTGTTTCTTTCTCCAGTTCCTTTCCTGTGCAGCAGCAAGTTCAGCTGGACAGAGCTGTGTATCACCAGCAGTAGGGGCAGGTTGGAATTCCAGAGCAGCAAGGGTTAAGATCACGTGGATCCGGTGTCCAGGGAGTTTCACTTCAGGTTGATCAAAACAGTTTCCTGTATGATAGCAGGAACAGTAGAGAGAGCCTCCTCCCTTTGCCTCTCCTATTCCTTATAGCGAGGCCTGACTGTTCTGGAGACAGATAGGAAGTTTCTAGGGGTGGAAGTTGTAACCTGTGGGCACGAAGGGGCTGGCAACTGGTGTCTGAAGTGTTCAAGTATATGCTGGTCACTGTTACAGAAATGAACATGCGCACCATTACTACATCTGCGTAGCGAGTGCTCACCTGATACCGAAGTGAAAACTTGAAAGACAAGGATGAATCTAAATGAGGTTTTTAAGATTTTCAGAGTCTTTTGTGGGTAGTGAAGATAATTTTGGGAAATAATCCTTGTTCCAGGTAATTCTAGTTATGTTAACACAATATTGCAAGAAATGTATTTAAATAGTTTCATTTTGTCCCTTGTTTCCATTAGGAGGATAATGGCCTCCCAGTGTATCTTAAAGGTGGTGCAATGGATGGGCTGCTGTATAGAGTCACCATGGGTCTCACAGTTTTTGGTAAGGCTAATGCTAAAACATTTACAATTTAGTACAATTTCCAACCTGCTAACACTAAGATATTTTGGTATTATCTCCAACGTGGCAGACACTTCCTCTGTAAATTAGTTGTCTCCTTAAGTTTGTTCTTTAGAATATGCAGAACATATGTAGAGAAAAAAAAAAGTTTGGATCTGCTATGTGTTTGTTTTCTCAAATTTGGCTTCTCATCTGAAACCTTCCCTCCACCCTGACTAATAGTACCATGTGCTGAGTACTCCTTCCGAATTCATGTAAAAATGTTAGACAAAGCACGAATAACTAAGAAAACTTACTCTGAAAAGGAGTAAAACGTAGTTATAGGACATACATATACCTTTTTTCTCACTAGTTAAACTCTTTTTAGTGCTAGGTGATACCCGAGTTGCTGAGGTTTCAGATGCTGTGAAAACTAGCAGAATACATCCAAACTTTGTGGTGCTGCCTATATTTATATGTAACAAGCAACTTTTTTGTTGTTTGCTAGGTGGTTTTGTAATAGCCTGTAATTAACAATACTGATATCCAAAGGATTTTCTGTTCATTTACCTTAAGAATGAGTAACCATTACTTTATTACCATCTATGTAGGTTCTGCAAACATCCCTCTCCCTACTTTTTTCTTTGTTTCTATGCCTTCATTTTTTTTATAAACTCCGTGGAGAGATCTATTTTTTTTTTACTGAAACACAAATTGCTTATTGTAAATTTTTCTATCAGAACAAACTGGGAAAGGAAAGCTGACTTGAAAGAAATTCTGTTTAGTATTTTGAAAATCTTTTTTTTTTGTTTCTTTCCTCAGGAACAGGGTATGTTCTTTATGAGCTGATGGTAGCTTCAATGCCCAAGAAGCAGAAATGACTCCAGTCCAAGATGTCCCAGTGACTAGCATCTCTTCGTCCAATTCCATGTGACTATGATGGCAGCTTATACTTACTATAAGCATCTGGCTTAATGCTTGAAATCATAATTTAATTGTAACATGTTAACTGCAATCAATAAAGCAGTTCTTATGTTGCTTTGAGGTGGTGTGGTCTGTACTGTGTATTTCCTGCTAGAGTGATTTTACTTCCAGGAAATGCAGGTTGAGTTGATGAGTATGCAGATCTCTGAATTGTGTGAGCATCTTTTTGTTGTATATGGTTTATGTTAGTCCTTCGAAGGCGAGTTAAATGCCCTGAATCCTTATGAGAAAGTGATACCTTGTCCTTATTAGAAGAATTGTATCTTCCTGCTTTAGTGGAGCAATTTAATCTGTCAGCTGTGCATCCCAGCTAGGTTTTATGTTCCTGAACACAATGTACCTTTGTAGTCTTGCTATCAGGTTGCTACCTACCTCTGTTTGAACTTGTCTTGATTGTCTGAAGGAAAAGAATCCAGGTAATTGGCAGGGGCAGTGTTCAAAAGTGTTTTCAGCTTATCCCACACTCTTGAGGTGGAAATGAAATGTTGGGCCATATCCCAGAAGGGTATATTTGGAGATGCCATTCTCACAGCATATATTGGATTGTTATCTGAGATCACTGTGCCATTCCATGTGTGGAACTTTTTTAATAGTCCAGGGAGGTGAGAGGCACATGTCAGGGGTGGAATCTCAGAATTGCAGTCAGTGTCTCCCTCTGTTGCTGCCATCTACAATAACAAACAATCCTGTCTCCCCTCTACATCCTTGTTAGTCTGATGTCAACTGTGCAACAAATAAAGCTTCTAAAAAAAATAAACCATTGTCTCCAAGAAACAGTGGGTCTTCCAAAATGTGACAATGAGCACAAAAATCTAGCTTCCTATTACAATGCTATTTTAAGCCTCTTCTGGATTAAATTGTTTGAAAGGTTTTCATTGCTCTCCTGGAGAACCAGAATATGCTTCTAAACTCAAGGCAACCAGGAAGGGAAGAGGCAGTATGCTCAGAACTCAAGCAGAATTAAAAATCTTAAATAAAAGGTGCACGAAGGAAGACCCCTCAATGGTAGTCTCTACGCAGGGTTTGGGGTGTGGGGATTTGTTTTAAAATAGCAAAAATTACAAGAATCCTGTGATAAGCAGCGAAATGTGCATTTCTGTGCGTGACCTAGCAGAGCATGCAGCCATGCTTGCTCTTGCAGCTCAGCAGCTGTGAGCGGTGCTGTTGCAGCAGCTTTGCTGGGGATTGGCACAAAGCAAGCCAGCAGAAAGGTCTTTGTGCAGTAACGTCACCTGGATTTATAGACAGAGCCTGCTGGTGTCCTGCTGGTGTTAATGCAACTGAGCCAGAAGCTGCCTGCTGACAAAAGGCTGTTTCGGCAGTCAAAGCAAAGCCAGGCACGAGGGAAATGTTTAGCACTGAAGGCCAACAACGAGGGTATGGGAATCTGTTTAAAGAACGAAAGGCCGGCTTGGCCACTCTTGTACCGGAGGGAATTGTGGTCCTGGTGCTGGCCTGGTGCCCCTGAGGAGCGCCACAGTGGTGGGAGCAGCCACGGTGCCACCGGGCTGCTGATGGGAGGGAAATGCCTGTCCTCTGCTCAGCCTGTGATTACTGCCTTTCCATCAGTATTTTCTGGAGCTAGGCGTTACACTGAGGTACTGCAGCCCTGGTTTTGATTTGTGTGCGGGGTATTTTCTGTTTCCCAAAATGGGAACCGCTGGGTCATGTAAACATTGTTTTCCATTTTTCTTGCCATTGGGAATGGTAGCTATGATTTTGGTGATATTACACTTGAGAAGATGGGAAAGCCTCCTGGAGCTGAGGACACAGAACACTGTCCTGGGTTCCACCAAGCTGGATTATTCCAAATGTCACCCCGAAAATACAGAGAATGCTTTCTGCTGGATAGGCGATGAGTACGCCATCTGTGCCACCCTATTTTTCATTGTTTAACTTGTTAAGCTTGCATAGTTTTAAGGTTAACAAAGAAAGCTTACTAGTGTGCCAGCTTTGGCAGAATGGAGAAAAAAAATGTTCCTGCTACTGTAAGAGAAGTGGATATTTGAATTGTAATCAGACAGATGAAACATGAAAATTAAATCCAAAGAATTGTTTTTCTAGTTTAAACATCCCTTTCTGGGACTCCAGATGTACAAACCGTGTTTTACTTTTTCCACTGGGAAGGTGGCTCAGGACTATCTACTAGAACTGTGCCCCAGGCTGCATTTTCTTGGCTGCTGAAGGTATGTATAAACCCAAGAGGCCTGGCACATGCAAACATATCCCCAGTTGAAGTCTGATGACTAATAATACACAATATCACAGCACCAGCTTCCTAAAAGACAGCGTGAAAAAAATGTTCACAAACTCGGAGGAAAACAACAGATATCTCTAAGTGTATGATCTTATCTATGCTTTTTTTCTTCTTTTTTTTTTTTTTTTTTTTCCTAAATCCTAGAGTAAAAATATCACTCCTCAAATGTTGCTTACATTGGGTGTTGCTGCTCTGAACAGAAAGCAGGCACGTTGAATTTATTTTGGCATCTTTCACATTAAGCTATATTTCCTTATTCTCCCACTCTTTCCCAGTTTTGTTACAAATGAAAGAGCTGGAGGTGGAGCTTCACAGTTGCCAGCATGAATCAAAGACACGAGAAATCAATCCGATCAACCTGACTTGACCCTAAGTGAGGTGTGTAGGTGATGAGTAAGTCAGAACCAACATATCTTTCATGTGCATACTTGTGAATTTTTAAGTTCCTTTTAATAATAACACCTTGTTAATCTAACTTGCCTGAGCCCTTTCACTTATTTTTTACAGTACTCAGTCAGATCTGCTGTAAAAATAATGGCTAGTCCAGAAACACAGCCTGAGAAGGATCCCTTGGCTGTTGTGCTGGTTTTCTCAATGTGAGTATTCAGGACTTCAAGCTCAGTAGGCAATTGCTGACAAGCTGTCAAATACATTTTGGTCTTGTTTCAGTATTTCTCAACATTTATTCTTCTTGGCCACAGGATTTCTATTAGGCAAACTGATCACAGGCTTTTTCTCTGTTTTCTCAATAACGTGCTTTCCTCCCTGCAAAAGCTATGTGGCCAGGAAACCCGGGGTTGTGGCAAGCTCAATTCACTTGTAGGGCTTATGAGGGACTTGAGAGAAGTCTATCTCATGCACACTCCCCAGCCCGACAGTCCTGGTCTCAGCTCCACTGGGAGTGCCACTGCCTGTGACCAAAATGTTATCTCCCATTGCAGATAGCCTGCGGAGTCCTAGAGAAAACTGCTGAAGATGGATGAGCCCTTCCTTTCCTAATGTGCTTGTCTATGAATTTCCAGCCCACCAATCTGAACTTTTATAAAGGTAAGGATCTTTCCTCTCCTGCTTATAATTCTCTCTCCTCTTCCGCCCCAATATTTTACTGTTACAACCAAATTTGGTATTTTTTTCTGGAGAAACTGTCTGTACCCTGTCTTGTCAAATCTTTGCTGGTTGTAGAAAAGATAAGATGATGTCTGGTGGTCATGGAAATAAACAGGAAAGGAATGATCAAGTAAGATCAAATGATTTATAAGCTTTACATATAGTAGAATTTGGAAGAAGCTACAGCAGAAAACACAACGGGAGGGTTGGAGGTTTAGAGGTACCTGATTTAAGACTTCCTAAATATAATTGTTACAAACTCCAAATGAGATGATCAAATTTACAGTATTGCTTCATAAGCATATTGCAGAATAGATGCCCTTTTGTCTCTGCAATCAATTTTCTCTGCAATTTTTTCTCTGCAACTTGTTTGATAGTTATCAGAGATGTAAAATAGAGACAAGTAGTGTGCCTTGTCTAACAAAAAAGTTTCTTTATCATTAGAGCTGTAGTAAGAAATAACTCTCTTCTCAAGGCTGCCTGTTCACCTGCAGATGCAGCTCCCTGTGCACCAGCAACAGCAGAGGAAAGTTTTCCTTGCAAAGAACAGTAAGATGCTTAGCAGAGATTGTTTATATGTGCTTATCCAAAAGTGCGTCAGCTGCCACAAAGATCCAGAAACAGCTTGAGCTGTCTTTTAATTTATTTGTATTAAACATTTGGTAGAGGACTTTCTCAGGGTTGAAAGAGACATGTGGTTTGTTGTCCTGTTTTAACAAAATCTGAAACAGCAGCAAAAAATTAAATACTTGTAGATGGCTGTCTTTCATTTTCCACAGAAGTTTTCCATTTTTACTAAGAAAACTGGGTTGTGCATGAACTGAAGTATGCGATCTGCCCTTGATGTTTGTACGACCAAAGGAAGATCCCTCTAAGCACGTTTATGCAGATCTCCTGGATTCATTCTCATCAATGTGACAGTAATGTTATGCATAGATATTCAGGGATGCTTTCTGGAAAAAGAGAGGGAGGGAGATTCAGCGTTGCTGGAGCATGCCTCACCTGCTGAAATAGGTGGCTCCCAATCCCCCTGAGCAGCTCCTGTCCCTGCAGGAGTGCGAGGAGGAGGTTGGGATTTCTGCAAGACCTTTAAGCTACAAATGTGCTCTTTAATTAGTTGAATTATCTCTGTTTGTTTAGTATCAAAATGATTCCACGTTGTTTCATCTCCACATGAGCACTTACTCTGGATGACTAATGCCTTGGGACATGAAATTTATAATGGAAAGGCTGACACACGCTTGCAATCTTATCTACCACAACACTATGCAAAAGGGAATTATATAATTAAAACATCTTAACGATCTCTATTGCCCAGTGGGAAGCTACAAGCCCCAAAGGAGCCAGGCCAACTTTGTTATCAAGGTTTACTCAGTGACCTCTTAGGAGCAGCCGGGCACATTTTGCTAAATATAGTGGGGTGTGCTAATACGTGCTGCGCGGGGAGCGTGGCCCTGGGGCCACTGTGTCACAGCACGGCAAGGCTGGTGCACCTTCTCCCTTTGGCGGCGATTTTCTGAACTGAGTGCCTAAAGTTAGCCTCCTAAGCTCGTATTCAGGCATTTACATAAATAGCCTGATTTTTTAGAAGAGCAATACCAAGAAATTCTCTTCTATTAAAGCCATATAAATAATAGAAACAATCTTATGACAACAACTCTGAAGGATTTTATTATTTCTGGAACTAATGCTCAAACATATGTCTGGATTTCTGGGAAAAGAAGAGGGGAACGGCAACTTTTGGTTACCTCAGCGTAATTAATTGAGGGGTGTAAATGCATTTTCTGAAAGGAAGTCACAACACTGGGGGATGGAGAAGGAGACACATCATCTGTGTGACTAGGCAATAGAAGTTGCATTTGATGTGTCTTACAGAGGCTGTCACAACCCTTGCCTCTCTGGGTCTAGAGCCAAAAGCAGATGGGTAGGGACTGCAAATCACTCCTACCATCCAACAAACTTCTGATCATCATCAGGCCCATTTGCTGGTCTCATTCAGGTTCCCAGTGAGTAGGAATGTAGATGAGCAGACTGCAAAGCATGGCACTAACAAAGGACTTGGCCAACAAAAATACCAGGGATAGAAAGTAAAAGTGCTCAATCCAGTTGCCTAAACTTGGCTCTGGAGCCATCCAGAGCATCCAGGGCATCAGCAGCTGAGCCAGGCCCGGCTGACGGTGGGTGGCCAGACTGTTTGGGCACTGCTGGTTTTGTTAACTGGGTCTTCATCAGCCACGGTGGGAATTTAGGTGCTGGGTTCACATGCAGGCACCTAAATGTGAGTGTCTTAACCCAGAGCTGAATGTTACCTGAGGTGATGGTGCAGGGCGGAACAATGGGTGCAGTCAATGTCCTTGAGCAGCAAGGCTGCCATGGTGAGGCATGTGTCAGGCGGCACAACGCCCTCTGTCCTCACAGCTTTTCCAGAGGTTAGAGAAGGGGATTCTGCAGTTTTTATTAGAAAATAAGGTCCCATCAGCTACTTCATGCATAAAGAAAGGGACTTCATCCTGTAATTGCTGCTGTTCTTAACTGGAGAAGAGGATCACGACGGAGTAAAGCTGAGTGGTGTTTCAGGGTGTAGCTGTGTAACTTGTATAACTTGTACATGAAAAACTATTTGTTTAATGATGCTATACAGATTGCATTTTTTTTTTTTTTTTTTGTAAAACCAAGGAAAAAATTGCTAGCAGCAAGCCAATTTCTGCAGACCAAGAATACATTACAACAGAAATCAGGACAACGCCAGAAACAAGACATGTTCAATAAACTGGAGTGACTAAAAACTGACACAGTAGTGAGGCCAGAGGGAAAGCATCCAAGAGAGTGGAGGAAAGGGCACACAGGAGGAGACATTTTAACAGTGTTCTGCGAAGGCTCTCTGCAAACTCTGGAGGTGTTGATGCATGAGAGAGACACAGGTGAAAAAGGCTGCCAGCACAGGGTGGGTAGGAGCTTTTAAGTAACCTTTAATAGCAGAAACAAAACCCAATTGTTTTCTGTTTACACAACAGAGTGCTTCTGATACTGAAGCACAGGGCAACATCTATTTATAATCCAAATAAATCTTACGTTCTGGTATTTGGAACTGTCAGCATTCAACATATTGGGAAGCAGCAGCCACAAGGCTGCATTAAAAAGTAGCAGTTTAAATCTGCATTGCTTTGCTCCTTGTATTTCCCCCCTTATTTTCTAGACAATTATGAGTTGTGTAGGAGAAACAAATTTCTTTTTTAAAGTTAGCTAATATGGAGTTCAAAAATGTCCAGACAGGTGATTCCTAGGCAGACTCCTTTAACACCTGTGCTTGACTCTTGATTTGCTTGCTGGACTTTTTTCCCACAAAAGGTTAAAATTTCCATGCTCATCAACAAGAGTTTCCTATGATAGGTGACCAAACAAGTTATTAGCTATTGCCAGCCATTAAGAAATGGCTTCCCAAAGCATTGTAGTATGGAGGATTTCTCTTTGCAGCCTTAGTGTACTTTAAATAATGGGAGATGGCCTTTCAGTATCATTTCCAGCCTCATTTCTTATGGTTCCAAGCATTCATATCAGATTCACTGGTAAGAGTGTTCAAGCCTTTGACTGTTTGTCCTGCTGAACTTGCAGGAAGTTTGGGGCTGACATTTAAATCCTCTAAACCTTCTTGGAAAGATGCATATCAGGAAGAGAGGGCAGCACAAACTGTGCATTGGCAGCTCCGACCTGCTCCTCAACTATGGGAATCACCACATCCCTTCCCACTCAAAGACTTTTGTGCCTCTTGGGGAGAGAAGGACAGCATCAGTGGTCGGCCTCATGACAAGGCATTCAGCCCTAAAATTCTTCCAGTATCATTAATTATTCTCGTCTGCAGCAATGTAATCAGGTCACTCATTAGGTTATGCCGCTTGAACTTTGAATGTCTTGTCCATGCAGGCACAAGCTTTTCTTTTCCATAAACCTACATACCTTCTACATGGACCCTGCTGTCACAGTATACAATTATATTTTATTGATATAAATGTACTGAGAAGAACTAGTGAAATGTTCAGCTTCAGAGCACTGCACCGTTTCACACCTTGCTGTGGATTAATATCATCTGCTTCTTTGTTGGGGGTGACTGCACTGGAAGAGTTAAGGGTTACCAAATGTAAGGGAACTCATGGCTATTACAATTTAATCGTAACTTGAATCAAACTCAGAGACTTCTGTGTTATTCTGCAAGTAGCAGCCAGTGGCTGGTGATTTTTAAATGTTTTCTTTATTTTTTCCCCAATTTTTCTAATGATTGGTTTCTCCTGTGTATCATCATTCCTTTAGTGGGGAACCCTTCACACTGGGTGTAGTATGATACCTGACAAACATATAGGGTCACTGTCCTCAGTTTATTCATTTTCTTGACCTCTTTAATCAATGAAACTTTGTACTGGCTTCAATGGGGAGTGCTTCCTAAAAAGAAAGATCAGGATCCAGCTGTGAAATGATGAAAGAATTTCTTTGAAACAAGGCAACTTAATTTAGGGACTTTTATATATAAAATGCATTTCTGTATATATGGAAGGGACCATAGTGAAGCTTATTTATTTATTTATTTTAGAGATCAGGGTTTGTTATGTTAAAAAATGACTGCCTACAAATTACTGGACTTTTATAAGACTCCCAAATTGCATTAGAAGTCCAGTTCTTTTCTATTTATACTTCTGCATTTGAATGATTTATTTACTTTCCCAGATCTGCTTATTTGGTGCCACAATCATTTCTTACTTTCAGAGTATTACATGATGGGAGAAATCAGTTATAGAAATTAAAGGACTAAACAGTTGCTAAGGAAAATGCACCTGGTGAGGTAGATAATTATTTCATAACTGTAACACTTTCCAGGGGCACTGCTTCAGTAAATGAGCGGATTTCAGACAGAACCAGTTCTCTGTGAATGCAGTTAGTACAAGAAGCAATTCCTCATTACGAGAGGTCAGACCAGTACTGCTCTCTGAAATCCAGCTCTGAAGTGAAATTATCCAAATAAATAAACACCAGACTGAGTTCCTCTCATGCCATTGACTGGAAATCTCTCAGAGAAGGCAGGGCCTGGAGGAAGCAGTTTGATGTATTTTTTCTTTCTGCATTTGATAGATGCAGATATTATACTGTGCAATACTAGATATATGACTGATTTAGAAAGGAATAAACAACATGCTGAAAAGGTCAACCTTTGTGTTGTAAGGGAAGAATGGGCCTCCTAAATGACGGCATTAAGGCAATGCCTAAGTCCCATACAATGTGGTGAGAGATGTGGTGACAGAGCAGCAAAGTACCTCTGGGGTAGGAGCACAGAGGGCACTGGTAGCAGCACAGCTTTGCCCATGTAGCAGCATTTAATGCTGCATCCTTTCAGAGTAATGTTCAAGGAGCTGACGCCTTTTTGGATTCTTCTGCCGAGTAAAGCTTATACACATGTTGGCGTACATATGAGTAAAGGCATTTATCACGTTTGTACATAAAAGCAGCTGCAACTGGCTGTTGGGAAGCCACAGAAGCAAAATCTAGTGTGATATCCATGTGGAAAATGATATTCAAGGTTTACAGTGCTGAAATGCAGAACGTCCTGTTTTATTCTGCCCTGGCAATACAGCCCAAGGAAACAAGGAAAAATGCCAGAAGCACAAAGTCGCCTAATTTACTCAAAACCAGTCCAAATTTTCTAAGGAATCCCTGGATAGCTGCAAAATCACTACCGCATACCCACACAATAAATGGGAAACATTTAAATAAGTATAAATACAATTTTTTTGGATTTTTTTTTTTTTTTTTTTTTTTTACTTTTAAATTTGTCATAAGGTCTCATTTTATTCAGTTTGAAGAGCAAAGAAAATGGCAAAGCTGGAGTGCATGGTCTTAATGTGTTTAACACTTGTCTAGGAAACAAGCAGACAGGAGAGTGTTAGTAAATGTTTATGCATTTCAGAAATGCCTTCTGCATCACATATTATGTACTCAGACTATGAATGTACATAGCAACAGAGCTGATTAAAAACAACTTGTTTTGCCTTTTAATTGCTGTGATATACGAGCTCTCAGTGCAGTTGGTTGGTGTGTTTTGCATGTAAATGAGTGGGAGCACGGTTAGTATGGCTAGTTAAAGGTAAGAATGAAGCCCTGCTGCCCTTGGAGTCAATGAGTTATTTGCTCTTGCCATCCTGAGCTTTATTTTCCTCCAGGAAATTAAGCAAAGCTCAGCTGTGAGGAAAGGGGGAGAGTGCCCTCATTGTACCTACGTCATGCATATGTCATCGTACATCATCCCATTGGATGGATGTGAGCTCCTTGCCCCTCCATGAGACCTGCTGATTCCAGCACCTTTGCTAATGTAAATCCAGTTGTAACATTAGTAGCAAAGTATTTAAATCTATTAAAACAATTGTTCCGAATGACTTGTCTTTTAAATGGAATAACACGTTATTTTCTTCCTTTCTCATTGTTTGCATTAATTGATTTTAACAAATACAAAATCTTGGTCATCCTATGATGGAGAAATCCAAAGCACATTATAAACAACAATCTTGGTGCGCAAGTGATAAAAAATACCTTGTTTGCATTAATTCACTTCCTGTGGAAGGATATCTCCTCACAAGCCCCCAAATTCATTCTTCTGAAGCTATTGTTCCTGTGACATACCACATTTATATTGGTGTTCTTGGCATGCTTGCTCAGGAAATGAAATTAAAATTAAAAACTCAAAATGAATTTCTTAGAAATACTGCCTTTCCGTATATCAGATCTGGATAGGAAGAAATTAAATTCCTCATGCCAAAATGCTGAAGGAGAAAATCCAACTCAACAGCTGGGCAAGAGGGTCAATAGGTCAAGAGCATCTGACAGTTTATCAGTGGAGGAGATGCTGCTTTTGGGAAGCACATTTTATCAATACCAGACAGCTGAAGCTGTGGCATGTCCCTAAGAGCAGCTGACTCACTTCCAAAGTGTCTGGAAATGTCAGCGCACATCTTCTGGTTATCACTTGCTTTTCAGCGTGTGGGTCCGCATGCAGATGGCGGGACTGCTGCAGTGATGAAGACGGCTGGATTCAGCTCAGGAGGGACACGTCCTTCCGTCGACACATCCTTGATCTCCCAGTCCTGCGGAAAAGGGCCTGGGAGCCTTCCTCCAGCATGCTATCAGTCTCTGCTATCGGGCACTTCCACCCTGGCTGGACCCCATCCTGACTGCTCAGAGCTTCACGTGGTTGCAAAAAGCTGACAGGGGGCCAACACGCTGCTGAAATCTTACAGACCTCTTCCAAACAGACCGCCCAGAGGTGTTGGTGCTCCTCAGTTTTGCAAGATTTCCCCCCTCCACCTTCATCTGCCCCTTTCCGCAGCTTTTATTATTTTTGTTTTCCAGGTGAATTGTATATATATATGTATATATATATGACTTGATTTTATTTAAAATAATAATAATAATTATATTCAATTATTTTATTTACAATCCTAATAATTACTATCTTATTAATTGATTTTATTTCCGATCGGCCCGCCGCTCCGCTCCCGCACCTGCAGCGTCGTGCCCGCGCCGTGCCGCCAGGGGGCGCCGCCGCACCGCGAATGGCGCAGCCCCGCGGCGTATGGGGCGTATATAGGGCGGGGGGTGTATGGTGCATATAGGGCGGGGGGCGTATGGGGCAGGGGCCAGCACCCCGCGTCCCCCGCCCGCTTTCTTGCCCCCTTTTCCCTTCTTTCCCAAAGGATGGGCGCGGAGCCCCCCGTGATTTATTGGTTCTCCTTCTTCCAAGGGGTGCGGGAGCGAGTTCCCACCAGGGGTCGACGTGATCCGCGTGTCCCTCTCTTGTGTCCCCCTCCCCTCGTGTCCCCCTCCCCTCGTGTCCCCACCCGCGGTGCAACCCACGGAGCCCAGGGGGGCTGCCTGCCTTCGGGGGTTGCGCTTTGAGCTCAAGGCTTCCAACATTTAGGGGCAAGGGGCGCGGGCTCGCCCTCCAGACAAAACACCTCAGGGGGAGGGGGGGGTGTTAACATATGTCTGTCGCTGGTTACACAGCAGGTCGGGAGGGTCTCTGTGGGACCCCCTGCCCGTTCCTATCCCGCCCCCCCCCCGGGACTCAGTTTTTCCACCACTCGGCCGGAGCGGGGCAGGGAGGGGGCGGCGGGCCGGGCCCCTGCCCCCGGGCGCGCTGCCGCGGCGCCCGGCCGCCTCATGCCGCAGGAATGCGCGGAGGTATGCGCCAGTTTCCAGCAGCGGATCCCCTTCCCTCGCTGGAGCAGATCGGCGCATATATCATCCGGTGGCAGCAGTCCACCTTCCCTGCAGTTTCGTAACCGCTTACGAGGGTAAATTGAGCGTTGGGAACAGCCCTCTATTAAGGAGCAGATTGAGAAGAGGCTCTTCCCACTTGGAGGAGGCAAGTCTTCCCCGACGGACCCCGCACGCCGGCCGGGAGCTACGCCGAGCGAGCCGCCACTGCTACGCGCCGCTCCCTCCACCAGGTGCCCCCGGAGCTTCATCCTTTCATCCTCCTCCTTTCCTCCGGCTCCGACGGCTGCGGGCACCGCCGGACGAGCCTTTCCGGCACCCCTCAGCCGGCCCCGAAGGTCTGTGCCTGCCCGGCAGCGGGGACCCCCCACCATTCCCCGGCCATCCCCCTCCGCCGCTGCTCCGTGTGCACTGCGCGGGCGATGCTCCGTAGGCTGAGGGTGGCGGCGATGGAGGAAGGCTGGAAAGGGGCACGGCGGGAGCCGGGGGCTGCTGGCAACAGGGCAGGGTGCGAGGGACCCCGTCCCCTTGGCCCCGTCCCGAAATGCCGGGGGAGGTGGTGTCTTTGGCTTTATCTGGAGTCCGGCGCTCAGCCCGGTGCCCGCAGCTCCCTCTCCTTCTTGCTCCTCTTCCCAGGGCTGGTAGCTTTGGTAGCCCGTGGGGTTTTCCCATCTGTTTGCTTGCTTGTGTCATTTAGGGTCTTGTTGTCGGCTCGGAAGTAGTAAATGTTGCTCGCTGCACGGTCAGACTACCTTTGGTAGTCTGAACTGGTGTGAGGTTGGACTGCTACTGGTATTGGTTTTTATTTATTTTATTTGAAAGTGGTCTCAAGATGAAGCCTTTAGTCATGTTCCTATGGTTGCTTTTGTCCCTGCTGAGCCAGCGCAAAGATCTCTCCTCCAGCACCTCCAGGCTTTCTTTCACACGTCTCAGTCTGAGAGAAGGGAACGAGGTGTTTCTAGTGAATGCTTTGGCTGAGAAGTTTTACTACATGAAAGAAAAATGTAGATCAGGAACAGTAGGCTTGCAGCAGTGGTGAACTCCAAGATGCCTTTGTGAGATGAATAATTTTGGTTGTTCTTCTGGAGGATCAAGAGATGGCACTCCAAGCCCACACAAGATTTCCAGGACAAAAGTCCTTTTAAGTGTTGAGTTTAAGCGATCCTTAAACTCACTGCAGAATGTGTAAACCGTGCTTGGGGACAGCCGTTTCCCATGCAGGGCAGTGAGAAGATTTTGGAGCTTTCAGGGCAAGCTCATGCTAACCTTGGTCCTTGCGTTAGTGTCAGAATCTCGTTGTGGTCAATTTTACTCTTCAGTTCCGCCACTGTATCACTGGACTGAAATGATTGCTTAGATTGCTTAGTTTTTAGTTGGGATCTTGGTAATTTTATGTGTAATATAATCAGTTGGCTAAGGCAAGTGTACCCAGCTGCCCAGCAGGCGACCAGCAAAAGCCTACTAAGCTTGGTGTCAATAACTGGCAAGAGCATTCCTGGATCTTGGTAGTGGCTACCCGCTAAATGCGCTTTGCTGGTTAGCTCTCTAGATGGCAGAAGAATATTTTCCCCTTTGGCTGTTTCTGTAGGCTAATGATTTATGTATTTTTCTTTTGTTTTCCTCTTGGCACCTTCCTGATAAAATCTGTTGCCTAATTGCTTGTGGGGTTCTCTTTCCTCCAGCCTAATTATGATGTATGTTATGTGATGCATTTATGGCTTTATTCAAACAAATTACTCCTCCCGTACTTCCTGAGCTAAAAAACATACAAACTTTGGAAACACTTATATGCATACATAATGAGGGCCACACATACTAGTCCTTACTTAGGAGAAAAATCGTCTGGAATTTTTGTTGGAGTAATTGGGAACAGTTTGACGTGACTTTGAGCATAGAGAGTTAAAAAGATATAGCTGCTTGTGACTAGGAGCCGCTAAACTGGCCTAATCCCACCTATTTTGCTAGACAACCTGCAGTGATTGCGAGACTCTTTATAGTGTGTTTTAAATCTATTTTCTCTCAGAATGTGTAAATGAATTATCAGATGTTGAAACATCGTGGCTAGACAGACGTGTCAGGTTTCAGTTGTGTTACACACACTTCTGTATAATCTATTTCAGACCTTCGAGAAATGAAGAATAGCACATTCGTAGGCAGAACGCCTCAAAAAAACTTTTATTACAGTTTCCAAGACGCTTTGAGACCACTGAAACACAGCTAAGTGCTTCAGCAGTTATGAAAAAGGAGCCGAATGAAATCCCCAGCTGAAAGAGACATTTAGTTGATTCAAAGCAGAAATGACCTCTGAATTAGCTATCATCACACTCGGCGATGAAGTCATGGAGCTCCCTTCTGGCTCCTGCCGTGCAGAGGCACGGATCTTCACCGCGCTTCCCCGATCATATTAACCCTAACGGGGTCAAAGCAGTGCACTTACCATGATTAGAAAGGGTTCAGTAACAAAAGGCACATTATTGTGAGACTAGACTCTCCAGTTAGTCATGCAGATCTGTCACAGTTTTGGACGACTTTCAAATCTAGAGGTTTTAACCTGGTCCCGTGGGTGGGGGCTCGGATAAGGGAACAAAGTGAAATCCATGGTTCATCATTTTTATGTTTCATGAATACACCCACACGAGCCTCTAATTCATGCGACTGATGTCCTTCTTTCTTCCCCTTTTTTCTCCCCCACCGCTGCAGATTCATTCATGTTGTTGTGAGCCGAAAGGTCAGAAATGAAGACAGTGCTGTGCTCGGTGGTGGCTGCACTGTGTGCAGCTGCCCTCCTCTCCTCCATCGAGGCTGAAGGTAACCGAACCCCCTGCCCCTCCGCGCGGGGTGCCCCCCAGTGAGATAACCTCCCACCAGGCCTGAGCTGCCACCTCTCTCCCTCTCCGTTTTTGAGTGTCACTCCTTCACCTTCTCTCTTTCTCTCCTTCAGAGAAACACCTCTCCTTCCTTGCCCAGCTCCTTCTGTGCTCTGTTTCTCCCGGCTGGTCAGCCGAAATGTAGCTCCCTCTCTCTGTCTCTCTGGTGTGCTGTCCACACCACCCTGTGGGCCAGCCCGGGGAGAACGCAGCACCCCGAGGAGCCCCGGGCACCGCTGGGGCCCACACTGCTGCCCTGTGCCTGCTGGAGCTCTGCTGGGCTGTGCAGTCACGGTTAGTCACGATGAGAGAGGAAACGAGATACCCACCACCCAAAACCACCCACAGCTCTGAAATAAAGTGCTCCAACAGAGTCTGGCTCTCTGCGCCTGTGTGTTTTGTTCGGGCCGGCCTCCCCGCCTCCACCCCACTGGCCTCCTGGCCACCCCTGCTTGGCGGGGCGACCCCCGGCTGAGCCCTTGGGGCGGCCCGGCCCTTCTTGGGGACACTTCAGTCTCTGCGGTGGTCCTGGTCTGGGGGTTGTCCCTGGGGAGATGTCTGCCAAAGGGTGGCTGGGCCTGGGCCAGGCAATGCTGTGGCTGCTGGGCCCCATGTCTCTGGCACGTGTGTGGCACCATCATCCTCAAAGCAGCCTTTTTCTTCTTCTTCTCCTCCTCCTCTTCCTCCTCATGGCCCCCTGGTCTTGCTGGAGGTTAAGGTCCCTGTCAGCCCATGGCAGCATCCTGCTGCGGATTAAAGACCTGGGGAGACACACAGTGCCAGTCTTGCCTTCTTGCCTTGGCATCTCTGCCACCCTGGTAGATTGGCATCGAGTGTGAGGTAACCCCTGCGTGGTCTGAACATCTCAGGCCGCAGTAACAGCAGTCCTGTTAGCAGGCTCTGACATGGAGAAATAAAAAAGATGTGAGGCTGTGCTGAACAGTCTGTATTGAAATGACTTGTTCTGACCTCTGGGACCTCCGTCATAGGGTGCGCCCTGAGTTTGAACTGGGAAAAACAGAAGCCAGTGCCTGGTAATTCAGTTTTTCCCTTCCTCCTATTTTTGTATTGGGCTGAAGGAAATTCTCTGCCTCAATTGTCTGTGTCTGGACCTGGCCATCTTGGCTGATGGCTGCTAAAAGCATGGCATGTCAGGGACGCCTCTGGGATGTTTCCCCCCTCGTCTCAACTGCTAGCATGGGGTCACACAGGCATAAAGGAGACCAGCTTTCTGGAAAGTATAGCATTTCTGCTACTAGTACAACATCTGGTCACCCTAGGAGAGGATCAGCCCTCTGCCTCCCTCTCACGCTACGTTGTTGTTGGCTGAAGAACTAAAAAGGTCATTTAAAGTCATTTCAGAGTTGCATTTCAAATGCAGGACCACTGTGCTGGAGAAAACAGAGGAAGTGTATGGTTTTGATGGAAGAAGGGAGTGTATGTTTTTGCGCATTCTTGCCTGTTTTAGGAGGCAGCTTGTTTGGAGCTTGAGTGATGTTGTGGTTGTCCTACATTGTTGATTATGGAGTGGACTATTTCAAAAAATATGGGTGAAGGTGTTTCATTTAGATGTGTTGTGGATTAAAACAGTCGTAGTTTGAGTACTGCTGATGAAAGCTAGAAAAATGTATTGGAGAAGCACATAGTTATTTTGTAAGAGTGAAACTGGATACATCAGTCAAGCTGGCCATTTGTGTTTAGCTCTCATAGTGAAGCAGGCACCATTGTTCAGCAGAAGAATGGACAGAGCCTGATCCTGTAAGTTGTGGAGCACTCCTGGTAGGACTGACATTGCTCTGCTTCAGAAAGTTGTATTAAGTGAACTGCATAACTTACAGGGATTGGTTTTCTAAGTGAAACTTCTCATAGCTCCTACTTGCTGAAGTAGAGAACAGGAAAGTGTCTTGAGCAGGGGGAAATAGTGGTGCTGAAAATAGAAATTAAAACCTAGGAATACCTTAGGACTTACTCTAGTGAGAATTGCTGTTGTAAAGCCTTTTGTAGATTTATTTATTTATTTACTTATTTATTTGGACAATGCTGGCCATCTTTCTGCACTATTTTAACTTTGTTCTTTAATTTTGTGTCATTTTGTACATTCAATGTTGGATCTTACTTTGGTTCTGGTCTCATTTCAACTTAACTCCTGTCTGCTGAACTGACTTTCTCCTATGGTTGTTTGTCCCTTTTGTCTGTTCCTCCAACTTCCACATCACCCCGTGCCAGTCTTCTCCCACCAGTCCTGTCTCAGGCTGCTAGTACAGTTGTATGACTGTGCTTCTTTATTTTTTTTCTTTTTTTTCTTTTTTTCTTTTTTTTTTCATTTTTTTCTTTTCTTCTTTTATCTTTTCTTCTTTTATTCCTATAGCAGTCACAGGAGATTAATTTTCTTACCTTGAGCTATGTGCAGACACTTGGTGGAATGACGAAGTGAGAGGGGGGATAAGGGAGAATAACATGTGATGTGGTCAAAGATGTTGATCTGGGATGGGAAGGTGGCATGAAAGCAGAGGGAAGGAACAACAAAATTCTTCTGTTCTTCTGTCTTCCTTCAGCTTTCATTTTTTTTAGTCTCCCCTGGGAGCAGATCTGGTGTTTATCTGATACTGCTGTTCACATTCCTAAATACTCCAGGATGCAACTGGTTCTTCATCAGCATCACAGCTGCTCTCCAAGTCCTTCGTGAGAGCAGTGCTCTGTTGCTGTTGGCACAACAGTGAAGTGCAGTAATGGTGTTAGAGCTTTGCTACAGAGATACAGCAAAGCAGGGGTTTCTGTTTTGACATTTACTGTGGCAGTGTGGGGGGGGTAAAACCAACTTATAGTCTGAGTACATTCATGGCATTTCACTGGGGAAGTTGCTTATTTATCCTGGACAAGGAAGCAAATCTGTTTTCAAGCTCTGTTTTTCTGTGCATTTCTTTTACAATGAAGTTGTACTTGTTTTAATTTGCAGTCTTTCTGATGTCTCTCTCTGGCCCTAAACTTCTTGTGTATGATCCTGTGTTTTATACTTTATTTAAGTTGTTGACCTTTTGGTCCAGCACTGCAATACTGCAGTGCGTTTGGTGTATGTCCTTTTGTCGAGAATTCTTTCTGTCACAGTATTTTTTTCCATCTGTGATCACATACAGCCAGGGGGAAATCTGTGTCCTTCTTCTAGAAGAGAATGTTTTCATTATTTTCGTTATGGTTAAGCCAAGTAGATTAGTATGCGAATAACCTGTTTGTTATAATCTCAAGGTAGTGCTGTTATCATGTTGTGGCTCGTGTAATGTGTGACATTTGCCAATACCAAGGGATTTTCAAGGGCCCAAAAAAGTAACAAAGAAATCATTGGTTCTGCGTGACCTCACTGAGCATGTGGTGGTTCTGACTTCCAAATGTTTCAGGAATTGGTTCAGACCTAGAAAAGTCTGTTTGCTAGGGGATAGGAAAGGAGGGAATCACTGAACCAAGTGTGAAACCTCTGTGTAGTGTAGGAGAGGGTTTGTCAGGTGAAGAATCTGTCTCCAGGACATTCAATACAGTAAGTGACAAATAATTGCTGCAAAGTATATACATAGGATCAGAAAGTTTTTCGTTGAATGGTTTAGAGACAACCCAAGATAGCTGAAACTTTGAAGGTTATCCACCTAATTAGCTTTGGGACCGGTTGGTGGGACTGTTAGTTTGTTACCTTTTGATGTCTGTTTTCTATCCTTTTATAAATTAGCTGTTGATTTTTGAATTCCTAAAGACAGAACCATGTAGAATAAAGCATGAAAGTATACTTTGTCTATGCATGATGGTGACTATAAATGTCTGTTTTTCCTAATTCTAATTAGAATTAGAAGCAAAGTGTACATGTGTGTCTATGTACATACACACACGCACAAAAATATATATGAACAAACACGCCTAGAATTTGGTCAATATTCATGCATGCAGAGTACATATATAAACATGCAACTATGCTTAGTTGCATACATTTTTATATGTGTAAGTATACACATTTAGTCAATTTTCTTTCAAAATACACTTACATGAGCTACATATCTTGTATTTTGAAGAAACTTTGTATATATGTATAAAATAAAAAGAAATGAAGCCATACAGATGACAATGTCTCTGTGTTGTTGGCAATGAATATCTAGCAGGGCTGAGAAGTTGTTCTTTGCTACATTGCTAGGCTGTAGATCATTCCTTCTCCCACTCAGATTGGCAAGATTGACTTCAGAGGAGCTTGCCTGGGTTGGTTATCTATTTAATTGTGTCTTATTCACGCCATATAGGAAGAAAAGAGTAGATCAGGAGTTTTGGACTCTTCCAGCGTTGGTGTAGCTTATTTCAGTGAGAGCAAGTGGACTTATTGTTCAGATACCATGGCCTGTATGTTATTTTAACATGGGCTAATATGTTATTTTGCTAATTAGTGTTAGTCTTTTCCAGTGATGGAACTACAAAATTTGTTCACATAAGGATTGTGGAGTGCAGCTCTTTCCAAATTATATTACTTTTAAGACTGGTTCCAAATTTAAATTATTTGATCTGCTAATTATATTTTTCATCTATCTTGTTAAGATATTCATTGGGATCCTCTAGCAGTGACATTGTGTTATCTGTAAAAAGCTGTAGACTTGCATATTTGGTTTGTATTACCTGTTAAGTAATACAAGCTAACATAAGACATACATTTGAAAGATTTCTTGCTCTATATTTTTTGTTTCAGAAAATATACTGTTATTATATATGCATATAATACAAAGAGTGAATGGAACATCTTTTATTTTTATTTTTTTATTTTGTGGTGCATAAGACAGGATATACAATGGAGGAAACTATCATAGTTCTAAGAGTGGTGGAAGTTAACACAGTGTAAACATTACAAATTGACATTATACACCAAGTTAAGTTTTTATGACACTAGAAACCTGTAGGGGAGCCATACATTTCCACGTATGAAGGGAATACTGAAATATCATCATGTTACAATCATGATCCTGTACCTTGACGAGTCAATGAGAGGTTTGCCATGGATTATGATACTCTCAGGGCCAGACTGATCAACACTGTCATGGCACTGGATGTGTATGCACAACTTCACCTAGACAAGTAGACCTACCTCAAAACTGCTTGCTTGAGCAAGACTCTTAACCACTGTTGAGTGGAGTTTTAAGGTTTGTCCCTGCAATGGGACAAACTCCCACCAGGAACAGGTCTGGTCTGATTCCATATTGCAGCTGTCTTGTTTTTCCAGTGGTGAATTCTGTTCTGGAAGAAGAATTTCCAGAACTTCTGTTCTGGAAGAAGAATGATATTCTTATTACCTAATTCTGGAAGAAGAACTGGTACTCCACCAGAGAACTGGTGGAGTACCAGTTGCCCGTTTGATGATGGTGATAAGGTTTTTATCTTCTAAATATTTTGCTGTACTTCTGATTGCCTTGCTGCTCTCAGTCATCTGACCATGGTTTAGTCTTGGTTCTGCAGCCGGTTTCACATGGGTGAAATTCCCTCCATATGCAGGCTGGTGGATGTTTGGAGGTTCTCTTGGAGTACCAAAAGCTCATGGTTCCACCAGAAGACATTTGGATGACACTGGATCCAAATTTGCATTTCTTCACTCAAGCGGAGTTCCCTTTCACATTTTCATGGGAGAAACACTCAGTGCTTCAGTTTGATGGCCCATCATAGGCCATCTGCTGAGAATGAATGGATTTAAACTGCAGCAACAAAGACCGTGCTTAGGTGTTGGGAATAACTTTATGGTGATAAGGGGAGGGAGGCACTAGAGGATTTCTGCAGGAATCCAGTAGTTTCACCCATGTTGGAGGTCTTTGAGAATGATCTGAGCAACCATGTCAGGAATGACATTGGATGGCTGATTTTGTCTTGGCCATGAGATGGGCAAGGAGACTTCTTGAAGTCTCCTGTGACACCATTGTTATAAAAAACTGTGAATACCTGGGTGAATGGATACGTTCATTATGTATCAATGTATTCTTCTTTTTAACTGTCAAGATCCACATCTGAATTTTCATAAAGCAGATTAAAATCCTTCAAAATGTTCAAGACTTTTCCTCACAGTCAGTTTTTCAGTTTATCTGGAATCCGGTCATTTGGATATCAACAAGTTGGGCTGCTGCTGTCCTTCAGCAGTTAAAGCCTAAAGTCTCTGCTGCAACATGCCAATTTACTTGCAAGGTTGGTGGCGCTATTTTTTCCATGTACTGAATATTTTTAAAAGCATGCTCAGGTCAGTTGTCTCTGCCTTTGCATTAAATTTGTCCTGAGCCATTGCTACTGAAACAATATTTTATAATGATATTCTTATTACCTAAATGTATTTTACTATTAACATGTGTTGCATGATTTTGATACTAAGTAACTACCTCGCTGTCTCTAGCATTGTGATACTCATAAATTGAATGATGAATAAAATGTGCATGCAGGTTAATGGTCTAATCTCACTGCCTGTGTATGGACAATAGGAAAAATAACAATTACTTCAATACTACTGTATCTATTGTATCAGTATTTCAAAGCCATATTATCCTATGGTTGGAAATGATGGTAAAATAAAAATAATAATAAAAAAACAACTCCTACAAAATTTGTTTCCATTTTTGGAGTTCAGTGTTACTTTTTGCAATTGGACAGTGTCTTTTCATAAGTTTCATATGTTCTAGCATTTATTTCTTGATCTGCTCTTTAAATTATGCTCAAAACCAAAAGTCATATTTGAGTTATGATGGAGATCTTCCACGAAAGCGTGAAAGGTCTGTCTATTAAGTATGCCTGCAAAATGGTCTGCAGAAGTAAAGGAAAGTATGGCTGAATCTAATCTTACTTTGTAGACCTATTTAAACAATAATATATAATACACCTACCATGCACTGACAGTGAGTCAGTAAAATATTGCATGAATAAGCATGAGAATTTTACAAAGAGAATATCATTATAAAATATTTTTGAAACGTCTTTGTGTAATGAATCTTGTACATGGAGGCTTTTGTCCATTGTGGGAAGCTAAAAAAATAATAATCAACATTTCATTTACATATGCATGATGCTGCAAAATAGCGTATGTAAACTATTTCTTTCTGTACTGTTCAATTACTTCTGTCATCAGCTCCTATAAGTTTTATTTGCAGTCATTTGTTCAGATCACTGGTACCCTCTTTGCTGTTTTCTATAGATTCTGTAAAATAAATGTCCATAAGTATACTTCAATGTTGTCTTTTCATAATTAACCATTGTGCTGTATGGAACCATACTGGCATTTTGTGTAAAAATGCCACTACTAGTATGGGTACACCTGCTGCAAAGGGAACATGAAAACATCAGTTTACACCTTTGAATTTGTACAGCAATCTGGTGTAAACAGGTAGATTTTTTTTTTTTTTTTTTTTTTTTTTTTGTGTGAGCTTTCACATCAGCTCAAATATTTCAGCAAATTTCAACTATTACTAACCCTATTTATACACCCCTTAATTCCTCCATTCTTTGCAGCCATATGCAAAGTATGTCTCTTTAGTGGCTCCCAGGAACCAAGGAGTGGAGCTCTCCTTATTTTGAAATAAAATGATACATCAGTATATCATTATTACTGATATACATTTTACATGTATACTCCTATCTAGACCCTAACAGAAATTGTTTTACTGAACATTAAATGCCCAGTCTTTCCCTGTATTCTTAAAAATATATTTTTTTCTCTGCCAAGTTTCTAGAATCAGTGAAATTGATAAGAAATATGGCTGTGCAGAGACTATACTCAAAAGTTGATCAATTCTTTGATGTCTAATTATGAAGAGTGCTGTGTCCTCAATGTTCTAAATGATCTCATGGTATTGTAAGCAGGTTGTGATTTGGCATGCTTGTACGGATTGCACCCAGCATGTACAAAAATTTCCTTTAATTGTTATGTGAGATGTTTGCATATGTGGTGATTATCTGTGAACTCATTGTACATGTATCCAAATGTGTTTTCTATTGTGCTTGATTTTGCTGGCCATTCCTGAATGTCTTGGCAACTCAAGAAACATATGTTCTGTGCTGTCCTCTGTAATGCGTATACTCTTTGATGTTTTGTCATATTTTGTCGGCTTTTATTTTACTCTTTTTCCAACAACATATCTCTTTATATTTGTTGGAAACAAATTTATGCAAAGACAAATTTAGTAAGCTTTGCTTAACATTATTTTATTTATTCACTTGCCAAAGCTTGTTCAAACTTTTAAACATCCACCTGGTATAAATCTTTTGCAGTTAATCCACCGTCAGACTTGAATTTTACAATTATAGATGAACATAATGTTCAAATGTCATGGAAAAGGCCACCAGATGAAATAGTGGGTTACAGGATAACTGTTGTTCCTACAAATGGTGAGTTATATAAAATTTTGTTACTTAATTTTTGTAAAAGTTGGGTTCATTTTTACTTGTATCTAAGTAAGGTATAAGAACAGCTATTGACATCTTTCTGAAGTTTATGACTGTTCCAAGTTAGAATTTTTCTTACCTTAGCATTTACCTTTTGGGAACTGCAGGTAGTAAGCTTTGGTTTCTTTTCCTTGACATGGAACAAGAAGGTAAACTCTGCTCCTCTTCTGTGCTTTTACCTTAAAGTTAGGAAAATTGCATTGTGCTTCTTTCAAGTACTTCTCCCAAGGGAGATATTGCGTATGTCAGGTAGTGATGAAGTGATGTCATGTAACTTCCATAACATGGCCATAATAATGGTTGTATAAGACTCTGGTTATTTTATATAACTTTGAGAAATAATCAGTATAAATCTGATACCAAACCAGAACTGGATCATGAATTTGTTAAATTATATTACATTCTGTATGTGCGTTTTATGTTTCAAATTTCCTGGAATTTATTAAATGCCCCTGTAATTTTTTCAGTACTGAAAACAGGTTAGATAGAAATTTCATGTTTCAAAATATTTCAGGAAAAAAGAAATCATATAATTCTAAAATTGACACTTTATATTTAGATAGATTAGTCTTTGTTGCATTTTTTTTTTTATGATCAACTTGTCATTGATATTACTGGATTTAAATACTGCATTAACTGTTTTATATATTTATTGCAGATGGACCAACTAAAGAATTTACTCTTTCACCTAGCACTACTCAAACTGTTTTATCAGATCTTATACCTGATATAGAGTATGTTGTATCAATAGCTTCATATGATGAGAGAGAGGAGAGTCTACCTGTTTTTGGCCAACTGACAAGTAAGTACACGTAACAGAGAATTAGAATAGAATAGAATAGAATAGAATAGAATAGAATAGAATAGAATAGAATA